>JAYKKT010000074.1:11900000-12420000 GCA_036023115.1 Brasenia schreberi | reverse complement strand
TTTTTGAAAAAATATAAAAAACAATCTTATTACGCTAGCTATAAAACATGACTAAAATCATGTCGTCTTGCTCCTGTTTTTTCACGCCAAGCCTCCTCAAAAGAGTATCAGATAAGTCTGTCTCCCAGGAGAAATAACATGAAACTTCCAAAATAGGGGTCGCTTTCAAGGGCTTATCAGTGATGGCGATGTGGAGACATGAACTTTATGATCATTTCATCGATGGAATCCATGGATTTGGACATCATGTGAATCCATACATAAAAAGAATCTATATTATAATAATAATTAAAGAAATTTCCAATTTTTATTGAGTCCCTTTTCACCTGATTCATTCAAATTGGCTTCTATTTTTATGTAATTGTCCTTTTCAATTTGAACGAAGTGCTTGCCACCAAATTCTTTCAAATTTGGTTTTAATTATGCATGTAAACTCACTTAGTGATGTTGATGGTTCTTGTTTGAGTTTGAACCAATCAAATGGACATGGTATTGACCTTTGATGGTTCATCCCAAGCTCAAATGGTGGTGAAGGGCTTTGTTAGTTACTTAATAGCCTAACATAAAACTTTGTCGGATTTAATGTATCACATCCTATCAAAACTCTTATATTCACTTGAGCGAAGCTAATAGGAGGATGTGACCTTCTCAAAAGTCTTCGTGTCTCACCCTCTAGTCGACCCCACCTAATATGAGAAGGTAAACTTGGTTGAGGGTTGAAGAAGTAAGTAAAGGAATTAAGAAGTCGTCATACCGCATCCATGAAGCATTAGAAGAAGATTTAGCGACAAGATTAGCTCAAATTAGAGTTCCAAATAAAGATATGCTGAAAAATCAACCATGAAAAGAAGTGCTAAAATATCATAAGGAAGATTGGTTAAGGTTTTAATCAAAGTCCAATCCAAATAGTAAGAAGTCAACCAAAATTTAAATCCAAATGTTAATCGATCTTATGTATGACATAGAGTTGAGTTTGAATTCAAATATTTTGGGCGGTACTAGGTCTAATAAAATATTTTATTTAGAATAAACAAATATATTAATATAGCCCATTTAAACCTTGAAACAGGACTATTAATGTATTACACCTATCCATACCCACATCCAACTCAAGGAAGTCCTACCACATAATTCAGAGAGAGACAGATTCAGATCTCACCATAAAATCCAAATCGGAGAAAAATATATTGGATCCGAATTGGAGGTCAAAACAGTATCAAATAGTCCGCCAATGAAAGGTATGCTATATATAATACCGTGCACTCAGATCCACCACTACTTGGCCCATATTGCTTCGTGTCGACTAAGACCTGAACTTCCATGTTGGGTTGTCTAGTCGGGACACTCACCCGACCCAACTCAACATAACCTAGTTAACGTGTGGACTGACCCGAACACGAGTCGACGACCCGAATCCGAAATCAACACGAAACTGTTACGCACAAATGATTCTGCTATATGCCTAGCGAATGCGCCAACACCGCACGAGGCTTGGATGACACTCGCCCGCACCTTTTCGGTCCTCTGCCGCGTTTCCCGTTGTTCCTTCCCTGATCCGACGGACACGACATCGCTTTCGTCACGCAACTTTTAACTCTCCTTTTACGTCTCCGCCTACCACATCGAAATACAGACCTCCTTTTACCCTCGATCGTGCCACGTGGACCCACAAAGTCGCTTCAGGTGCGCGTCTGATGACAGGTGGATCTTCCAAGCCACGAGGCACCTGCTTCGAGGGCATATTAGTAAATAACTTCTCAATAGCAAAGGACGGACGGCCCTGTCATTTCTCTGTAGTTGAGGGTACCTTTGTCCTTAGAGATGTCCTGCCTTACGAAAGCGGAAAGCCCTTCGCTTTCCGAGATATTGATCGACTTTGTGAATGACAAAAACACCCTCTGCATCTGGTCAACAAGCGATCACCGGTAATTCGTGGAATTATTGTTGTGCCCCTAAGAATCCAGGGAGTGTAATTCGGTTTTGAATCGATACAACCCGGTTTGACTAGGAACTGTACCTGGACCGCTCTCGAAAAGCGTAGATTTGACTTGTTCAGAGTTGATCTACATTGGATAGATATGGATCCAAACTTTGGCAAAGGATGTAGGATATAGACCCATAAAACTCTGTTTGATTGGATCCTTTCCAAAGATTGTTTGATTGGAAACCGGATCTGGGAAGAGAAGACCCATAAACGCTGCCAACACTATCCGATGCGGACCCTTCGCTGCGTACGGGTGTACCGTGCCCTGTCCCGATACACCAGGGAGCATTTTGGTCGTTTCACCTGATCCAGATCTGATACCGTCTTCCTCGGTTTACCAACTCCACAAGGCTATTTTCGTCTTTGCCTTCCTCTTCGAAATTTAACGGCTAGAACCTCAATAGGAGATGATTGTCGCGTTAACTATCTGCCATCTCTTGACGCAGCCTATGATAATCGTATAATATGATAATTTACTTTTATTTAATAAATGTAAAATATAGATTCATAAAGGCAAGTGTGGTACGTATATTAATACCGTGCGACACATCTATCATAGGACATACTGTCAAAATTTTTAAATAATATAAAGATCATGTAAAAATAAGTATCGCAATAAATACTTAAATACCTGAATTATATGAATTAAGTATTGATGCCTCATATATACATCAAATACCAATATACGATTTTCTTAGGTACAATGGAGATGCCGAAGCCGGTTCATGCGAATGGAACGGCCTTGGATGAGTCGACCCCTTAGCCAGGTGAGCTATTATATTTTATCGAGTAGCATTTACAAATTAAAACTCTCTTCTATGGTTTAAAAGAAAATAGCATTTCTCCTTAAACAGTTATTATCTATTATATAAACTCTAAATATTGAGGACGATAAATTAATTTCACCTCAAAAATATCGTCAGTGCTGTTTGCTATTTCCGCCCTCTCTGCGTTGCTTGTCATCATTCACACACACACACACAGAAGGGCGAGGTGTTAGCTGATGCGGTTGGACCGGTTCTACGAGAAATGGCAGAAGGAGGAAGCAGCTGCCTGCGTCATTCCCCTTCTGAAATTCTTATGCCCTCCGCCCATCCACCGCCCTTAAATCCCCTCGCCCTTCCGACCGTCGTCGCTACCGTACACCGCCATTGCCGCTTCCTCCTCTGAGTCACGATGCCACGCGATCCGATCCTACCGTCATAAACAAAGCAGCCGCACGCACGGCCCGTCCTCTTCCTCTTCCTCTTCCCCTTCCCCTTCCCCTTCGTCCCTTCAGCAGGAACTAGCGGTCAGAATTTCTGCCTCTCGCATTTCGACCTGCATTTGCTTCCTTCTGTTCGAATCTCCTTCTTTCGCCGACTGCTTTCGTTCCTCGTTTTTTCTCTTTCTTTGGTTCAGTTTAGATTTTTTCATCTTTCGTTGTGCCCTGTGTATTGCTTTCTCTTCTGTGTTATTTGTTCTTATAAGGAAAAGAAAGAACCGTAATCATCATATGGTTTTACTGTAACTTCGGAACCATTGCTCTGGGAGAATGAGCGATCGTAAGGACATCTTATATTTTTTTGGTACTTTTAACATTTTGTTTATTTTATGTAGTTTTTCTTGATTTTTCCGTTGTAATTGATTGATCAATTTTGTTTTTCTTTGGATATGGACTGCATGGCAATGGATTTTGTGCTAATGAGTTGCTTTTTGGAGTTTAGTAGGACTTTAGGTCCATCATATTACTCGTAATATTGTTTGATACCGAAATTCGGGTTTGCATGGTACAAATTCGTCACAATGTCACGATTTACTTGTCTTTTCTTACCTAATTGTTAGCGTTTCTATGGAAGGAGGCAAGGATCGGAAGCTACAGTGTTTTATGGTGATTTTGAGTTTTACATGTAAATTGTTCCTTTTTCAAAGTTATTTCTTGATTCCATGGATGTGAAGGTGGCTTTTAGGTTTTGTTATTCACGATTTTTTGGATCCAAATTTGTAGAAAAGAAAGGATTTATCTGGTAAATCTCAATTGTTTAATGTCCACTAGGGTTCATTATGAATTATTAAGACACTCCTATTGAGTCTTGGCTTTTCACCTAATATCTTTTTCATCTTTTACTTCTTATATTCTATTTTTGTAATGAATGTTCCAATGCCGGGTTGTTGTTTCTGGTACAGGTGTGCAAACTTCTGAACGTTTGAGAGAAATGGTGGAGCTGCCTAAGCTCTTGTACATATTGGTGGTTGATGGGGAAAAGGCCGAGGGAGATGGGAATCTTTCTTCTTCTACCTCTCCAACCTCGTCTTTCCGGTTTTCACGTTCCTTATTGCAGAGCACTCTGCAATTCATGGGCTGCAAGGCCCGGCATGCTTTCAAGGTGGAGGCCTCTCTCTCTCTCTCTCTCTCTTGTGTGTGTGTGGTGGTGGTGGGGGGGGGGTTGTGTGTGCGCACGCGCACGTGTCCGTGTGTTGGTAGCTTCTTTGGTGCTCTGCAAAAATATTTTTAGGTGTTCTACTTGTGTATAAGTAATGGCCTCTCGACACGCATTTGATCAAGGAAGGTTTTGCCTACATGTAATGATTTGCTCATTGAATAATTTATATGAACGAACAAAGGAATCAGAGAGTCCATTTTACACCTATCGGTATGCTTCCCCATGTATGGAAGTTAAGAACTTCAACTTGAAGTTGTTGTTCTTTTGAGTCAATCCTCTCGCCTGAAGGGTCTTAGTTCCTGGAGCAGCGGAATCAGAGATAGCAAACCAAAGGAGGGAAGAAAAAGATGGTAAGAGAAACACTGTCTGTTGTCTCTCGACCATAAGCGCTACTTATGCACTATAATTTCAACGTGAATCTTAATGGCTAGCTGGCTCGTTGGTCCGGTTATCTATGATGCATAACATTGCCCGTCTTCATTTTGCCTTTTCTGTTTTGCTGTATTGGTTTGTTTTTATAATTTGTTGTTGACTCTATGCACTTCTAACTATACTTTTCGTTCCCTGCACTTCTAACTATACTTTTCGTTCTCCTTGGACTGGTAAATATTTCAGTTATTTGGTTGAATTTTTTTAATGTGCCAATTTAGTTTGAGAAACATCTGATCATGTTGCGTTCTTTCTTTCCGGTGACTTAAACAGTGGACAGTAAACAATAGGAAGGACTTAAAACAATTCAGATTGCCATTTGCTTTCAACACAAGTTCTGCATGCATGTAGCTGCATCTGATTTTTTCTGTTTTTTCCTATAATACGAACTTTTTTAACGAAGACGACAGACTGTCTGATAAATTGCGCTGTATCTGATCAGATAAGCAGACGTGTTTTTGAAGTAATGAGATGTGAATATTTTGAGGAGGTGTCTTCGCCTGCTAAAACAGATGCAACAAGGAAAGATGCTACGGGTGGATTTACTGAAGATGGGTCTAACGGCAGCCACCGAGGAGGAACAGAAATGTTTAACAATTTGATATCTTCAGGAGTTAACGGAGATTACAGCATGCCATTTGAGGCATACAAAAGACGTACAACAGTCGCTGTTGATAGGAAGACCTTCTTGGACGTTGTTTGTGATGCCCTTTCTGAATACAAGTATGTTGGTCCAAATCAAAGAGCTGATTTAGCACTGGCATGTAGGTATGGAATCTTCATTTCGTGCCTGCTTTCTTTGCTGTATTATTACGTACTGATCTAAATAAAAAGTCAAGTTTAGTGTGTAGGTAATTAATATTTGTTCAAAATCTTATGATTGCAATGTATGTGTGTATCTGAATATAAACTAGAAACAAGTTCGGCAATTGTGGAATTGATAGACCAAATACTGAAAAAATTATATCTATAGGATAGCACTTTCCTTCCTACTAAACAATGAGCAAAGTTGTCAAGGAGAAAACGTTGGACCCCCCCTCCTTCTTCCCCCTGCCTCCTCTCCTTTGTTCATCTGAGATGGATCACATGCACTACATGTGCGATCTACGAAGATGAGGCAGAACTGCGACAGCTATACTGAATGGAATCAATGGATCCAACCGTCCAGAATGTGCTACTTATGATTTCCTTTATGATTTCCTGAGCTCTTCTTGGATCTTTGACTTTAGCCTTATCAAAAATATGCCGACTAAAGATAAAAGATAGTGAGATAGGTATTTGAGTAAAATGTCTGCTATGGAGCATGCTCTATTTTTATTGTACTCAGTATTTCTTTGCCCCTCTAATTTTACCTTTACGGCCTTCATATGTGATGGAAAATTTAGTGATTTGTTGGCAAGGGTTGTAAGTGAGGAATGTTTGTTGCTTCTCTGCTTCGTAGTCAACAACCATGCTATCCTTATGTGTGTTGTTTCTTTTGTTGGCGGTAGTTTTTTGGTCTGTCAAAAGGGGAAGAAAAATGTAAGCAGGGTGACCTTCCTGCTTCATTAGCTTTAAAATTCTCCCTTCATGATTCCAGAATTCGTGAAAGGAAAGAATCTGTGACAGTTTTGCTATGTGGGACCAGTGGCTGTGGAAAGTCTACGTTATCTTCACTTCTGGTAAGATTTTGCTGGGTGGAAGAGATGTTAACTTACAGCCGTTGTCATAATAGTTATTTTTGTTTCGCGTACACATTCTTTTTTTCCCCACATAGGGCGCTGCTTGTACAGGGTAGCCGTTTGGGCATCACAACAGTGATTTCTACCGATTCAATTAGGCACATGATGAGAAGCTTTGTGGATGAGAAGCAAAATCCTCTATTATGGGCTTCTACATACCATGCTGGTGAATATTTAGATCCTGTTTCAGTTGCTGAAGCGAAGGCTAAGCGCAAAGCCAAAAAAATAGCGAGGAATTCTCTTATGGTCACGCCAAATGAGGATGTGTCGTTTCATGGAAAGCCTTCTGATTCAGCTCCTGTAATGGAGGCCATTGGCGTGAAACAAATGGCTATTGAGGGGTTCAAGGCTCAAAGTGAGATGGTAATTGACAGTCTGGACAGACTTATCACTGCATGGGAAGAGAGGAATGAATCTGTAGTTGTTGAAGGTGTACATTTGAGCCTTAATTTTGTGGTGGGTTTCATCAAGCGGTTCTTTTCTACATTTCTCATTTGGGTGCGTTCTATGCATCCTCGCACTTATTTCCTTCTCTTTTGTTTTTTATTTTACAGATGGGTCTCATGAAGAAACATCCTTCTATCATACCGTTTATGATTTATATCACAAATGAGGATAAACATCTTGAACGCTTTGCTGTTCGTGCAAAATATATGACACTGGACCCGGCAAAAAATAAATATGTGAAGTATATACGGAATATTAGGACTATACAAGAGTATCTTTGCAACAGAGCTGACAAGCATTTGGTTCCTAAGATTAACAACACTAACGTTGATAGAAGTGTGGCTGCTATTCATGCAACAGTTTTTAGTTGTTTGCGTAGACGTGCAGCTGGTGAACAGCTTTATGACCCTACAACCAACACGGTGGTTGTTATTGATGAAGAGTACAGAAATCAATGTGCTGCCAATTCTTTAAGCTCAAAAGGTATGTTCCAGCTAATTCAAAGGCAAGGGTCTTCTCGTCACCTCATGGCTCTTCTCAACATGGATGGCTCCGTAGCCAAGGCTTGGCCTGTTGTTCCATTAGACGATTATGGGAACCCAGGACTAAGCCATGGAATTGATAAGAGTGTGGGCTATCCTTTATATGGTCCATTGCAGATTGGGAAATCAGAACCAGTTAATCTGCGGTTTGGTAATTTTGGTATTAGTTTGTGGCCTAGTGATACTGCTGGTACCAGCTATGCAGGAAGTATTGACGATTCTAATCGAGGTGATACTGCTGAGAGTGGCAGTAGATATCAGTCTTCATGTTGTAGCTCACCAAGGTTTTCTGATGGACCTGCCAAGGAGGTATTGCTCTTTGTTCTGGAGCATGCAGGAACTTTCAGGCTCAAATCTACTCTCTGTTTCTTAGCTTTGTGAAATTGTTTGTGTTTAATCAAGTTAGGATTCTGATTTCAAGAGCCTTAGTTGCTTGTTCTCCTAGTAGCCTTCATGGAAGAAATGTTGATGCTTTTACCAAACATTACTTAAGAAAAGTGTCTTCTGCAAGTTTGCTCCTCTCAACATAGAAAATCACATTACTTGGTCTTGTTTCCGATTTTGTAAATCAGTTCCTCTTCAAACAATATGGTATCTTAGACTGTAAGCTGATCAAACCATGTTGTTTCCGACTGTTGGGTGTATGACAGCTTATCTTTCCATACGTGAGTTAGTGAATTATAAGAGTCGTTGTTTTTCTGTTGGTTTTGCAGCGTAAGGAGGAATTATCAGTTTCTGGTAGTGAAGAAGAAGCTGAAGATGTACCTGACAAGGATAGCGATGATGATCTCAGTGATGCTGCTGGAAAGGAAATGCACGATGAGGTATGGATGACAAAAGTGTATTTGTTCAGTTCAGAGGTTACAAAACATCTGGGTTCCACATTTATTATTTGTTAAGGTATGTCATTTTCTAGAAAATTGTTCTGCAATCAATTCCAGTTATAAAAGCAGATTGGAAAGGAAATATCTGCACTAATACAACCGATGATAGTATCAGTAGAACGAGTGTTGCTTAGATGTTTGTTGGTACGACAGTTTTGTTCGAGGAATGTCTTGCTAAATATTGTCTTGTGCAAACTTGCGGTCCACATGTCCTTGGTGTGTATGCGTTAGGGTACTTCCAGCAGTCTCATTTCCTGCTGCACCCATTCTACTCGAATCGGATCTTTGGTATTTCATCCATAGGTAATAGACTTTCAGAAATGAGCCATCGATACGCCCGATATGAAATCGTTGTGGTACCAAGCCATATCTCTGACACTCGATAGATTTAGTTCATAAAGTTCAAGGTAGTTTCATGATTTGTATATTCGATGTGTACCTATTAACTGCGAACTGCACCTATACCCTTAACGAAGCATGCAGTTTCGAACCCTTCATGTATGTGTTGATGGATTGGGAAGGGGAACTCCTTGCTCTTATGCGACAACAGTTCACGACCGGAGGTGTTGACCTATCGATCCAGCAAATATATCTAGTTCAACTTTCATTTGGTGATAATGTTAGAAATCTGAATCTGCTTTTGTATTTAGATAGAGGGTTCAGTTGATGAAGCATCAACCAAGTCGGATGAGGAATACGAGGATCTAGCAATGCGCAATAATCAGGAAAGCGGGTACTGGTCGGAGAACGATGAAGATGACATGTCTGACAAGCACCGGCACTATTCCCACAACGATGGTGGCATAAGCAGCGGCTGTGGATCGTTTTCAAAGAGTAGCAACTGCAGCACATTGGACAAACAGGGATCCCACAACACTGAAGGAAGTGGTGAGACTGATGGTAAGCGATATAGACAGAATTTCGACCACTTCCTCAGCGTTTGCGATCAGTGCTCGAAGCCCTCGTGCTACTACAGGCGGCTGCTATCAGAGAGAGATCCAAAGAGCCTTTCTGCCGATGGTGATGCTGCAGAAGCTCGCCTGTTGAACACATCCACATTTCATGTCCGATCCCGGAGTATCCCGACACTAGGTAAATACGGGTCTCTTGTAACTGAGCCCATTTTGTCTGGGTTACCTTAATTGGTGTCGAAAAAGAAGGCCACGATCATTGTTTCCGGTTTTCTTTTCCTTTTTCCTGTAAGGGGTAGGTAGAATGGGTTTTCTGCCGCTTGTTCATAGCACTGATTGTGTTCATAGAAATGGAAGAATGGATAGTTTTTCTGCTAAGTCATTGTTCTCACTGTCAAATTTGTCGTTACAAGCCGATGATTTATCTTTGTGTAATTGTTATGTATTTAATGTTGTCACCTTTGCCTTTAGTTTGAGAGGAGTAATCGTCTAGTTGAATTTCTGCACTTTTAGATATGTTTATAATGGTGAACGGGACAAAATCGTCAGTACGTACTTATGATTCACAGTACGATGTTTTCATCAACCATCAAATTATACGCAATGTGAATCGTGTGTGACACACACACACAAAATTCAAACTTTTCTTCTGTGGCTGCGGGCGATATCATTTTTCTGAAAAGATATATTTTGTAGAAAGAGGCTTGTGAGTCATCAGAATCCAATATTCACAAGTTAAAGAACAATTCGATAGTTTCTAGGGTTGGTTGTAAATGTGGAGGTCAACAGCAGACCTGGAAACCTTGATGAAGGTGTTCAGGATTAAAATTGTAGGTTCAGCCTGGTTTTCAGTCTGTGATTAATTGGATTCAGTTCCGTCTGGTCTGTTGTCTTAATCATTTCGACAAACGGTCCAACCTGGAAAGCTGATTCTAATGACATCTTACTCTAGGTTTGCTACGGTACGATGGCAGCGCGCAAATTAATTGCTCCCCAGTTGGAAGGTTTAGATTTTCTACGAAAAGTAGGTTCATTTGATGCTTCTAGTCTGTTCGCTGGAACCAGTGGTCTGGCTAATCGTTGCGGTGGTATCTTTCATGATCCAATTCGGGTGTAATTTAGTGCTAGTGTCAGAAACAAGTCAACGCAAGCACGACTCAAAAAAGTCGCTGTACTTCAGTTAAGATAAGGAATCAGACCATTTAGTCAGTTTGCTTGTAGAAATTTCATGTGTCGGACCAGTTTAGTATTAGTTTCAAAAACGTCCGACCTAAAAACAAGACCCGCAATATCCGCTACCTTTTGAGGTAATGGACACGGACTTTCCAGGAAAAGTTTGCGTTGGGTTATGGCATAACAGCCAGGCCTACCCAGGGGCAGCGTTGCACCATGAGATTTTTTTCTTTTTTTGGTTACAAGAGGAGGCCGAAGCCTGAGACACACACACTCTTTGATTGAAACTCCCCACCAGCTGCAGCAGAGCTAGAGCACCCTGCCGTTGAGCTAATGCTATCAGTGTGCAGCATACAACAACAACAACAAAGTCTTTTCCCATATTAGACGGGGTCGGCTACATGGATTCTTTGTTTCCACAAATCCCTATCGTGTGCCATCTTAGCAGTTAACTCCCAATAAGCTAGATCATTCTTTATTGTTTCTTTCCAACACTTTTGTGGTCGTCCTCTACCTCTTTTAATACTTTCCAAATTTAGTTTTTCTAACCTTCTTACAGGTTTTTCTTTTGATCTTCTTTCTATATGTCCAAACTGTCTTAAACGATGTTCTCTCATTTAATCCTCTATTGGTGTCACTCCTAATTTGTTTCTAATAACCTCATTATGTATATGGCCTTTTCTTGTATGATCACTCATCCATCTCAACATCTTCATTTCCGTCACAGACATCTTTTGTACATGTTGATGATTAACTGCCCAACACTCAGATCAATAAAACATGGCAGGCCTAATTGCTACTCTATAATATTTACCTTTTAATTTTAATGGTATATTCTTATCACAAAGAATACCGGATGCTCCTCTCCATTTTAACCAACCGCATTAATTCTATGTGTAACATCTCCACCAATTCTTCCATCACTTTGAAAAATTGACCCTAGGTATTTAAAACTTTCCTTTTGGGGAATGCAATGTGTGCCAATTTTAATTTCGATGTCCTCTGAAGTAGCCAAATGATCAAACTTACATTCCATATATTCAGTCTTTGTTCTACTAAGTCGAAGGCCTTTGCTTTCTAATGTTTCTCTCCATAGTTCCAATTTTCTATCAACTTTTTCCTTAGACTCCTCCACTAATACAATGTCATCTGCAAATAACATACACCAAGGTACTTCATCTTGAATATGTTTTGTTAACTCATCCATCACCATTATAAATAAGCATGAACTAAAAGTTGATCCTTGATGTAACCCAATATTAACTTCAAAGAAGTCTGTCGTTCCTTCATGAGTCCTCACACATGTTTTTGCACCATCATACATGTCTCTTATAAGGTTAATATATGTCAATGGGATACCTCTTTTTTCCAAAGAACCTCCCTCGGTACCCTATCATAAGTTTTTTCTAAATCAATAAATATCATGTGAAGGTCTTTCTTTTTGCTCTAAAATGTTCCATAAGACGTCTCAAAAGGTGAATCGCTTCAATAGTAGATCTGCCTGGCATGAATACAAATTGGTTCTCTGTTGTACTTGATACTTGTCTTAACCTACATTCGATAATTCTTTCCCATAATTTCATAGTATGACTCATTAACTTGATACCTCGATAATTCGCATAATTTTGAATGTCTCCCGTGTTCTTATATATGGGTATAAGTATACTTGCTCTCCATTCCTTGAGCATCTTTTGGTTTTTCCATATTTCATTAAATAGTATTATGAGCCAAGTGATTCCTATTTCTCCTAGTATTTTCCAAACTTCTATAGGAATATTATCTGGTCCTACCGATTTATCACCCTTCATATGTTTAAGAGCCTCTTTGACTTCATTCTTTTGAATACGTCGGTAGAAATTGTGGTTTATATACTTTTCTGACTTCTCCTAAACTAATACTAACATCTTTATTTTCATTAAAAAGATTATAAAAATAGTTTTTCCATCTATTTCTTATATCATCATTTGCCACTAGAATTTTTCATCCTCAACTTTTATGCATCTAACATAATTTTTATTGTGAAGGGTCTGACAAACTGGCTGAAAACCAGCTCAATACGCAGAAACACAGAGGCGGATGCACTGCCATATCCCTTTCATTTACAACTTACAGAGACCGCACGGAAGGGCTATAGCAATCAAACATAATTGGCACTCACAGGGCGTGCATACCTGGCTTTCAGCCTCTAAGTACAACAACAAAGGGTCTAACTACAAGGACTTTTTTGTTTCTACATAACCCTATCAGTTACATAGACTTTTTTTCGTTTCCATCAAGTCCTGTCAAGTGTTATACTAGTAGTTAACTCAACATAAACTAATCACTTATTATTATTTTTTTCATCACTTTTTTATTATTTCTTTCCAACACTTTTGTAGTCTTTTTTTAAATATTTTTCACAATTTAATTTTTATTATCTTCCTACATTTTCAAACTATCTTAAATAGTTTTCTCATTTTATCTTTTAATCATATCACTTCCAATTTGTCGCTTTTTATCTTAATATTTTTCACAATCTAATCTTTTCTTGCTAAACTTCTTTTGGTTTTTTCTTCTATTCATTTTATCTTTCTACATGATCAAACTATCTTACATGATTTTCTCTTATTGTACCACTCATTTCACAAACATCTTTTGTACATGATGATTAATACTACCATTAGGCTTCCTTATCACAACCCAGAAAAACAACTCCAAAAACTCCAAGGTCCCATGATCCCACTGTTACACAAAAATATTTTGATAGTGAGAAATGGTCAAATCCCAGAAAGGAGAATTACAACGAAAGCACATGTAGGATCTCATTGCATCAAAAGAAATAAAGAATGTGTAAGCCCTGGTGGTTGGTCCTGCACTTGCAACCCGAAGCCAAAATGGGTGCTGAAGTTTAATTAAGAAGTCAGTGCACCTGTTTCCTTCCTAGTGCTGGCTGGGGGTGATTTTGAGCCCTGCAGGTCCGGTAATAACTAGAGGGATTGAACCCATTCTACCCCGGCTCTCAGAACCACTCTGCCTTCAATTTTAGGAGATGATGTCCAAGATAGGCTTGCGGGTTAAATAAAGATCTTGAGGCACACACAGATATGCATGTCATTTGACATGATCGCCATCTATCGCGAGCCTGTTTAAGACCCAAGTCACAAGTCATATCAGGGAGATTCTGGTCTATCTTGAATATTCATAATATCCTCTGATTTCACACCAAGAAAATCAAGTATACACCCTTAAATTCACCAAGAAATTGGTAAGTACAAGCAAAATGGATATAACATCAGCACTTAACAAAGTATACTTTATTTATAATTCAGTAGAAATATAGATTTAAGAGTCAGCAAGACCTGACCTCATAAACGACGGCACCTAGCTCGAACTTCTCTTTACAACAGTCACTACCCTTACAATCTGCACATCTTTTTATCTCCCTGAGGGGAAGAAGTTACATTGAGCCTTGGGCCTCTGTGCCTGCGATTTCTAATCCTACGCATGGTGATCATTGACTTGGAAGTACAGACTACAACATGTACACAGGGAAAACTTATTTAAGCAGGCCTACCATTTACAACATTAGCCTTAGACCTATATCCTTTGGATACCTCATCCGGAGCTACCAAAAACATAGAACAGCTCGAAAACAAAAAAAACAGGTTGGTTCCTGCTAATACCTACCATATTAGCTATACAACTTTTCTTCCTTGCTGATTGTTATGATGCTTGGGAAATTGCTGCCCCCATTCGTCTCTCTGTCGATGTACGAAAACAAGATCAACAATGCAAATCAAGATCAAGCAAAACAAAATCATATTGTAGTCTAGCCTTTACCTCCATTAACTACGAGTTTCTCAACGCGAGCAACAATATGCTTTCCATAAGTGTATCTTCTCAAGGCATTTAAATGCACCCTGATCCGAGAGAGAATCAGTTCAAGCTGTTGGTCATCACAGGTATCAATTACTTTTTGAACCACATAGTTGGCAAACTGGTCTTTCATCATAGCCTGTCCATTGGGACCACGTTAGTATCAACAACCATTCAACTACCGAGCTGGACCAGTGCAAATTCAAAGCCTGAAAAGTGGTGAATCAGCAAACTATGTCTACATGTATCATCATTCCTAGAAATGTTTGTCAAGCCACACCCAGTGTACCCTCATCTCAACTGGGGCTTATCAAAGCGATCGCAGAACTTTGGTCAAATGATGGAAGTCAAACACAGCTTATCCGATGTACCCAGGCAGTTTTGAGGTGTTGCAAGGCTTATTGATTCCGTTTGTTTAGCAGCATTATTGCAAGTGGGTAGTTGTTTTTTACCTTTTAGGATGAGGGTAGAAGGAAAAACAAAAGGTCAAACTGAAACCATGAAGTTGTTTGAGTTGTGGAGTTCACTTCTTATAGGGGGAAAACACAATGAGAAGAAGGTGCTACCACTCGAAAAGAAGCGTGTTAAAGCAGATGTGCAAATTTTGTAATAAGAACGTAACTGATGAAAGTGATATCTTTCAGTAGTATTTTTTGGAACAAACTCGTGATGTACATTATTTTGCTGTTCTGCAAATAAACAATTTCCTACAAATGTGTTCCTTCAACATGAATAAGGGTGATAAGGCAGTGTTCAGGCTAGAGTGCAGTATAAATGTCAACCGGACCTAGCCCTTTCCTAGCGAGACAGCTAACTAAATGAGTTTTGCCAGGGTCAAAGAAGCCCAAGCATGAACTTCATGCAGATAGGTCAGTAGTTTAGGACCAGAACTGGGAGGACCTGCCCAAACCCTAGCATGATAAGATCTAGGCCAGGTGTAGTATGTTTAGGTCTAAATCACCTGTGTCATAAACCCAATCGACAATACCGGACCAAATATGTGAAAATCACAAAACTCATCATCCCAGAAAGCAGAAATAAATGTGAAAGGCTGAAGAATCTTAGACCTGCAAGGGCTCATTTTCATCTGTGGAACCGAGAATCTCATTTACCAAAAGCTGACGTTCTGCAGGAGAACCAAAGGTTAAACACTTCTCGACAACATTGGATGCGAACTTCTGTTGACTCATGTGGACTATCTGTCCAGCCAGCTTTGTAATTATAGCAGAACGTTCATGTGGTTTCCCATGTTCTAGAACATGCTGTAAGTTAAACTCAAAACATCAGTATCAGTATAATCTCATACACAATCAGAAAAAGCACATCATTCTCCGAGAGTTACTTGTGTTTAACAATTGAAATTTTAGATGTAATGGCACAGCACCGATTATCAGAAATCCAGCCATCATTGCCTCTGAAAGAATGTCATCTAGACATCTTCTCATTTATGTCCATTTTCTTTTTCTCATTTCATTGTAATTTTTCATTCAGGACAGAAATTTTAATGTCATTTTCTGCCAGCCTCTCTCTAAATTAGGTCACGTCTTACGTATTCAATGTCAGACTGTTACCATGTGCATTCTCTTAATTTTCTTTTAACTTCCTTTTCGCTTAAAGACATAATGAAAGAAGAAAGCTCCTATGATTTTCAATTCTAACTTATATTCTACTTTTTTGAGTGTTCGAACCTAGGAACAGATCAATGTACGATCAAGAAACCATATGATCATATAATCCCACTTTATTCAATATATTGGAAATTTGTACTAGTCCAACAATATAAATGACCCACTAAAGGCCATACAAACCCTTATGCAAGAGAAACAAGAATAAGGTAGGCCGTGAATGCAGGAATTTGAAAGAGAAAAGGAGACCACTGATAGAGACAGACCAACCACAAGGAATTAGACAATTCATGTGACTTCTTATTACAACGCCTAATATTCTTATCCTATCGATTCAATGAGTGTCATCCCAAAGCAATAGGATGCCAATCGAATGAAGCCAGGATCAACTACTAAAAATTGATAGATAAATAAAACTTTATGAAATATCCAATGATATTCATAATTAAGGTTGGATTAGAGTATCTATAATGAAAATCTTGGAATCAATAACAAACCTGCACAACGTAATTCCCATATTGATCTTGCGCTAAAGTACACACAGATTGCATTATTTCTTCCATCATTATCTGCTGAGTTTTTGCATCATCACAGTGCTCCAAAACCCTCTATTATAAGAAAAATAAAAGTCAGACTACGTAGATGATAAGAATACAACAAGAAACATTGTTGCAGCACCACCTGAATAACCCGGCAGCCATAAGGGTGGGTGGACAATGCCACAATCTGTCCATAGAAAGATGAAATTATAAATTGGATCCTCTCTTGTGGAACACACTCAATGCTCTTCTGGATGACATGGTTGCCATTCTGATCACGAACACATTGCATAATATGACCATCAAGTTCTAAAACCATTTGCGTCTGGTACTCCACATCCAACACTTCCAAAGCCTGTAAGATCCAAATGAGAGAGAGAGAGAGAGACTGATTAGTTGTCAATGACTGCACATAACCATGAACAATAAATCAAGGTAATCATTTCATGATATAGTGATTATGGGTCCAGCAAACTCAGTCTACATGATATAACCCCATTAGAAGAAGGCAAAACGCTGAACGGGGCTTCAAACCCAGCCTGTTGAATACCAACATTTTTTCCTTATTTCTTTCAAAACCTTTCAAGCTATCCAAGTGCCCAATGGAGAAAATCACTTTGCGGAAATACTGGCCAAGAAATTTTTGGGACGGAATAATTGAAGAATATGCTACCAATTCACAATAGCCAAAAATGAGGCCTCCTCAGTCCTCACACTACCCCAGATGCATTCTTATAGACCCCAAAACCCTGAATGACGATTTTTTTGGTTTTAGAAATCTGTATTGAGTCACCCAGGTATTTATAATGAGGCACCAAAACTTTGAAAGTTATACTCAGACGCATAAAGGAGGACCCTGAAGGGAAAAGAGTCTTTCATGGCAACCTTATAGACAAAACATCGTATAGCCACAGAAAATGGAGATGTTTCCAATGGGATGCTATGCAATTGGAAAAATTGAATATCTCTATAAGAAATAGAAACAGAACTACTATCATTCGTGTTGTTTTATTTTTCTGTATTTATAGAGCGTCTAGAACTGTCTAAAATTTCCAAAGGGAAATGCGTCATAGAATATTACAGAAGAAAGTATACAAGGAATTAGCAAGAAAAACATTGTTATTAAGTATGAGTCACAAAAGTCAAACAATAAGGCCATCCCACATCACACAAGATGCATACGTATAGACCCAAAAGGACTGGAACCTCAAGGTACTTGATTTTGAGGAAAGCTACATTAGACACCCGAGTAACTAACACGAGACTCCAGAACTTGTGGCAACAAAACTAAACTATACTGAAGAGCAGCAAGAGGGACTTTGGAAGGATAAGAGCCTTCCATGGCATGGTAGGAAATAGGAATAGTACATTATAACTATGGAAAATTATTATATTTCTCAGAGAATTTCATGAAGTCGAATAGCAGTAACAGATGAAAGATAGAAGTAAGCACCTTCTGAATGACTCTACAGCCATACATTTGTAAACTGAGGGCTAACACATGCCCAGAAAGATGGTCAGCAAGTTCTTTCCTTTGGCTTTCAGTACCATGTCCAAAAAACTGCACAAACATTTTGTTGCTACCAATTATAAGCACCTTAAAAACAAACCCAGTGCATAATAATGAGTTGACATATGTTATGTTACTTTCTGAATGACATAATTTCCAAAAACATCAATCATTAAAGCACGGGCATGAGGAATGATCTCCCGAAAAGCCATATTCTTTTCTTCAATTGCAGCTGTTTCCAGTTTTTGTTGAATGAACCGGCTTCCATACTGATCCGCACTGCATATCAATGGGTAATCAAGTCAGCCATTGATTAGAATATAAGAAAGATAACATGAAGAGGTGCAAGCTGGCAGTAAGTACCTAAATTCAACAATATGGTCTCGAATATCCGAAAGTTCAAAACTTCTGGTCTTATTATTCTTAAACTCCTCCAATAGTGAGGATCCAAAACTGCGTGCCATGTATCCATCATTTTCAGGATGCCAAGATCCACTAACCCCATTTAAGCTCCTTACCGAAGACAGGAAGCATGGGTTTCTTTCGCCCTGCCTGAAAGGGCTTCTGAGATTGGCAGAACCAGATAATGAACCTCCATGGTATGGCATCTCATTACCAAAAGCAAGACTGCCATAATGCCCATTATTCAAGTTTCCTAGTTTTCCTATCGAAGTTAGGTCATGTTGTGATCTCTGAGAAGAAAGCAATGCTGCAAAGTAAGCTTTCTGAAGTTCCAGTAAATATGCATCTACATAACTCCTCTGTAAGGATGGATCGCTCATAATTGCAGCGGTTTGAGTTGCATATTCAGCAGCGCTCTGTGCATATTGCAGACGCATTGGGTCCATGACGGGCATCTCAGATTTATTTCCTACTTGGCTCCTGCCTCTAAAACCTTTTATTTCCTTGCTACCTGTGAAAGTCGCCTAACAAGTTTAAAACAGCTGGCAGAGAAGCAAATAATAGCAGTTTACTGAAGAAATGGTACTAGCACAGTAAAATATCATAAAAAATCAAACACCTGTATTGAAGTTATGATTGTCAACCAACAAGGGTAGCAATTGATTCATAGAGTACCCATTCAAATCCACCGCCGAAAAGTGTGAATTTGGATCTCGATAGTGAATGTTGGACTGCTCAGAACTTCCGGGAGAACTTAATGATGGTAACTTATCAGAAACCATCTTAAGAGGATTGAGGTCTGCAGTGCTACCATTTGCTTTAAGCAAACTATTATACATTGCCATAGACAAAGGGGACATTTGCAACATTTCAGCATCTGAGTTGTTCATATGTTGCTGATGCAGAAGTCCATCATGACCATTTCGAAAATCTTGAAGAGAGGCAAAATGAGCACTGCGCTCCTGCTCTGACAGAGGCTGCAAACTGATTTGACCATCAACAACTCTACTTTTTGGTATATTTAGGTCAGAGAAAGCTGCTGCAATGTCTTCTTGTTCATCTAAGCTGGGAGAAATAATATTGAAAGATTTCATGCTCATAACAGACTTTCTTTCTCCAGAAGCTCTTGTGCCTACTGGAGGAAGACCAGGGCTTGGAGCTCTTGCTACCAAATTAGGATCAGGAGTGCTGCTTCTTGAGAGCGAAGATCCCACAGTAGATGCAAAGGAATGAGGAAGCGATGATCTCATGGTCGGACCTCTGGGCATGCCTAAATTAATTGCTCCAGAATGCAGACCATCAACAGTGTTCAACCCATTATGTGAATGAGAAACAGTTTCTGCCAAAACTGAACGATCCAGATCATCAAAGACATAGCTACTAACAGGACGAGAAATCTGACCAGATAAGGATGGTGGTTGAGCTAATTCTTCCTGCACTCAGGTTTAGCATTGTTATGATCATTCACATAAAAGTGCAAAAAGAAGGCGAGCTGACCTAACCAACCATAAGGTTGGAACAGTAGTAAATATCAAAAGGTAGAAGCAACCTTATATGTTAGAGACAAATCTGATTAGTGAAGATAATAAAGAGTGGGATTAAAATAGAATTTAAGAACCTGTTGTATAAAGAGTGGGATTAAATCTGAACTAAATTCAATACAACTATAAGAGAACAATTTCAAAAATTAAAGCTCCTTGAGCTAACCGTTGTATAAAGGAATCTTTATATGCATCCCATTTGATATTAGAGCCAGCGCTATAAGTTCAACGCAATGGTTATTAATATGAAAATGGAGCTGTGCATCAAATGAAATGAGCCCTATCTTTTGATCCATTCCTATTCATGTTCATTTATCGACCTCTGAAAGATAAAGGAGAGGTTACGGTTTGATGAAGTCTTCCCAAGTTCAGTTGCTCTGCAATTCTTCCTTTAGATGAGACTGTTGATGTCTAACAATGAAAGTAAGACTTCGCTCATCCGTTCTCCTTCCATGCAGATGCATGGGTTCTGTGCTCGATTGCGTGTATACGCAAACATATCCTTAAAAGAGATAGATGAAAAATCATCCAACAAAAAGCAGATGCAACTCCAAGTATATTTCTTTTATCATGATTCAATGTCTTTGTTTGTGTAGTGGTCCTATGATTGAGCTGCATTGATTAAATTAAATCTCCATCATATATTTAGTGAAACCAAATTTTCCATCACAGTTTCGATATTTTTAGGCCAACTTTTTACATTCATTAGTAAAGGCTCACAATGCCTTGTATCAGATACATTATCATTCATTGCTACTTCAGTTGTACCTTAACCGAGCCTTTTTCCCCCACTAGGTGGGGTGGGGTTGGCTATAGGATAAACACGAGGACCTCCTAGGGGGTAGCTGTCCTATAACTATTGTGATCCAAGCACACACCACTTTGGAGTTCTAACAGTATTCACATGCTGCTGCTTGAAAGATCAGCTATTGATTACTAACTTTCTTGTAGTAGCACAGCCAAACACTGAAACAACATCATCAAAAATATATCAGTGACCAAGTAAGTGAAGATTCAACTCCTTTGAACCAACAGAAATACTCATAATTGGAAAATGGAAGGCATCAGATCCTACCTGTTTCTAGGCCTTGGAGGCCCTTGTCCTCATCCCACCCCATATGTGGTAGTTGGTACACTACTGGCTACTTCTCAATAGTCGATACAAGTTCATTGAGCCTAAAGACGAACCAACCTTTTTTCTTTCCTCGTTTCATGAGTTAATGAATCACTTTCCAATCGATGGGATCAAAAATACATGATAGTAACTGTTTTTCACGTTACCATCATTGCAGCAGAGACAAACACCTTGCCTATGTTACGTACATCACCATTCCCTCTTCATCCAAAGCATGTATCCTCAAATTCATCCTACCGTATTCTCTGGTCACCAGAGAACCATTGAATTTTGAGCTTGAAGGTAGCTGAAGAATGCAATTACCTTGAAATTCAACACTCTGGACCTAGTCGTGGAACAACAAAACTGACAAGCAAAAACTAAAAACAACGGATTTGATCAAAAGAGTCACCAGTAAACTCAGAAAGGAACACAAACAAACAACACCACCTATGTCTACAATAAGAGAAGATGGCAAACAAGATCGTCCAAAAACTACAGATCACTCCATAAAGAATGATAGGTCCAGGTAACAAGGCAAGAGGCAAAACCCACAGAAATATAAAGAGATGCTTGGTCACAGGGTCTGGTTGAACGTGACAAATACGCAGATGTAACACAACAAATTAACAGCAGCCACAAAACGTGAACAAGCTTAACATTACCTGCACGATATCAGCAAGGCTCTTCCTTCTCGCTCCCATACCCATGCCCGATAGTCCAATCAGACCATCCTCTCCTCGCTCGACCCACTCTGCCGAAGGATGCCGCGCCATTATCTTCTGGTTGGAGTTGGCTCTTTCACCCACAATCCCTACCTGCATCTCATGAAAACGACAGAAAGGACTCCAGATGCATCACTGTTGCGCAAATTTCTATTAAATGCAGACGGGAACACGACAGGAACGCAAGTAGAAGTATCGGTATAAGACTGGCCCGTACCTTCCTCCTATCTCCGATCCCGCCGAACGACGAGGTTCCTGCCTGGAATCGCTGCGCGACACGCCAGTCCTCCTTCGACAAAGACGGATGAGGGAGTCTCGGATTGAGGTTTCCATTTGAATAATAGTACGAAAGGTATGCCGGATCCCTCCGAAGATCATCTTCAGCTGAGTTCGCACCGTTTAGGAGGCCATCGATCGCTGCACATGATCCTTCCACCGTCGGCGGTGCGCTGCCGCTCCGGTATGGGAGCAACTCGTCCGCATCGTCGATCTCGCGATGGTTTCGGAGGATGAAATCTATCTCCTTGCTCAATTCGTCATCCAGATTCACCCGGCTCGGCCTGATTCCTAGATCCGTCACCATTTCGCCCAACCCTGACACAGATCGTCCCATGTCACGATCAATATCCTTCGAAATCCCACGGATTCGAACAACACAAACGTTCGGACATTTCAAAAAACGAAAAAAACGATCAGCATCGTTCGCTGGCCTACCTTTGAAAATACCAACAACGCACGTCAGCCAGCATCAGCGCCTCGGTCGGTCGGTGCAAATGGGCAAACTTCTACGATTAGGTCGGAAACTCAGGATTTTATGACATCGAACTCTCTATCTCTCCCTCCCTCTCTGAAAGGTGAAGAAAAAAAGCCAAGCAAAGACTCCACAAACTGGAAAGCAAACCCCTGGAAACTGTGATCCGCAGATCCCGCAAGAGTTCGGGCCCGCGCTAGAGAGAGAGAGAGAGACGGTAGCGATGAAAAAGAGGCGAGAAAGATGTGAAAATGAACCGGAAAGTTCATTAACCGCGTCGGTTCTGTTCAATGCGGAACGCCGACCGTAAGATTGATAATCCAACGGATACATTTTAATTTTCAAACAAAACTCCTTTTTAGCGTAATTTTGGGCATAAGCACCAAAAATTATTACAGGTGACCGATTATTACAAGCGTAGTTTAACAACCTAAACGCTTCAAAAACATTATAAATGTAACAACCGTATTTCTTTTTTCTCATAAATGTATTTCATTTTTAACTCTACCATAAAAGATCCTAAGCCCGGATACCAAAGGAGGAGGATTGGATTTGGGCGTGAACTTCATCAAATTTACTACTAAGGATTCTTGACATTAGAAGAGGCAGTGACACACCACGGTAGAGAAGTTATTCCCGCCATATGACCGTTTAAGGGTAGTGAATAAATTGGAGAGAGAGTGCTCGCCGGAGGTAAGAGATTTAACCTAAACAACAAGATTCATATCGGTGCTTTAAATATTAGTTTATTAACTAGGATGCTAGTGGAATTGGTGGATATTTTAATTAAGAAAAATATTTATATTTTGTAATGACAAGAAACAAAGTGGGTTACAGACAAAAACGTAAGAAGATCGAAAATATTGGTTTTAAATTATGATGCTAACTTTTAGTTATTCATTTACATGTAACAAAGTTGATAAAGAAGCAAAGAATACGTAAAGTTACGTCTAAAGAGTAGAGCCTCAAAATTGAGAAAAGTAGATATATTTGAAAAAAAAGTTTTTTAAGGCAATGTTTGTATTTTGTATAGCTCTCGTGAGTAGAATAATATGAACATGCATATTTTGAAATGTTAGAAAAGATTTGTTAGGTGAATCAAGGAGAGACAATCAATGCAAAAGGAAGCTTGATGATGGATTCACATTGTGAAAGATAAAATTAAGGCAAAGAGGACTTGCTATAAATTATATTATATTAACAAGACATATGAAACTTATAAAACTTACAAGAAAGCAAAGAAAGAAGCGAAAGAAACTACTAGTGAAACAAAATCTAAGTCTTGGAATGATTTATATAAAAGTTGAACTCAAAAGAAGGTGAAAGCAATGTTCTTATAATAGTTAAAGCTATAAATAAGAGAATTAAAGATATTACTTTTGTCACATACGTCAAAGATAAAAATGAAAATATCATAGTGCTAACTTATAATATAAAAAATAGATGGAAATTTATTTTTAATTTTTTTAACGAAAATATAAGTACAAATATGAATAGTTTGTAAAGTTGGCTCGAGTTAAGCTTGTTTAGATCATTTAATCAAACATGAATATGGACGTATTGAAGATGAGTTAAACTTTACATAAGCCACTTGATCCTTTTACTAACTGTAGATAGACCTAATTGGTGCAAGTAAATACGGATCAACGTTTATTACACCTACGAATTTGGTTGTACTGAAATGTGGAATCAAAACCAAATTGTCACTCTCCTACAAGTTTTTTAACAAAAAATATATGTAATAGTATTAACTTATAAGAGTTAATCAACCCATAAGAGTATATAAATCATAAAGTCTTCAACTTACAAAGATTGGTAAATCTATATAGTCATACAATATTCTTATATAAGTATTAAAAATCTTGGAAAAGACAAGTAATATTTTGGTTACAAAACTATTTGGAGAAATGAAAAGATACTTAAAGAATGGAAGAATAATATAGTTATATCCATATACAAAAATAAGGGAGACATTCAAAATCATATAAACGACTGCAGTATCAAGTTGACTAGTCATAATATGTAATTATGAGAAAAAAATATTATTAGAAGGTTGAAACAAACATTGAATATAATAAAAAACCAGTTTTTGTTTATGTAAAGGAGATCAATTATCAAAGCTATTCACCTTGAAGACGACTTATGTAACATTTTAGAGAAAAAAAGAAGAATTTTCATGTCATACTTATTGATTTAAAAAACTTATCATAGAGTGTCATGAGATCTCATTTGGAGAACCTTGGAAAGAGAAATATACTATATATATATATATATATCTTATAAGAGATATGTATTATAATATATAAACTTGCGTGAGAAGTCATGAAAGAATGACAAATTTCTATGAAGTTAATATTGAATTACATCATAGATCAACTTTTAAGTCTATATTTATTTATCTTGATTATCGATGATTTAATAAAGAATATTCAAGATGAAGTAAGTACCTAGTCAATGTTATTTGTGGATGACATTTTGTTAGTAGGTAAGTCTAAAAAATAGTTATTAAAAAATCAAAACTACGAAGAGAAACATTAAAAAAAAAGGTTTTCGACTTAGTAAAACAAAGACAAGTTATATTAAATATTTTATCATTTGATCATTATGTATGACATGAAAATTCAGATTAACATAAATTATGTCTCTCGACAAAAAATCTGAAAATGCATAGGATCAATTATTCAAATTTATGATAAAATTGATAGAGAACCCAAAAGATGCCTTAGGAATGGAGGAATAGTATAATTATACTCAAATACAAGAACAATAGAGATATTAAGAATTATGTAAATTATTGAGGTATCAATTTGGCGAGCCATAATACAAAATTATAAAAAGAATTATTGAACATAAGTTGCGACAAATATCAAGTATAACAAATAACTAATTTAGATTCATGCCAGAAAGATCTATTATTAAGGTTATTTATCTATTAAGATATTTTATGATTTCTTTTAAGAAGAACCTGCATATGGTATTTGTTGATCTAGAAAAAACTTATAATACAGTGTCATTAGATATTTTTTGGACAACTTTGGAAAAGAGAGGTAGCACATTGATATATATCAATCTTATAATAAATATGTATGGTGCACAAACATGTGTTAGGCCCCATGAAGAAATAACAAACTTGTTGAAGGTTAATATTGATGGAGGTGTCATACATAGAATTAATATGTTGGTGTCCCACCCAGCGCTGGGTCAGGCACCTGTTCGACTGCGGGACTGCATCACAATTAGTGGATCAAATCCCCGGCACGCCACGTACCACACCGAAAACGTGTAACTTGAGGCACTGGAGACACGTTGTCGTGATCTCAATACCACTGCACGGGACACAACATCAAGGCAGATCACGAGACGGCGGCGAGACGATAAATCCAAAATATCCGGTGAATTGTCAATCACAACCTACAAAATTATAGCACCCATAACCATCTCAACCGCTTACAATTGGCCAAGATAATGTCTCATTGGTCTTATGGCAAGAGCCTCACAGCCGAATTGAAGAGTGAAGGCACCTCAATTGCACTCCTATAAATAATGCTCTCAAACATTTTATATTGAGAAGATTATCCAATGCTTAAATACACAGCCAGATAACCTTAAGTCTTCTTGCTATTTAACCCCACTTGAGCTTCAAATTGGTGCAGATTCACCTTTGCTAGCACTTCCCCAGCCATCCCCCCAGTTCTACTTATTTCATCCATGCTTCACCATAAGCAACTGGAGGAGGAAATGGACAAAAACGGCTCATCTTCCAAGGCCTTCCCGGCATCCTGCTGAATGAATGGCAGCAATAGCCAATAGAGGACAAAATTGCTCAAGTAATGAAATTAATCAACGTCTTCTCGTTGCGTCCTCCCCTAAAATTACTGACGAAATCATACTAACTTATGGGTTTTTATCAACTTAATTATTAGCCACCCCAACAAGCCATGGTTGCACATTTTAAAAGAGAAGAAAGTTCTAGATGCCTACCTCATTCTTGCACAACTGGTTTTACCATCTATGTCGTTAAATCAGTTATCACCAGGACTTTCCTCAAGGCAAATTTTCTCCTCCTTCCTTTGGCCTCTTTAGGAAATATTCCACTTTCAATTTCATACAACACCATTTTACCTCTAGAGCTTGGAAACCTTGTTTCTAACATGTAGTTCAACCGAACGTTTAAGGTCAAACATATGTATCGAACCCCTGACTCAATTGGCAATGTGTATCCCTATTGATGCACGCATGGGATGTGAAATTTTTTTTTTGTGCTTTGGTGGTTTAACTCGAGTTTTACTTAAATAATTGAGAGTACCAGTCTACCGGTGTATTTTATTTCTAGGACACTACATTAGAGATATTTTACATTTATAATCATGACTTTATTAGAGGATATCTCAATTCTTTTATAATAATAATAATAATAATAATAATAATAATAATAATAATATAATATCACATGTTCATCAATGTATGATAACATTGTGAAATCCATAAAATGCACTTCCTTTTACGTATCATAAAGAAAAAATGTTCACTAAAAAAATATTATAAGCATCACCAACAATGATGTCATTCTCCCAAGTAAATGTTTTCCTCAATAAATCATTCATTCACGTAGACATGTCCTGCTTCGAGTTAACTGGACCCTCTAGTTAAAAACCACTACTTCTAGTTACGGTTCATAACTACGGGTTTCGGTTTCGGTTCTGTTTGAAAAATAAAAGAAAAAGTAAAATGTGTTTTAAAAAGTTCAAAAAATGAAAAAAATAAAAAGGGCCCAAACTAATAGTTCAAACGACTGGATCCGGTCTCGTGTCCTATTTGGTCGATTTTGATCAGTTTCTGGCTTGCTTCGGGTCAAGACATCAACCTGGTTATAAACCAGACGTGCCTGCATACATCGTCATTTCCTTCGATACCAAGTACTTGAGAGCTCCTTTACCTCATTGTTGTGTCAAAAGTTTTGGTACCAAGACGCCTTCATGAACTGGTGCCTTGTGGGTGTAGTCCAAACACAGAGAACTTTGCAAATATGGTTGAAGAAGATTCATGGATGACAATGAAACAAGGTCAAGGTGCAGTGACCTTGGTATATTTAAATATGATTGTTGAGGTAAATTATTTGTTTTTTGATTCAAGTAAATGCTTCTTGATTTTTTAATTCAAAAAGCTAAAGAAACAAGTGAATCTCACTGTCATTCAATGTGAGGGATTGCATCAGTAGATGATGCATTATTAAGAAAGATGAGTAAAATGTAAATAAACTAGTAAAATGTTAAATCAAATTGCTGCACATATGCTGGTTATATTATGCAATTCATATATCGGAATGGTAGATTCCGGCCACCGGATGGATTTCCCGAACAGCCTGGATCTTGTACGTCTAACTGAACAATCCTCAGCCAAGTTTATTATCTTGTGCCCGGGAAGAAAGTAAAACACGAAACTATATCCTGTAATTATGTAAAAAGAACCATATAAAAACTTTTGTGTCCTTTGTTTGTTTGTTTTTTTTTGTTACAAGAGGATGGTGAAGCCTAACACACACACATGCACCCTTTGGGAATCGAACTCCCGACCGACAGCAACTGTGCTAGAGCGCCCTGCCATTGAGCTAATGCTCTCGGTGCAATTTCTTGTATATTCTTCAATTATTGAGTGATTCTTACGTTCATGTTAAAATAGAAATATGTTAACAAAATCATTTGAAAATGTCACCAAATAAAATCCTGACAGATGAATAAATAAATCAACACTGGGAGGACTTCATCTTTTTCTCCTTAATCAATTATTTTGAATCATCATCAACCAGCTTATAATAAACAATTAAGAACACTTAGTTATAGTTATTTCTTTGAAGTAATTGGAGCATATAGGGTGGGTTTTGACATAAATTATGTTTTGGGATTATTTAAATGTCATTTTTATGATATTTCAAAGCACTTTACCTGTATATTGTAATCCTTGTGCATCTTTTAGCTCATAGAAAAGCCTTAGGGAATGTTTACTTCTTTAGAGCATCTAAGGCAGATGTTAGAATTTTTTTATCAATGTGATCTCAAGAAAAGTCCAAGATCATCAACTAATAACTATAATCCTTCATCTGAAGAGTTGTTTTCAGATGGGGACGGAAATTTTGGGGCTGATTTAATCGACTCCCTTGCATAATGTTACATGTGGGAAGGAAGATTCTAAAATAGCGTTCATAAATAATATCTGTATTATGATGAGTTTATTTGTAGAGTACCATAACATAGATATCTGACCTCATCTTTGCACTTACACAACCTTGTAAACGTCCTATTGAATTTTGTATCAACTAAGTTACTGATGTAGTACAACATTTTATTTTCTAAGTGATTAGAAAATAAAAGGCCAACACAAAAACAAAAAAAGACTAAGAACATCATATTAAATAAAGTTAAAATTATTTGTCATATATATATATATATCAATAAATAGCTCAAGTATTAGATCATATCAGTCCAGATTATTGATATATGATCATAGAAGTAATAAATTGCTTTCAGAATTGGACATTTGAAAAATAAGGAGCCACCCAATCCTGAAAACTTTATAATATATATGAACATACACATACATATATGCATATACATACATATATATACACATTTTTATAATCTGTAGACACACACACACACGCACACACACACACACACACATATATATATATATATATATATATATATGTGTGTGTGTGTGTGTGCTCGTACATACAGATAGCTTGTATAAATAAGATCGATGTTATCGTTTCCGAAATTTATGGAGAGTTAAACATGAGATAGAGAAACTTGATGTAAAATCATCATCTACAGGTATTAACGATTCGATTGGTAAATTTACAAGAAGTTGAGCAAGTCGAGGAACTAAAAACTCCTTTCAAAGAACTTTGTATGGGTAGAGCTGATTTGAAAGCTCCGTTCTAAAAAAGAACAAACTTAAAGTAATTTATACTCAGACTGATGTCCGTTAATTAAAAAAAAAAGGAAATAAGAAAAAAGGTCGTCACTTGTTATAGAAACTAACTGTTGATATCAAAGAAGACAGATCGGTAGGATATTCGTTAAAAAAAAACCAAACTTAAAGTAATTTATACTTAGACGGGTGTCTGTTAAGATACTAATGCATATGTATATGCTTTACACATATACATAGGTTTACCTTCAATTTCAGTTCATGCTTAAATCTTCTCAAACATTTCTATTGTTAAATCCACATAATAATCAATATTAGAAATTTAATCACATTCAAATCTTATCATGTGATAAAGTAAAAATTGTGAAGATGTTTGAGTATATTTAATTACGGATTGAATTGAGCGTATACCACTATATGTGTGTGTGAATTTCATGGAAACTTGAATTGCTTCCCGATAAGCATGGATGCCGGAATGAGGTATATGGGGAAAAGGAGGAAGGTTATTCAAAAGTATCTCATTGCTCAGGGGTTGCGAGGTAAATATTTCGATATCCACGATGATTGCCTTTTGAGGTTAAAAGTAAGAACGATGGTGATGGATAGAATGCTCAAAGGGTGGAAGGGCGGTAGCGGATGATGATGAGGATGGTGGGGAGTGCAGGTGTGGGAGGAAGTGGCGCGAGGTGGGTCTCTCTCCAACAAGCATTCACTGGAAAAAAGCCTCCCCTCTCTTGTTCTTCCCTCACCCCCGGTGAAGCAACTCTCCTCTTTCATGGCCGCGGCCGTCGTCGTCGTCGTCTTTGTCTCTCTCACTTCTCTTCCTCCGCCGGGACAGCAGCAGCGGCGGCGGCAAAACCACTCTCTGCTACTTCCCTTGAAACGTCCCAAGTCACCACCCAAGAAATGCTGCTGGGTACAACCTCTCTGTCTCTCCCACCAAATCTTCTATTTCCTTCATTTAATTCCCCAACGCTCGATGGATTCTTTGGTAAAGTAACACCTCAGATTCTCTTGTCATTTTGTCTGTTCGTTTTCTTCGTTTCACCATGAAAATGCCTTCATTGGTCACAGAAAGTATGTAAAATTCTCTCCCTCTCTCTCTCGTATGGTGAATGGAGATTCATTTTGTCATTTTTTTGGAACTGTTGACGACTCAGACGGGGAGCCTCAGCAGTGGAAGGCTGCGATAGATTTCAAGTGGATACGTGACAACAAGGAGATAGTTGCCACCAACATCAAGAAGAGGAACTCGTTGGCAAATCTGGACCTTGTGCTGGACCTCTACGATCAGTTCCTCGCTCTCCAAAAGGTTCCCTCCTTTCTGTAGACTCCGTAATCCTTGATTTCTTGCCATAAATTGCTGTATCTTAGAGAAACTTCTATAGTTTAAGAATTTTATATACTTTCACATAATCAGTGCATGGGATGGTTTTGGCAATGTAAATGATTCCCAATGCGAGATATCTACATGTAGAGTTATGTTTTCTCGGTACCAGGATTTTGTTCACACGACTGATGTAGTTGGGCACTAGATTCGTGACACAGAGGCGTTTGAAAACCAGTGTCATACACAAACGCATTATATTTTGGTAAACATGCATAATAGAACTAGGATGCCAAACATACTTACATAGCCTTAGTGGTGTTGCCAATTTGTATTTTTCTGGTAATGCTTGTCACCATGTAGCTAAATCTAAATGACAGATGGCAGGAAGTTGAACGGCTTCGTGGGGAAAGGAATATCGTTGCAAACAAGATGAAAGGGAAGCTTGAGCCTTCAGCCAGGCAAGCACTTATTGAAGAAGGTTGCTAATTATGTATTCATCTGTACGTACATTTGATTTTTGCTTGTTCAGCACCTTAACTTTAACAGTCAAAGATGTGCCTGTGATGCACACTGCTTGCAAAACGCTTTATTAGGTTTAAGAAGTCGGAGACGGTTTGTGTTAGATTCAAGAGGAATGAAGATGATATGTAGTTAAATCAAATAGAGTGCTGATAACGTTGCACCCTTTGAGGGTATTAAGCCTGTAGAAAGAAACATTTAAGCTTCTTACTATTGAATTACTCTTCAAAAGCTGTGCCAAGCAATATTCTGAATATCATATTGTAGAAAGGTGATACAATACTCATTTTATTCTATCATATTGTGAGATAGACAAATTATACGTTGGTTGAGGGCTCACTACACAGTCAGATCCCAAACCCAGTTAAAGGATGAGGGCTTGCTTAGGTAGCTAAAATCAACCATAAAACTTTTACTTGGGGTGTGATCCTTATAGTACTAAGGGCTTTTTGCATTGTGGCACTAGGCAGAACTATTGGAACAGCATGGGCTGGAAAAGTTGGTACTGTGGCACAATGGTTCAGCATTTTCTTTATGTATGGAACTGGCACAGCGCAAACTGCAGCACCATGGGTTCTGCATTTGCATCGCTACTGTTTTTTTGGAAGCATTCTTTTATCTAAGTCTTTCCTTTCTTCTAAGCCATTATATATATGTTGCATATCATCGTAATCTCCACAAAAGTCTCCAAGATCAATCAAGAAATAAACTCGAGAAGTGGTCTGCATCATTAAAAAAAACAGTTTCAGAGCAAAAGGCACAATGAACACTAACAGAGGCAGATGTACATACCAACCGGAACAGCTGCAATGACATTCAAAATTTATAATCTTTATCACGTTGGACGTTTATGCCAACCACCTTAGGAATCAGAAACAATGCAATGATTACTCTTTAGAAACGTGATCTATGCCCTAATTGTATAGGCAACCAAGACTCATTAGGAGTCAGAAACTACAACATGGACTTGTAAAAGTAGAAAATATTGCACTCCATGGAACACTTCAAATTTCAAAGAGACCTTTAGATCTTGAAATAACACTTTTCTTACGCTTACAGAATGCTAATCCTTCATTCTTAAATTACTTGAAAGCATTAGACAAGTATTTGGCCAATGGATGAATATGGTTGTCAAGAAAAGTTAAACCAAAGGCAGCACCAAAGGTTTCGCAAGTCTGCCTTGTACAAGAGTAACAAAAGTCATACACGGCAGAAACAATGGATACTGATGGTTGTAAAAGATGCTTTTCAGGGATCAAGCACTCATAGCAAAAGTTGGAGCAATCAGAAATGAAGGAATAGGTGGAAGAATAAGAAAAAGGGGGGGAAATAAGTGGAAGAGGAAGAGGACCAAAGAAGAAACATGGGAAAGAAGAAGAGGAAGAAGAATAATACATTACCTTTTGAAGAAGGAGATATCTGAATCATGGTTTCGGAGGGGGAGTTGTTGTAGAAAGAGCACCACGATAAGGTTGCTGCACTTGTGCGATGAGAAATGCTACGGCCAAAACATTAAAAAGTTGGCCTGGCCCATTCCATCGATCAAAACCCACCCCTAAGGTGCAACCATTTTGGGATTGCAAATGTTCCAGTGGAACACATGTTCTATCTCCCCACTTGGTTCACTGTTTTCATCACGTGGGGTGCTAGGCCTACAAGTCCCAAGTAACGTGGGTTTCACCTGCTTGGCACCATGATGCGAACGGGCCTTAATGCACCAGATCCTATAATACTTGGAAGCTAAGTGTGTTTGAGTGAGAAAAGTACATCAGCAAGTGACCTCACGCATGTTATGATTGGGACATAAGAACATCAGGGAGGGCTTGGTTTTGAACAAGCCTCAATTTTTTGAGATGATTTTGTGAGATATAAGAGAAGACAAAAGGAGAGTTTGGGAGGTCAAGATGAGTTTGAAGTAACCCTATTGGCCTTAAATAGGGTTGAAAATGTTGCCAGGTGGGAATTTTCATTGCTGGAGAGCTTTTAAACAACAAGCTTAACTTGTAATGATACATTGTGTTTTATACAATATATACAGTAGATAGCCATATGACATAATATGACCAAATAAATGTGCAAGATGATGCAGACCTAAATCGTATCAATCTCGATCTCAATACTATGATATAGCATATCATAGCTATAGTATCATTTACAATGACTATCGGTATAGAATGTGGTAGCATCACATATTCTGTTAGTGAAATAAGTAGCAAATATTCCACGATGCTTTTGCATGGCTATAAGTCTATGATGCATGTTAACGTTTGGGGAGGTGAATCTCCCTTTCTCAACGCTATAAGAAAACAATGAAATCCCAAAGAAACATTTTGGCTTCTTCAAAAGTCTATATAAAAAAGCGGATTCCATAATCACATGTGCTCTGATTGCTCAGTTGGTCAGAGAACCTATTCTCTAAGACAGAGGTCTTCAGTTCAACCTCAATGAGAGCATTTCGTGTTATTTTTACCATTTATTTTGCATTCTAAGGATTCATTTTCTATTTATATGCATATATATTACTGTCTTCCTGCTTCTTAATTTTTGGAAATTCCTGTTTCTGTTTCCGTGCAATATAGGCTATAATGGGTGCTGATGATGACAAATTTATTGGTTCAAAGCAGTTTTTATGCTCAACTTTAGAATATACTTTTGGTGACACGTTTTTGGTTGTAATGTTTTCCCTGGTTTTAGAGATGATGTTGATGTGAATGCAGGAAAGAATCTCAAGGAGGGACTGTTGGCTCTTGAGGAAAACCTGGTACAACTCTCTGATAAACTGCAAAGAGAAGCCCAATGCATACCAAACCGTACCCACCCTGATGTACCAATTGGTGGAGAAGGTCAATCTGCTATAAGGAAGATGGTATAGTGACTCTTGTTCTTTACCTATCTTTAGTTTGATGCTGACACTTCCTACAAGTAAGCTACATGCATTCTCCTATTTCAGGTTGGAAGTCCACGGGAATTCACCTTCCTGGTCAAAGATCACGTTCAGCTTGGAAAAGAGCTTGACCTGTTTGATTTTGATGTGGCTGCTGATGTATGTTGTTCTGGACTTACTGTACAATCATGCAACTACTTTATCTCTCCCCTTCCCTGATCCTTTTTTTCCTTAAAACGTGCCTTGTCATATAATATATTGTCACACTGGCATTATGCAAGCACCTTGTTGCTCCTATAAAGAGAAACATAACTCTTGAGGTACATATGACATGGATTATAACATATTTTGGCATTATCTAGTAGGAATTCGTAATCTCTTAGTCTGACAGCAAATCTTTCTGCCAGATTAATCCTTCACATCCTAAATCTTCACCTTATGTTTCCTTCCCACTTTTCCAGGATAAAGGTCCCAACTTTCTGTTGGACTGACATTTTTTGGGTTGTCTTTTCCAGCATATGTGCTGAAGGCAGAGAAGCTAACTTTTCCTTTTTTTCCTGTTCTTTTCTTGGTTTCTGTGTATGATGTTTGTACTGTTGCAAAAAGTGGTTGCACAACGGATAATGAATAGTAGAAAACATCAACACAAGATGAAGAGGAAAAACATGAAGATCGAAAGAGGTAGCAGACCTTCAATGGAGGCCCCCCCTCTTTCTCTCTCTTTCTTAATCTCAGACTCACTTAACCCTAATACGGAGTTGTAAAATGACCAAAATACACTTAGTACAGAAAATTACCAAAATGCCCTCAGAATTCCGGACAATTATATTAATACCTAAAACATCAAATTTACTATCCGAAAATATAAAATTTACAAAAACTGACTCTAAACTCATATTCTTCAACATGTACAAGACTTGAATAGCTTTAATAAGGACGGAATGCAGTTTAGATTGATTACGAAAGATGGGTTAGATCAATCTATGACCTAACCATTCCTAGATTACGTTCATAGCAAAAGGAGAAGTCCTGAGGGTGGACTGCTTAACCAGTCTACATATAGATCGATAAGAATAGGTATATCAACCCTTCTTGAGGAACCAGGAAAAACTCTAGAATCACCACTTTTATTTATATTATGAAGGATGCTTAAAACATATTTTTTTAATATTAATCAAGAAATATCAAGCGGTTAAATTAAGAAGTTTCATCATTGATGGCTTCTCCTACAAACATTCTAACTTATTAGCCGTCTTCTCATGAATGGTGGTTCAAAAGAGTTTGATTTTCCATGCAACTTTTGTTGAAGAATATCATGTATCATACACATGGACTAATCTGCCCCTAACGTGTAATATTGGGTCACTACTTAAGTAGGAGTAAATTAGTCATTCAAGTTTGAACAACTAGTATAAAATATGTTGTTTCATTAGGTTTAGTTTTTAGAGAAGATAATTTGCAATGACCGCATACACCCAAGGAGGGTCGTAGGATGCCACGTATCCTTCTCATCACTTTCTTGATGTTTATTAATAAAGCTTGAAAATCATTCCATTTAACATGGTATCAGAGCGTACCGAATGAGGGGGAGATTGGACAGCTAGCTATCAACAAAATGCTGGAAAAGTGCAACCCAAGTGTTTGATCTATCTTCAACAATAAAAAAGTTGTAGTTTGTACTTAGAGAGGCAATCAAGTTTGATCTAATTTTTTTTTGTGTGAAAAAAATCATAGAATGGCTGATCGTTAGAGGCAGGTTGATAGAAATGGCTCGTTAATTATCACCAATATTAAACTAGATGGAAAAAACTATCTAGAATGGTCCTAATAAGTCCTATTATTAATAAAGGCAAAGAGGAAGTCTGAATACCTTACTGGTCTTAGTATAAAACCAGATTTAGAGAGCCCAAAACACTAACGATGGGAGAGAGAAGATGCCCTATTCGCTACATGGCTCATCAACTCCATGATGCCTAATGTTGACCATTTATTTTTATATCTTGAAACTGTCCAAGAAATATAGAAAGTCGTAAGAGAATCATACTCATAAAAAAAGAATATTGCGAAGGAGTATGAACTCCTTGACAAGATTCAAAAATGCAAACAGTGATAGAAAACTATTGGCGAATTTTATATAGTAACCAGAAGTTTATGAATTCCGCCTGTGTAAGGGATGACCCTTGTATGGCCGGTCCGAAGCCCGGAAAAAGGACGAGGGTTGCGTTAGGCTTCCGACAGCTAGCGTAAAACTTTGTCGGACTTAACATGGATTCTATAAAAAATAAAGAATCCATGTAGTTGACCCCATCTAGTATGAGAAAATGCTTAGTTGTAGTTGTAGTTGTAGTAATGAGAAGTTTATGGGACAAACTATCTTATTTCACTTTGATTTAATTCAAAGAATGTGCAAAAGAGAGTGCATCTGAATTTAAAAAAAGAAAAGTGTTCGATCTGTTAAAAGGTGTTTCATCGGGTTATGAGAATGTGAAAAATAATATCTTAGTAAGTGAGGATATGCCCACTCTTGGTACAATATACTCTCTATTAATTAGAGAGCAAGATAAAGATAAAGGAACTTGGAAAAATAGAAATTCTAAACACCGAAAAAATTGCATTTGTTGGCAAAGGATATAATCAATCTACTAGAGGCAGAGGAAGCTTCAGAGGTAGCAGACGAGGAGACAACTTTACTCATGGTCGAGAATTGGTAAGATGTACATGCTGTGGTAAACCCAAGCACACAAAAGAATAATACTTAGAATTGATCATAATATGAGAGGCTAGGCTATGGTTGCAGAAAATTCAAAAAATGTTGGTGAGAACACAAGTGAGACTTTAAATATGATCCTAAAATACCTAGAAGGACTCAAAGGCATATTTATTAAGACCTCATTGACTACTTTTGGTCCTTCAAAGAGAATGCACAACTATGGCAGCTGCACAGGGTGACCAAGCTAGACCTAGCGGTAATTTTTTTAATTCTTATTCACAACCATATATATAATGAATTATCGATTCAGGCTCAATTGAGCACATGGTGAACCTCAAAGCTGGGCTACTTGATTATCAGGATGTGAATTATAAAGTTAGAATTGTAGATAACTCCTTCTTGGTAAAAGGAAAAGGAAAGTTGTGGACAACATTTGGAATATTAGATTTAATTCTTTATGTTCAACAAATTTCCATGAATCTATTATCCGTTAGTGCATTAACTAAAAGATTAAACTATACTGCTCATTTCTTTGCCTCTTATTGTGTGTTTTAGGAAATTAAGATGAGAAAAACAGTTGGATATGGTAGGAAAGATGGAGGACTACGTATATTTGATGAAAAGAAACATAAACGAACAACACATACAACAACAATTCAATTTGAAAAGGATGTGACATTGTGGCATAGACGACTTGGGCATCCACCGATTCAAAAAGTTCATACTATCATACCGCAACTGAAAAAACTAAAAGGAGATGTTCACTTAGGGTGTGAGGCGTGCCAGTTAGGAAAGCATGTTAGAGTTAATTTTTCTAGAAGTGTTTTAAGATCTATAAACCTTTTAATTTGATACATTAAGATGTATGGGGACCTTATCCTTTTAGTGCTATTACTAGACACTGATACTTGTTTCCTTTATTATGATCACTTTCGTTTTACTATTATATATATGCTCAAATGTAAGTATTAAATTACCACAATATTCCCTTTATTCCATAAATTTGTTGAGACATAATTTAAGGCTCAAGTGAAAGTGATTCGGTTAGATAATGGAGGCGAATTCAATTCTAATATTTTGAAGAACTACTTGGCAGCGCACAAAATCATTCACCAAACATCATGTGCATACACACCACAACAGAATTGGGTAGCTGATACTAGAGGTGGCATGCACCTTAATGATTGGAGCCTCAACCCCAAAGTACCTTTGGAGTGAAGCAATTTTCACAATAACATTTCTCATAAATCGAATGTCATCCTGTGCACTTGAAGGGCAGGTAGGTACCTCTAAAATTATTGCTTCTGGATGAAAAATTATTTACTCTACCTCCTAGAGTTTTGGATGTGTATGATATGTACATATACATATAAACAATAGGGATAAACTTGATCCTAGAGCTGTAAAGTATATTTGTGGGATATTCTCCATTTAAAAAAGGAATACATATGCTTTGATCCAATTTCAAAGAATTTTTTCGTGTCCAAAGATATTACATCTCATGAAACTATATATTATTACAACAGTAAAGGAGAGGCTGAACAAATTGAGAGACATGAAGAACCATTACAACCTATGTTAAGTAAAGAAGATGATGAGAAGAGAACAATGAAAAAGAGCCCCAAATCAAAGAAAGTGAAAATGGAAATAAGCAGGAGCATGTATTTAATCAAGTTTACACTAGGACAATTCGAAGGAAATTCTTATATGAGGTAGATAAGAGGCAATTGCAACCCATGATTCCTATGCCAAAACTCTCGATTGCTCTACGAAAAGAAAAGAGGAAGTATAGTTATTCAATCTGTAATTTCATTGATTATAAGAAAATGTCAGATAACTATAAGTTATTTGTATCAAATTCAGAGGCAATAAGCATACCAAAAATGTAGGAAGAAGCCAACATATCTAAAGAATGACAACAAACTATGGGCGATGAATTAAGTGCACTAAAAAAATAATACTTTGGAGATTGTTTCTCTACCAAAGGGGAAAAAAGTGGTAGGATGCAAATGGGTGTACACAGTAAAATACAAACCATCCCATCTGGGGAAATTAATCGCTATAAGGCAAGACTTAGTGAAGGGATAGGGATTGACTATAACGAGATATTTGCTCTTGCGGAAAAAATTACTTCAATAAGAGTGTTTGTCAGTCTAGCAGCAAACAAAGGATGGAAAATGTGGCAATTGAATGTCAAGAATGTATTTTTTCAAGGGAATCTTAATTATGGAGATATCACAAGGTTTAAAACATCTTTATGGAACAGATAAAGTGTGTTTTCTCAAGAAGGCATTATATGGACTAAAACAATCCCCACGGTCTTGGTTCAAAAAGTTTTGTGAAGGCATAATTGAGTTCGCGTATATTAGGAGTAAAAATGATCATACATTATTTTTTAAAGTATGCAAAGGAATCTCAATACTAACTGTTTATGTTATAATATTGTTGTAACAGGTGATGATTATGAGGAAATCAGTCATATGAAGAAACAACTACATCACTTATTCGATTTGAAGGATCTTGGACAACTTCACTATTTCTTGGGGATTGAAGTTCTAAGGTCACGAAGAAGCTTATTTCTAACCCAACGCAAGTATGTGATGGATATATTGAGAGAGACAAGAACATCTTGATCAAAACCGTGTCACTCCCATAGAGATTAATCACAAACTAAGCTTAGAAACATGTAAAGAATTTCATGACATCAAGAAATATCAATAATTAGTTAGGAAGTTGATATACCTGATTATAACCAAACCCAATATTATATATGCGGTGGGGATCCTTAGCAGATTCATGCATGCACCTATTAGCAGGAAAATTATGCATTAACCAATAAAAAATGAAACATCAGATTGGAGGCATTCCTCCAATCTGCACACAGCCAAAATTCGGCCCTTCTTGGTACAGTCACACCCTGTCTTTCTTATTCTCTGACCAATACCCTAATAACGTCTATTAATACCCTATCTAACTAGATTTTCTAATCTACCTCTAATAAGTATTAATTATTACTAAGATGACATACCACTTAAAATCACGTGTACATGCATTACATGACTCAATCTATATTACACGACTCTAATAAACATCTAATAAACATCCATTGACATTCCCCCTCAAGTTGGGTGAAGGATGTTGATAACACCCAACTTGGATAATGTCTCCTTTAATTGTCTGCTGGTAGTTGCTTTAGTTAAGAAATCAGTCCTCTGTTTGATAGATTGAACATACTCTAACTTGAATTCTTTGTTAGATATCTTCTCTCTGATGAAGTGACAATCAATTTCTATATGTTTGGTTCTTTCATCATAAACTGGATTAGAGGCCATCTGAATTACTGCCCTGCTATCACAGTATAGTGGTATAGACTGATTAGATGAGAATCCCAGTTCACTAATCAATGAGGATATCCATTTTTCTTCACACATAGCTTGTGTTATATCTCTGTATTCAGCTTCAGTTGTAGACCTCACAACCACTGTCTGTTTTTTACTCTTCCAAGATACTACCTTACCACCGAGTAAGATCACATAACCTGTAGTTGATTTTCTGTCTTCATATGAACCTGCCCAGTCAGCATCAGAATAAAGTTTAATGTCCAAGTTTGATGACTTTGAGTAAAGTAAATCCATTTTTGAAGTTGATTTGAGGTATCGAAGAATTCTGTACACTACATCCATCTTATTCTTGATTGGCGAATGCATATATTTGCTCACAATACCAACTGCATAAGTAATATCAGGCCGAGTAATAGTTAAATATATGAGCTTACCAACTAGCTCTGATATTTGTGAATGTCTTTGAACTCTTCACTGTCACCTCTAAAAAATTTCTAATTTACCTCCATAGGAAAGTCACTAAGCTTACACTCTAGCATACGTGTCTCTTCAAGGAGATCCATTAAGTATTTTCGCTGAGTTAGGAAAATACCTCTGTTATAATAGAGAACTTCTATGCCCAAAAAATAGTGAAGTTGACTCAAATCTTTAATATCAAATAATTTATGAAGATTTATTTTCAACTTGGATATTTCTTCAAGGTCATCACTTGTGACAATAATGTGATCAACATAAACCGTAAGAATGAATATTTTTGTTCATTTCCTAAAAAATATTGTATGATCATTGAGGCTCCTATTGTATCCCAAACTGCAAAATGCCTTGCTTAATTTATCAAATCAAGCCCTTGGAGACTGTTTCAACCCATATATAGCTTTATTGGGTTTACAAACTCTATTAGAATGTGTTTTTATATTCATTCCTGGAGGTAGTTCCATATACACCTCTTCATTTAAATCTCCTTGTAAGAAAGCATTTTTAACGTCTAGTTGCCATAGATCCCATCCCAAATTAGCTGCCATACTGAGAAGTATTTTGATCGAAGTGAGTTTAGCCACAGGTGCAAACGTTTCTGTATAATCAATGTCATATGATTGTCTGTATCCTTTTGCAACCAATCTGGCCTTATATCTCTCTACTGTTCCGTCTGTCTTATATTTAATGGTAAACACTCACTTACATCCTACAATATTCCTATCAGAAGGTAGTTGAGAGATGATCCATGTATTGTTTTTCACCAATTCATTGAATTCTTCTTCAATTGTAGCTTTCCATAAAGGGCTCTTGATTGCTTCTTCAAATTTCAAAGGGATCTTATATTTCTCAGTCTTCATAACAAATCTTTGATAACTCTGAGAGGTATTAGCATATGAAACATAATCAGAGATCGGATAACGTGCACATGTACGCTTACCTTTGCGAATAGCAATGGGAATCTCTAGGTCACTTTCCACTTGCACTTAGAATCTAATTCAGGGGAAATCTCTTTTGAACAAGGCTCTTCTTGAGAGTAAATAATCTTCCGCAATCCTTTTTTGTATGTCAGAATATCTTTTGATTTTTGTGTATCTTCTGATTGTTGTGCCTTCTCACTCTGATAAGTTGTATCATTGTACTCTCCCTCACTAGGGACTAGTGGAAGAACAGAAGGAGAGGGTGTAGTTGACTCCTTTTGAGAGGAGTAATAAGGAGTAAGCTCTGAAAAAGTGACATCCATGAAAACATATAGTTTTTAAGCAGAGGGTCATAACATTTATACCCTTTTTGAGAGTTCGAATATCCAAGAAAAATACACTTTACTGACTTTGCATCTAGTTTATCACGATTAGGAAGATGGATATGTACAAAATAGATACACCCAAAGATACGAGGTACTAGATGAAATGGTTTTGATTCTTTATCAAGACACTTAATAGGACTTTCTCCCTGGATTGTATTTCCTGGCATTCTATTTATGAGATGAACAGCGGTAAGGACAACTTCTCTCCAGTAGAATTTTGGGATATTATGTTGGAGTAGAAGAGTTCTAGCTACCTCCAAAATATGACGATTTTGCTGGGGTGTATAAGGGCAAGTAGTCTGATGAATAATTCCCTGAAAATATTCTTGTAGCTGAGTGCCAATGTATTCTCCTTTATTATCTGACCGAATAATTTTCACAGAAGCATTGAATTTAGTACAAATAAATTTATGCACAATTGTAAAAATAGAGGAAACTTCAGACTTTGTTTTTATTAAGTAAACGATTATAAGACGTGTACAATCATCAATAAGAGAGACAAAATACTTATGACCAAACAAAGAAGTGACTGGACTTCAACCCTATATATCAGAATGAAGAAGTTCAAAAGGTTTAGAACGTCGAGAATCACTTAGAGGATAAGATGCTCTTTGGTGTTTCCTGAGCTGACAAACTTCACATTTAAACTGAGATTTATTTGATTGAACTCTAAGGTGAGGAATGACATATGGAATTTTTGACACAGGAAGATGTCCCAGACGACAATGCCAAAGGTTAATATCTGCATCCAGAACTGTTGCTGCTGAAACACTGTAAGAAGTTGAAGGTTGAGAGTGATCTTCAAGAATATATAATCCTTTCTGTAGTTTACCATGTCCAAATATTTTCTCTGTCTTCAAATCCTGAAATACACAGCTCGTAGGATGAAAAGTTATACAACAGTCCAATGCACGAGTTAAAGAACTAACTGAAAGAAGATTTATCGTAAAACTAGGGACATGGTATACTGATTGTAAGTCTGAAAAACATGTAGCCACACTTCCCTGTCCAATCATATAAGAGTGAGAACCATCTGCCAACTTAATTGGTTCCTGTTTTTTGAGTCTTGTATGCTAAAAAGTATGATAATTCTCCTACCATATGATCTATAGTACCTGAATCAATAATCCAAGTTTTTGAGTTAGAAGGAGAGAAGTGGTTATCCTTCACTGAATGTGTAGCCGGGGCCATTGTAGCTTAAGATGCATAAGATGAAGTTTGTTCAGACAATTTATGTTCTAGGCCCTCTATTCATTTTATAATCTCTTTAATTCCATCTGTGCTTTGAGATGAATTTTCAGTCGAATGAATAGAGTGATTGCGATTTTTATAATAGTTAGGTTTTCCATGTAGTTCCCAACAATGTTCTCTGTTATGATATGATTTTTCACAATGTGAACAAACAAGTTATGCTTTCTCATCAGGATGAAACCCACCACGTCTGCGACCATGACTCAGGTGTCCACCTCGGCCACGAAAATGAGAATTGTCTCCTCTTACTTGAAATGCCTGTTGATCTGTACCAATAGCATTATCCTTCTCAAGATTTCTACGATCTTATTCTCTGATCAATAAAGAATAAACTGTGCCCAGGGATGAAAGCTCCTCCCTACCTAGGATATTCAGTTTTAATGACTCAAACTCAGGATTGACGCCCCATAATAAATCAAATACTTTCTTCTTCTCCATTTCAGAATTTCTTTCATTCTAACACGCAGAACACTTGATATTTGTATAATAGAGGAGTTCATCCCAAAAACCTCTTAGATCTGCATAACAGTCATTGATAGATCGAGTGCCTTGTTTACATTTTCTGATTCTTTCAAAGTATCTCATATTCCTTTGTAATATTTTTCTTTCTGGAATAGGATTCTGAAACTGCACTCCAAATTTCATGAGTAGATTCTAAAAACATAAAAGTTTTTGCAATAGAGGGAATCATTAACTATAGCAACCAAGAGGATATTAAAGCATCTTCTCTCATCCAGGAAGAATAGTGTGTATCATGAATCTCTGAGATTGGAATCTGACCCATTAAATGTACCCATCTCCCCCTTGCTACAATAGCGAGTTCAACAGACCTAGCCCATTCCAAGTAATTTCTGTTATCTAGTTTCGCAGTAGTAATTTGAAAATTCTCTATCTTTTCCAAAGAAAAAGAAGGTTCACCTGTATGAGTAGAACTTTAAATCCCTTTTCCTTTTGCAGCCATTGATCAAGAAGTATCTTAAATCTATCGTAAGTCTATTTCTCAAATAAAGTTGTTTGTTGCTGCACCAACTGATTCAATTTCCCAAACCAAACTGTAATGCTAATATAACCAAGGCCAAAGAGAATATTAAGTTGTCACAGAATCATCACAGCAATAGCCATAAAGAATCGTGCAATAACCTTTGTATTGATATGAAAGTCGATTGTATTTAAGAGAGACCACGATTGTAATAGGGAATAATCACAACAATAGCAATTGTGTATAATAGGGACCATGACTTGGTGTCAATGATCTTACCTAACCACCGTAATGAATCATCACAACGAAGAGTTGATATGTCCACCACGATTTGTTGTCGATAATCTGACCTGTCCACCTTGCAGATAATTACCAATCTGATTTCCAGATCAAGATGAGATCATATGGTTCACGATATTTGATTTCCAACAGGGAAAGCGTATGAATCAAGACTGATTCACGCAGATTCTGATGTCTGATTCTTTTCACCACACATATAAAGACGTGTTTCAATGAATTTTTTTTGTCACCATCATTGAAAATTTTGCCATATAGGCTCTGATACCATATTAGCAGAAAAAAGAAATGACTTACAGGAAACATCAGATTGGAGGCATTCCTCCAATCTGCACATACCCTAATAACGTCTATTAATATCCTATCTAACTAGATTTCCTAATCTACCCCTAATAAGTATTAATTATTACTAAGATGACATACCACTTAAAATCACGTGTACATGCATTACATGACTCAATCTATATTACACGACTATAATAAACATCTAATAAACATCCATTAACAGCATCAAGATAGCCACACATGGATGCAATCTTTGGAGTACTCATATATCTAAAGGGTACACCAGGTAACATCTTATATTCTAAACATGGACACACCAATTTAAAATTATACACAGATGCTGATTGGGTTGGGTCACGACCAAAAGTCCACAATTGGGTACATTGCATTGTTTGGGGGAAACTTGATTTTATAGAAGAGTAAATACATCGGTGGTTGGAAGATCGAGTGCAGAAGCAAAATACAGAGCCACAACACAAGGAACCAGTGAAGGACTGTGACTTATCTCCTTAATTACAGAAATTCAAGAAAAAATTAATCTTCCAATATCATTGTACATAGATAATAAGGCAGCAATTCAGATAGCTATCAACCCAGTTCAACATGAAAGGACAAAGCATATAAAAATAGATTGTCATTTCATAAGAGAAAAAATTGCAAACAAAACATTATAAGTATAATATATCAAGTTAGAAGATCAAATTGAAGACATGTTTACCAAAGCAATACCAAAAGTCACCTTAGACACGACAAGTTGGGAGTCTCGAGTATATTCTTCCCAACTTCAGGAGGAGCACGTTGAAGAATATCATGTATCATACACATGGACTAATATGCTCCTAACGTGTAATATTGGGTCACCCCTTAAGTAGGGGTAAATTAGTCATTTAAGTTAGAACAACTAGTATAAAATAGGGTGTTTCATTAGGTTTAGTTTTTAGAGAAGATAATATGCAGCAGTCGCAGACACCCAAGGAGGGTTGCGGGATGCCATGTATCCTTCTCATCACTTTCTTGATGATTATCAATGAAGCTTGAAGCATTCCATTTAACAACTTTGGCTAGTTTAACTTGCATATTTACTTGTGTTCGTGTGTGTGCTTTCTCTCATGGTAACGGTTTTCATTGTTTTGACTTCTATGCTAGGTAAGTGGCTCGAAGTTTTATTACCTGAAGAATGAGGCAGTTTTACTGGAAATGGCTCTTGTCAACTGGGCACTTTCAGAAGCAATGAAAAGAGGTTTTATGCCTCTAATTACCCCTGAGATCATCCGGTCCTCTGTAGTTGAAAAGTGTGGTTTCCAACCACGAGGACAAAATACTCAGGTATGTAATATTTTATTTCTATTGAGATCATTCCTTTAGTCACTTTCAAAACCTTTTCTTCTCACTAGATGCAAGCTGCTGGTCAGTAAGCACTGACTGAAGTACATAAAATCTGAAGGTAGGACCAGTATGGCAGTATCTGGCCAGTTCAAAGTGGTCCCTTTTAGCAAATTATGGTTTTCTCATCTTCAGCCAGTTCCAGCTGTTTCTTATAGAAGTACCAAATTCCTCTCTCTCTCTGTCTGTGTGTATATGTGCATGTGTGCACGATTACGTCTTAGTGTGCATGTGAGATTCTGTTCTGCTCTGGGACCTCCTTATCTTGGCAGTTTCCAGTAATTAGCAATTGAACCTTTTTAGATCCATCATGCGGTGATATGCTTCAAATGTAAAACTTAATGAGGCTGGTAAGCTTGATTTTTAAGGCAAGCCAGGTTTACTACAATTGCTATTATCTCTCCCTCTCTCACATACATGCACTCACTCGCACACACATAATGGTTTCTTCTTACAAAGGGGTGTCATTGAGTCGGGTTTGACCCAAATCCTATCCATACAAATCTGATAGGGTCAAGATTTGGTAATAAATAGAAATTTTGATGAGTCAGACCTAGATTGGATTTAGTTAAGGTCGGTATTAAACTCTTGGCAATTCTACCAACAATAACAACAACTAAGTTGTTTCCCATACTACACGGGGTCGACTACATGGATTCTTTGTTTCCACAGAGCCTTATCATGTGTCATGCTAGCAGTTAACTCAATATAAACTAGATCATTCTTTATTGTTTCTTTCCAACACTCTTGTGGTCATCCTCTCCCTCTTTTAACATTTTCACAATATAGTTTTTCATATCTTCTTACGAGAGCGTCCTTGAGTCGTCTTTCTACGTGTCCAAACCATGCCCAACACTCATAACCGTCAAACATAACCCGCCTAATTGCTGCTTTATAATATTTACCTTTCAACTTTAATGCTATCTTCTTATCGCATAAAATACCTGATGCCTCTCTCCATTTTAACTAACTGACATTAATTCTGTGTAACATCTCCATCAATTTTTCGATCACTTTAAAAATTTAACCTTAGGTATTTAAAACTTTCCTTGTGAGCGATGCAATGTATGCCAATCTTAATTTTTATGTCCTCTAAATTACCCAAATGATCAAACTTGCATTCCATATATATATTTTTTGTTCTACTAAGTCGGAAGCCTTTACTTTCTAACGTTTCTCTCCATAGTTTAAATTTCCCATTAACTTTTTTCTTAGACTCATCCACTAATACAATGTCATTTGCAAATAACATACACCAAGGTACTTCATCTTGAATATGTTTTGTTAACTCATCACTGACCAATATAAATAAATATGGACTTAAAGTTGATCCCTGATGTAATCCAATCTTAACTTCAAAGGAGTCTGTCATTCCTTCATGAGTCCTCTCACATGTTTTTGCACCATCGTACATGTCTCTTATAAGATTTACATATATCAATGGGATACCTCTCTTTTCCAAGCTTCTCCAAAGAACATCTCTTGGCACCCTATTATAAGCTTTTTCTAGAACAATAAATATCATGTGAAGGTTTTTCTTTTTTGTTCTAAAATGTTCCATAAGACGTTTCAATAGGTGAATCACTTAAATAGGTGAATCTACCAGGCATGGATACAAATTTGTTCTGTATTGTACTCGATACTTGTCTTAACCTATTTGATAATTCTTTTCTATAATTTAATAGTATGTCTCATTAACATTCTTTGATAATTCACACAATTTTGAATGTCTCCTTGTTCTTATATATGGGTATAAGTGTACTTGCTCACCATTCTTCGATTATCTTTTGGGTTCTTCATATTTCATTAAATAGTCTTGTGGGCTAAGTGAGACTCATCTCTCCTAGAATTTTTCATACTTCTATAGAATATTGTTTGGTCCTATAGATTTACCAACCTTCATATATTTAAGAGTTACTTTGATTTTATTTTTTTAATATGTCAATAGAAATTGGGGTTTATATACTTTTTTGATTTGGCTAACTCTCCTAAGCTAATACTACCATATGTATTTTCATTAAAAAGCTTATAGAAATACATTTTCATCTATTTTTTATATCATTATATTAGCGACCCCGTCTACTATGGGAAAAGGCGTAGTTGTTTTGTTATTTTTTATATCTCATTTGCCACTAGAATCTTTTCATCCTCATCTTTAATGCATCTAACAAAAGTAAGATCCTTAGTTTCTTTACTATAGCCTTAGCTATCCTAAAAATATCTCATTCACCTTCTTTTGAGTTATGCTTTTATATAATCATTTCAAAATTTGGCTTTTGTTTTACTAACGGCTATCACTTCTTTCTTTGCTTTCTTATAAGCGTCTCAAGTTTCACTAGTCTTCTTGACATAATGCAATTTTTAACATGCCTTCTTTGCCTTGATTTTATCTTACACCACTTCACTCCACCACCAAGCTTTTTTTTTGTACCGATACGATTCTCTTAGATTTATGTAACACATCTTTTGCCACTTCTCTAATATGTATAGCCATATTGTTCCACATATTAGAAGGTGTACCTACATAATTCCAAGCATCTTCTTGAAGAACTTTTTGTTTAAATATATCTTCTTTCTCACATTTGAGGTTCCACCATCTAGTCTCAATAGCTCTCTGTACTCTATTCTAGTCCGAATAACTCTTGGCAATTCTAAGAAAAGGCTAATAGTGCCTTCACCATACTATGAAAAACATTCACCCTTTTGTGTTTCACATGGAAATGTTATGAATCCTAATATTTGAACTTCGGTTAATCCAAGTTTGGTGAGCATAAAATTCAACTTATTGATAACCCTAGTAACATAGTTCATTAATTATTTTGGTTTGGCCTGTGAGATCCATTAGTTTCAATAATTTTAGTTGATATGATCCCTGTTTGAAACTTGAAAGTTATTTGATGTTACGTTTTGTTGTTTAAAGGAGTCTTGGCGCTCATTGTAAAGAAAGCGCGTTAATGTTATGAGCCCCATCTATGGGAGAGGAACCTCCCAAAATAAATATCTCAATTAAGGACATCCATTTAGTACTAAAGTAAATACCAGACCATTGAAATCAATTATTGGTGATTCAGTAACATTATAATATGTAGGAAAATCTATTCATGGTTTGTAACATATGCCACATGTGCAGTGGCAGACCCATGATATCTTTTGGGGTGAGAGATCCACTACATAGGCTCTAATAACTTATATATTCATTGAAAACAAATTTTTAAGAATATTTTTAACATCTTTGGTTTTATAATGTAATGATGTGTAGTACAATAATAAATCCTAACAATTTAAATGTTGATGGTGTTTTTTAACTTTTTTTGACGACTAAGATGAGCATCGTTGACATGGAAATTCAGAATGACATACACCGAATCCCTGAAGAGAAAAATCTCAAGTACCTAGGATCAATTTTTTAAAGTGATGGAGAAATTGATGGAGACGTTATACATAAAATTAATGAAAGTTGCTTGAAATAGAGAGATGCATCAGGTATCCTATAAGACAAAAAAATACAAGTTGAAAGGTAAATATTATAGAGCAACAATTAGACTTGTTATGTTATATAGTGTTGAGTATTGGTCAGTCATGAACGTGTGAGAAACTAGACTGTGAAAATGTTAAAACTTAAAAGAGGAAACCAACCTGTTCTGGTATTGGGAAAGGTTTAGTTGTTGACATGTTGTTGGTGTGGACCAAGATAAGAGCTTCGGAACACAATATAATAGCAATTTTTGATGAGCAGCTCAATCACAAAAACTTGAACCAAACTTTCTGGGTGACGGCGGAAAACTGTCAAGTCATAATGCATCACAAAATGACCATAAAGTATGTCTTTCCTATACCTTTACTGAACTAAAAGTTGTCCACAGATAAGTCCTGATCTTATGGTCAATCAACTACTACAAATCAAAATGTACCACATGACTAATTCTTACTTCCACAAATCAATAAAAATTGAACAACATTTGGATGTGCACGACCATTAATCCTTCAAATCTAATAAAAAGCACCAAATTTTCATCATCAATTCAAAACTCCAAAGTTTTTGAACCACAACCATATTTAACCACCATTACAAATCTGAGATTTGACTCTTTAACCATAACTTTATTCAACATCTGAAAAGAACTGAATTTGCTTCATATCCCCCCCAAAAAGGTGTGGAATTCAATATTATTCATCATAAAAAAATTCTTTTCAACCGTTTCTACTCATCAAAGAACCATCTTATAGAAAATTTAACATTGGAATAGCTTACGCATGTAATTGGTAACTGAAACTCAGCAAAATCCCCCATTTTCCAAAGGGTTAAGCAAACTATAGAAATTTGAAAATTTAAATATGGGGATTAGAAACAAATTAGCTAGATGTCTGTGACAGAAATGAAGATGTTGAGATGGATGAGTGGTCATACAAGAAAAGACCGTATACATAATGAGGTTATTAGAAACAAATTAGGAGTGGCACCAATAGAGGATAAAATGAGAGAACATCGTTTAAGATGGTTTGGACATATAGAAAGAAGATCAAAAGAAGAACCTGTAAGAAGGTTAGAAAAACTAAATTTGGAAAGTATTAAAAGAGGTAGAGGACGACCACAAAAGTGTTGGAAAGAAACAATAAAGAATGATCTAGCTTATTGGGAGTTAACTGCTAACATGGCACACAATAGAGATCTGTGGAAACAAAGAATCCATGTAGCCGACCCCGTCTAGTATGGGAAAAGGCTTAGTTGTTGTTGTTGTAAATATGGGGATTAGGTTTATACAATGATCAATCGATTGAAGGGAGGAGAGTCCTTGTGTTTGTACGGATCTTAACTGATCCAGCGGCTTGCTACATCAGAAAGAAGGTTAAGAGCTTCCTGTCTTGCTGGAGAAGGTTTGAGGGAAGAGTTCCCTTTCCAGACAGAAGCGTAAGAGGTGTTTTAGGGTTTCTTTTATAAAGTCTGTTTAAACTTTACATTTAATAGCTACAATTTGTTGTATTTCAAGGCACCTCATTTGTTTTTCAAAAATTTCAGGTGAGACACATCCTTATTAAGGTGAAAAATTTTTGAACGTTGCAAAGTGCCCATCTTATCATTTGAAATTTCAGGTGAGACCCTTGTCTCACCTGGTCCCACTGTGGGTCTGCCACTCACATGTGCATGGGACCGGCATAGATGGGGAATACTGCAACTGCAAAAATCTTGGGTGTTAGTACGATCATATAGTGTACAGATTTTATATAGTTTTATACTATGATGCATATGTACTTCATTTATGGTAGAACCAGTATCGGCTACACACCTGGTACCAGTATGCCTGGGTAAGGTTGATTACGAGTTTCAAAAGTTCGTAACTACAAGTTTTTCAGAAATTTGTTATGAATGGATCAAGTCAACTCTTATCTATATGGATCAATTTGATTAAAAACCCATAACTGTTATGTTTTAACGTTGATACTATATGTTATGAAATTTAATTATAACGGAAACTGATCCTTGTAGCTTCCAAAGATAAAGGTTGTCATACAATATAACTTTTTCATGTTTCTTTCTGGAGTTATATGTTATGTTAAATTTCTTATGCTTAAATTTAATGACTTTACATCATGTTGTTATATTTGATATTGTGCAATTTCAATTCCTTATATATATTTATATATGTATTAATTTTTTATTTTATTTTCATATGGTTACATACTTGTTCATTAGATATATACTTTTTAATTTATCACATTTCATACCCATACCCATACCCATACTGGATACCTGTATCTATTTAATGTAGGTTTTATATAACTGATAATATTTTTTTTAAACTCATTTTTCATAAGATATTGTTCCTAGATAAATTAATAATCAGTTGACACTAATATGATGGCGGTTGCATGTCACTAGTCATTGGATTCTCTTGGATCAAATGGTTGATAGGTTTACTTCTGTTATCAACTTCATGTCTTAAAATGCGTCATTGACATTGAGGGTTGGTTCTTGAAATCAGCTACTTGTACTTCATTTTCCCTATCCATGTATAATCTGGCTGGCCAGTTCATGTGCAACTCAGTGTAGTTATTGATGAGAATTATGTAGCATTCTGTTCTTGAATAGGTTTATTCCATTGAAGGAAGTGATCAATGTCTCATTGGAACTGCAGAGATACCAGTAGGGGGGATCCATATGGATTCTATCCTTTCTGAATCTCAGTTGCCTTTGAAGTATGTAGCCTTCTCACATTGTTTTCGTACTGAAGCTGGTGCTGCTGGCACTGCAACAAGGTACACATTTGTCTAAAGAATTTATTAACGTTCATTTAGATCAACTATGAAGTCATGCTGCATCCCGTCTTCAATATTGAATTCATTGACAATGTCAAAACTCTTCCAGGGGTCTTTACCGAGTTCACCAATTCAGCAAGGTCGAGCTGTTTATCTTGTGTCGACCAGAGGAAAGCGATTTCTACCATGAAGAGTTGATCAAAATCGAGGAGGAACTCTTCTCTTCTCTTGGCTTGCATTTCAAGTAATTATAATCTCATAATGCAGATGTAAAATCTCCTATTATTTATATTCAAAATCTGCCATCTTGCATTCCAAGTAATTATAGTCTCAGTGCAAATATGAAATATCCTATTTAGTTATTTCCAAAATCCGCTATCAATGTTGGTGTTATGGTTTTCTTTAGCCTGCATTTGTGGTGTTGTGGCATCCATGGTTGAACTCTTCGTGAAGTATCATAGGAAATGAGATTCCTATCTATTTAATCTCGTCGTTGTTCTTCTAAATACCTGTACGTAGTAACTCTAAATTTAGTATGCTTTTCCATGTAATTGCAAATGCTTGAATTTTCACTACCAAATTATACAAGTTAACTGTTGGTGGAAACTCTGTGCAGGGTCCTGGACATGGCCTCAGAGGATCTAGGCGCACCTGCCTATCGTAAATTTGACGTTGAGGCATGGATGCCTGGACTGGGACGCTACGGAGAGGTACTTGGCTTCCACTTGCTTTTTTTTTTTTCTAGACTTTTCCTCTTTTCTGAAACCTTAATCTGCAAGGGAGATTGGACTTGGAAAGTTTGCAAAAATTGGGGATGGATTTGGAAAATGCCATATTACTGATAAAAGAAACAGGGAAAAGGGGAAGCAGACTAATTCACATGTAGAGGGCGAAAAGCATGGATCCACCAATTCCGTGTCGAGTTAAAACGTTGTTCAGTAGATTCAAGTTTTGCTTGATGGCAGTTATCAAATGTTCAGGGATTTATGAAGTAGGCCTTGGATTGTTAGTTTAACCAACTTGGTCTAACTTGGTCCAGATTGCAGTCTAGGTATTGATAGGACCTGATTGACCCAACTAATCTATGAAAAATTGGAACAAAGACTGGACTGATTCTCATTCTCACAGGAAATTTATACGTTTGACTGGTATGCAGATATCAAGTGCATCCAACTGTACCGACTACCAAAGTCGAAGACTAGGAATCCGTTACCGACCATCCCTGCCAGAGGGCTCACTACCACCACATGCAAGGAAGGGGAAATCCAATGCTACGCCGACACAGTTTCTGCACACCCTTAATGCAACTGCCTGTGCAGTACCACGAATGATAATATGTCTCTTGGAGAATTTTCAGCAGGAAGATGGTTCTGTAGTCATTCCGCAAGCGTTGAGGCCATTCACTCGGGTAGATGTTATTTCTCCTAAGCCAAAATGAAAATGCTTATAGTTGATACTCTTGCCTTCTACATCATTTGAGAATATGATATGAATAGTCTTGTTCCCCAGAAGCACTCATTTTAGTAGCCAAACTATCTGTTTTGAAATATTCTTAATATAAATCTTCTTTGTTCGGATACATGCATGTGCGCACATTTGAGACTGCTGCAAGCTACAGTGGACAGTACTTAAAACATGTCCAAGATAGCTATGAAACTCCGATCACGGTGCAGTTTCACCCTTATATTTTGCTGGTCCATGAAAGTAGACATGTCTGCTTCTGTGTAAACTGAAACCGATGGTTTGAAACTACTAGTTGCTGTTTGCTTGGAGCCATCAATCATAATGGAACTGGGTTTAACTTGATTCCGTGTAAAATTCATAACCATCTAGGGTTGCCGTTTCCGTTCAGATAAAAAAGTAAAAAAGGTATAAAAACCCCTTAAAAGTAGATTTGAACGGGTGGTTTGAACCGTCTGTTCCAGTTCTGTGTAAGGTGGAACCATAACCAAACCGAGGAGCCTTGGGTTCAACAAAATGTGAAACAGTTTGCTACTGAACTCCAAAATGATATTAAAAACTACATAGGAAGAGATGGCTCAAACTCAAGGCATGAAGTAGTGCACTTACCGCTGCTTTTCTCACCGACAATCACTTCATTTTACTAGATTCAGACATAAAATTGAGAGCCAGCACAAGAGAACCAAAGAAAATTCAGCAATGGTTTTCACACACACACACACACACACAGACGCATAGTTTGAGGAGTTGCTATTGAATTGGTAAGCTTAGAGGAAGACGAGGCATGATCGAGAGGGTGGAACAATGAACTGGGCAAAAGGATGCTAGTCCCTTAGTGAAATGAATGAAACCCCATTGTGTATCTATTCAGACATAATTACAAGTGATGGGGGACCTAGAAACTTTTCTCGGTAAGAGAGTTTAGATGAAATTCCGGTGAGGCTGTCCATATAACCTTTTTAAAAGTCAAAGTCAAGTTCGACTCTCCCAGAAGATGCATGTGTGGGTGCCTGTGTTGTTTCAGCCTCGTCTTGTAACAAAATAATAATAATAATAATTTTTGTGAGACAACCGCCTCACCTGGCCCATGAATAGGTATGCCACTGATTTCAAAAATAAAATTCTGCAAATAGGCGCCACAGTCTTCAATTTGCTGTGGCCAAGAGGAGTCAAATATGAACCTCAGATGACCAATTCTTTTCCACAGTAGCATAAAAGAGAAGAATGTACGATGCAGACTGATATGCTCTCCGTTCTTCGACGTAACAGCCGATAAGTTTGTTTTATGAGAAATTCAAATGAATGGAAGATCGGAGACATTCTCAAATCGTTCAACGAATCAATCTGGCATATGAAAACCTCCTCGGTCTAAAACCAGTTTCTTTAGAGCAAAGCTTATAAACGAATATGGAACCACATGAAGGAAGAATGCACCATACTGAAACACGTATTAGTTTGTATATACAGTAGCACCAAACTGAATATCCCCAGTTTACTCGAATGCATCTCGTGCCATCGTACTCCACTGCAGAGATGCTTCACCGTATACACGGAGATCCTGTCAACCGCGACGACGAAACAGTGACCGGGCACATGAATGGTGTGGTTATGCAGGAGGCGGATCGACTTCAGATTTGTTCATATGCTCCAAAAGGGAAACTGCTTTCCGTTTGGCTCTTGCTGTGCTAGTGCCACTCCCAATCACTTCCTTCAAAGCTTCTTCCGCCCCTTCCTGACGAGCAACGGTTAAGTTCTGTGCACTGCTTGTGCAGAGGCCAAGTAGCACAGCAACGGCATTTTCCCTGTTGCGTGGTGAACCTGTTTTGAGCACATCCACTAGAACTGGAATCGGCTCCTCTTGCCCGATAGCAGACTTGCCATCTGGACTTCCAACAAGGAGCGCCATTATAGTCAGAGCTTCATCCATCATTCCGGAACTCACATCCTTGAGCAATGCCATTAAATGTTTCACAATTCCAGACTTTACAGCTATCACCTTGTTCGCCGAAGCAATCGACAAGTTAAAAAGAGCTGTGGCAGCATCTTTCTTCCCCCGTTGGCTCCCTTGCGAGAGCAGGTCCATCAATGCAGGGATCGCTCCGGCCGCGCCGATTTCCACTTTGTAGTCATCAACCACAGAGAGGCTGAATAGTGTGGTCGCCGCATTCTCCCTTGCTTCCATGCTTCCATTCTTCAATACCCCAACTATGTGGAGCAATGCCCCTTCCGCGACGATGGTTCCTTTGTTGTTCTCATTAATTGAAAGGTTAAGAAGCGCAGTCACTGCATGCTCCTGTGTCCTCGCATCTGAAGACGAGAGTAGCTGAACTAGCAAGGGTATTGCTCCTGCTTCAGCAATCAATATTCTGTTATCAGCATTTCTCTTAGCTAGCAACCTTAGTTCACCAGCAGCAGCTCTTTGATCCTCTGGTTTTCCACTTGATAACCGGTTTAACAGATGAGCTATATCGGCTCTACTGCATTCGAATACACATCCACCCAATCTTCCAGCCTTGAGATTTGCTGCTCGCTCTGGCAGCTTGATGCCGTTGGTCTCGCACCATTGAACAATCAAACTCCTCAAAGCAAAATTAGGAGTTAGAAGAGTGTGAGGTAGCGGAACCTGAGTTTTGGGGCAGGTCTTATGTCCATCAGCTAGCCATTTCTCAATGCAAGCGCGGTCATATGTCTGCAAGATAAGGTTTAATAAGTGAAAATGACCCAAAAGAATTCTATCTCCTACAAGTCGCTCATATCCGATTTTTTTTGCAACTATAGTCGCTTCACTTTGCTAGTGCAACTACAGTTGCTTGTGTAGGCCCTGCAAACTGAAGTCATTTAAAAAATGAAAAGAGAGGTTAAACCTGCCCTGTTGCAACAATGACAGGGTCTCGCATTAGCTCGAGGCATATTGGGCAGCGAAACTCGTCTGGGATGACGGGCGCTCGGGTGTTGTTCCATGAGCTTCTCTCACCATTGGAGGCATCAGAGCTAGACAATGTAAAGCCAGCCAACTTACTGAGAACGTTTGCGATTTGGCGCAAATGTTCAGGCTCTTTTTCTTCCTTAATAACCATTTCATGTAGAGTCTGAAATTCTTTCTTGACATCACTCGTTGTATTGATCTGGAGCTTTTCAGAGAGCCTGCTTAATATGGCCTGATTAGTGTCTCCATCCTTCATCGCCGATGACAAGTCTACGCTGAGTTCCCGGTCAAGCAAGTCCCTTCTTCCTTTTGCTCTTTTGATTTGATCATGCACCAGCTTAATCTATGAGGATTAAGAAACGAAAAGATTTGTTCAACTATTAATTTTATCATAAGTTCAAACCTCTTACAGATATAAATTGTTATCAGCAAGGAGCAACGAGAGATGCAAAAGCATCACGTGGTCAAGCAACAGAAGAATCTCATCATGACTATGCAAAGTTCAGATAGAAGCTCATTTGAGATGAATCTAGAGTTTCAACATAATTATTGAGCTGAAATTACCGATATTCATCTAATTCACAATAGCCATCTTCTTTTTCCCCAAAAAAATAACCGTTACAATATTCAACGGAAAAACTGGCAATGCTGGAACCTTACCTGCTCTCGAGCTTCAACGGTTAAGTCTAGTTGATGATAAGGAACCTTGCTTAATGCTTCTTCCAGTAGGCATGTCACTTGATAAAATCTGGAAGAATGTTTTTCCCATTCTAGAGCCTGTGGTAATAAAACAAACTTAACAATTTCGATTCAGAAACTCAAAATCAGATGCATATGCTTGCACATGTACATGCAGACATGCACGACAGAACAAGGTGATGCTTGATGTAGAAACATTGACTAGGCTTTTATAATCATACTCGAAATTGCTGAAAAATGCTTATAGAACTGGTCTCGTAAGTTTGATTCACTCCTGCGTGTAGGAAAAAGTACAACTATCTGCAGTAAGGTCTGAGTGGTCGAAGGTGAGGAAACCTTAGGTGGAAAAGGAATAAACAGTTAAACTAAAAGATGGGGGCACATTGACCATCTCAGCATTATGCCTTTACTATCCCCAAGTTCCATCCTTGAATTGTCCAGCAAGTTCCGCAAAAATGTATGAGGCACACCCTTGCTAAATCTTTATTACAGCAAGCACTGCCTAATCGTTGCTAGTCTCAAAAAGAACATTCAACTCAGATTTACATGCATATAAGCAAATATCTGGTCCTTTAAATATGTGGAAATTGTTTCTTGAGATTTTCAGGAGTTGTTAGCTTGAACTACATACACAATTGAAAACTTCACACGAAAAAAAGAGTACTGAAAGTAACAACCTCAGCATCAAGAACCCAAGGCAAAAGCTGAACAATTCATGTCACCTACGGTACCACTATTCTAGTAGAACTACATAAACAAACGTTTATGCCTCCTCCATATTGCCATTTTCCAGATTGAATCGCTCTTTATGAATAAGATGGAACTTAATCACCTGCTACCGTTCTCTACACCTTTTCTATCTGGGTTCTCAGTTTAGAGGCACTCGCATGAGAACGACCATCAATTTCAATCAGCTAAGATAAGAACCTCCAGGTACTCAATCAATGTAACACCTATATTAATAGCTCCCCAATAATCAACAATTTTTTATGCAAACAACCATGAAATCAATCATCTGCAACCATTACAGCTAAATGGGGTAGGTATACAAGCGTACTGCTAGGGTTTCTCTAGAGAGTTTCAAGTGCTCCTATCGAAACAGGAATTTGACGCGCCATTGAGGTAAAAAGCGGCTTTGGCTGAGGTAAGGAGTAAACAGTGCTGAAGCAAGGAACGATATGGCAACGTCACCAAACACAGACAGCAAGGAAACAGAGGAAGCTGAAGATATAATAGAATACACAGAAGAAGACACTAAGAATGGAACCAAATCTTGCGAGAAAAGCTTGGTGGCCACATATTTGCTGATTGAGCAGTCAATTAGGTACCTTGGAAAAATGCATTGAACGTAATATGGGGCTCTGATAGGATCCCATGTTGAAGCATTAGGGGATAATATGTTTCAGTTTTTCTTCAATGATGAGATAGAAATGGCTCGTATTTTTTCAGGGGCTCCATGGCTGTTTAAAAATTACGTAGTGCATCTGAGGCTATGGAAGCTGGAGGAAACACCAGAAAATATAGAGCTGGTGAGCTTCCCAGCATGGATACAGATAATGCCCCCCCGTCCAAAAAAAAAACATGGTAACACACTTAAGATGGCAGAGCAACTGGGGAAAGAATGGAAGGTGAAAGAGATGAGGATTTTCACTATGAGAGGAAGTGAACCAAGAATACTGAAAGAAAGGGTGGACATTAATGCTACAAAACCACTGAAGGAAACTGTGAAAATTGCAGGAACAAACAGTGTAACGAAGATGGTGTATCTCCGATATGAAAGAATAGGTGTCTTCTGAAAACACTGTGGGCACCTAGGGCGTGAACCAAGGACATGCCTGAGGAGATTGAGGAAATCCCTAACAGGGGAGGAGGAGAAAGATGTTATTCAAGGGATATGAAGGAGGAACAGACAGACAGAAAAGTTGAGGGCGACAAGGAAAATAAAGATTCCAACAGTAAGAGACGGTACCAACAAAGATGTTTTGGAGAAGAAAGGAGGCAGGCACCTCTGAGCCTGCTAAAAAGCTTTGCAAAATTATCGATGAAGGATGTAGAAGCTACACAGAATAATTTAATAAAAAAGGAATATGGGGAAACCTGTATACTGAGAGGTGAGAGCTCCAACGAAAATTGGTGGCTGCACCTACTCGCGCACTAGAGTAGGTATACAATATACAATAATGTAAATGCAGAAGACCCAAAGATTGACCAAGAAAGAGATGTAGGGTATAAAGACAAGTTAGAGAAAGTACCAAGAGCAACAGAGAAGACTAAACAAACAATGATGACTCTGGCAAGGAGGCTAAAGAGGTGCATGAGAGATACAAAGTAAAAAGGAAGTTTGAAGATGATGAAACTGAGATGCATAAAAAACAGAGAAATCTGATGGAGCTAGATGAAGACTATGACAGGGTGCTGGGTGCCAGCCCAGGAATGGCGCCCATGGACCAACCAGAATGCTAATGTGGAACTGTCGCGGCGTGGGGAACACCCTGATGGTTCATAACATGGAAGGACTGGGTAAGCCCCCTTCCGCAGAGGTCGTTATCCTGGTGGAGACAGAAAACCAAAAGAATTTTGTTAAATACAAATTGAGAGCTTGGAGTTTTAAGCATTCTTACATGGTGGATCCAACAGGCCGGGTGGGAGGGTCAGCAGTTGGTTGGAAAGAAGAGATTGATTCACAAATTGTATCTTGCAGGAGTTTCTATGTTTTGTTCAATACTAGAGATGCAGAGATAAAGCACTTGGAAAGTAGCTGGTGTTAATCTCAGTAGTTGTGACAACCTCTGTGAAAAATCAATTTGATCAGCTAACAAGACTTCTACTATCTGCAGGAGTTAGATATCTAATAATTTGAGATTTTAATGCAATTACTCAAAATGAAAAAGGAGGCAAGGAGAAGCCAACAAGCTCAATAGAGAAGTTCAACGATTTTATTGATTGACATGAGTCATTCGCTCTAGGATTCATTGGTAGCCCATTTTGCCTGGACTAACCGAAATATAGGAGGCAACTTTATCAAAGAAAGATTTGATCGTGCTTTGGTGTAGGTGCAGTGGAGGACAGAATATCCAAGGGCATTAGTCTAACATTTAGATGACATCTGATCCGACCACATACCTCTGTTACTTGATTCCAAGCTGATTATAGGCAGACAAAGATTCTGTTTCCACAAAAGATGGTGCGGAGTTGAGGAAGTTGATGCAGTTACAGAGGAGGTTTGGAAGAGACAAATTGAGGAGAGGTGTATGTTCAGGCTGGCTTCAAAACTCAAGCAAGTTAGTCATGCAGTGGTTAGCTGGTCCCAAAGCAATAATGAAAATTTGCAAAGAAGGATCACTGAGGCAGAAGAAAAATTATAGCAACTGAAAGAAATGGATGTAGCAGTTAACGGGCATGAAGTTCAATCAATTGAAAAGGAATTAGCAATGGAGATCATCAAAGAAGAATAGTATTAGAAGGAAAGGGCTAGAGTATGATGGCTTCAATGGGTGACCATAACACCCGATATTTTCATGATAAGTATGCAACAAGATGTCATAAAAACAAAATTTGGGGGCTAGAAAATGAATTAGGCGAGTGGATGACTCAATGAGAAAAAGTGGGGCAGATCACAATTAATTACTTCAAGAAACTTTTCAGCTCTATAAATTCGTCAATGCAAGAGGAATTTGAGGATGTCAGGCCTGAAAGTTACATCAGTCATGAATAAACAACTAGTGCAACAAGTTTCAGACGAGAAAATAAAAAAGTTTGTATTTTCAATAAGGCCGGATGAAGCACTGAGAGAGGAGGGATTTTCAGCGAATTTTTTTCAAAACTATTGGTCACTAATAAGGGAGGATGTGCTCAATGCAATCAAAGGGTACTTTGCGGGAGGTAAGATGAACAAGTCTTTTAACCATACAATTATATGTTTGATAGCTAAGGTACCTAACGTGAGATCTATGTCACAGCTACTGCCAATCAGCTTATGTAACGTAATATATAAAGTTATTGCAAAGATTCTTGTCCATTGTCTACAAAAGCATTTGAATAAAATTGTTAGTGATAACCAAAGTGCATTTGTAAGAGGACGGTTGATATCAGATTACATAATTGTCGCTCGCTCATGAATGCATGCGTCATTTGAAGAACAAGAGGCACGGGAAAGACTATGAGATGGTGGAAAAGCTTGATATGAGCAAAACGTTGATTGTGTCAAACGGGAATTCCTATGTTTATGACGACAAAACTTGGGTTTTGCGACAAATGGATTGTATGGGTACCCGAATGCATCACCTTAGTATCTTTCCCTGTGAAAGTGGAAGGACAAACAAGGGGGTATTTCAAGCCAATGACGGGACCCGCTAAGGAGACCCGCTATCTCCGACCTTTTCCTCTTTTGCACAGAAAGTTTATCATACTCAGAAAGCAGATCTAGAAGGAAAAAGAAAAGGTTTAAAGGTCAGCCAATCAAAGCCCTCTATACGCACTTACTATTCGCTGATGATTCTTTGCTTCCTTTGTAGGGCTTCCAGTGCATATTGCTTACATCTTTCACGAAGTTTTGCAGAAGTATGCTGAACATAGCGGGCAGGTGATTAATTTCAACAAATTGGCACTATTCTTTAGTTAATAAAACGACTTCAAATGTGCTGTGTGAGTAGTACGCACAAGTGAATACTTAAGATGGCTCTTTGGGAAAATATGTATATTTCATTTTCCCAGTAACGAGCATCTGACTTTGTTGGAGAAACAGAATGTCAGAAACAGCAGATTTGGGCTTGGTAGCTGGAAAGACAAAATTGCTTTGCTTGCTCTCTCACTTTGGAGAAGTTGGATTGTAAGAAATAAGGAATTCCAGAACAATAACAACAGTTACAAAGAGATTGCGGAACTTTCCGTGTGATTAATTGAGGAATTTAACATCCATAGCCTACCAACCCCTCTGATGTAATGAGATTAATTGTTATATAAATGTTGATATATTGTTTTTTATTTGTGGTACATTCTTATGCTCTTCTGGCAGATGCCGTAGTCTGTGCTATTCATGCTGGCTATGAGGAGCATCCTTGTAACTTTCATGACTAGAAATTTCCATCTATGTTGGTAAAAAAAATCACCTGAAACCATTACTCTACTTTTATCTATTGGACCTCTCAGTTGAAGGAACTCAAATTGAAACACCATCTATTCCTACATTTTGGAACAAATCTAAACAGTGATGCTTCCAATTACTTGATTTGAAATCACGCTCACTCAAGATCCGATATTTCCACGAGAAACTTCAAATTCGCAAGAGTATACGGGGGAAACAGAACTATCGTGAAAACAACAGATGTCAGATTAAATCGCATCCCTGTTTTTTCCTTTCCTTGCAAATGAGCAAATCCCAACTTCCTTCCTCGCTTTGTTTTCCAACCCCAACGTATCATAGACAGCGACACCAAAACACCCTCAGCGAAAAAAAGGAGTCGAATATGCATCCAAGATCAAGAGAATTGCCTAAAACTCCCCACAAAAAAACAAGAATCAAAAGGCAAGTGATAAGAGAAATGCCTGAAACAACTTGCTGCCGTCGTTGACGTGACGAAGGAGATCGTTCGCTGCTGCGATCGCCGACCGGATGCTGATGAGTCCAGCTAGCGCGTCTCGGCCGATCGAGCCCTCTCGGTCCCTGAGCTCGTCGAAAAGCGGGTTCAGAAGCCTCACCCTCCTCGCCAGATCGTCGGCAGGCTTCCTCAAGGGGCCGCGCAAACATTCCGACGCCACGGCAGTGTCGCGGATGAGGTCAGAAAGCGATCGCGCCAATTCCTCCGGGCCGGATTCTGGTTCCGTCGCGGGAAACATTTTCCTACCAAGCACAGGAAAGGGCATGATGTTGAGATTTCTCTCCCCTGTTTGAGATCGGGAAGAGCGGGGAGAAGACTGCAGATGGAAAAACAATCCTTCTTACCTTTCTTGCGTTTGGAGATCGTTGACCGTTGCAATATGATTCCGAGTTTTTGTTTTTTTGGTGGGAAAAATCTGCGAGTGAGGAGGGAAGGAGGATAGGGGGGGGGGAAGATGCTGACGTGTAACGCGCTTTGCTGTTGAGGAGGCGGCCGATGGTGGGCCGTTTGATTAAGACCGGCGATTTGACTTAAAAGAGCCGGAAACGTTATGCAGCACAAGAACACGACCGAGATCCGCAATAGTGCGACCGATTTTTTAGCTGCTACTCGCATAACCTGTTACGACACCAGTAGCGTTTGGCTCGTGGCGTGCGTGCGAAAGGATCCCATCGGCATTAGGAAGGAGCGTGTGGTGCATGGTACATGTGGGGAAGAAAGAAGAAGGTCTTGACGCTAACAACATTTACATTTACATTTCGATAAGGAGGCTTATGGGGTTGAGTAAAGTTTAGGTGTGGGAGTTAAGTTGGTAAGAAGTGACTTGGTAAAAGTGAGTGAATAACTTCTTAGTCAAATAAGACGTTAGAGTCCATCTTGCCCAAGATAGCTAAGGGAGCCTATGTGGGAGTGACTTCAGAAGTCTTCGTATACGGTGACCCTTGGTCTGTGAAAGGGAGTTGGTGGAGTTATGAATGGGGTTCGATCTTGTAGGAAGAAGAAGGGTTTTGAGTGTGTTGAAAGGAGGGGGAAGGTAGGGGCTCGATGCCCTTGCTAGCCGACCGCCCTGCAGGTAAAGTTGGGACTTTAAGGGTGAAGGCCGTCGAGCAGTTCCTTTAAGCAATCGTATTTATGAACTCTGGGTGTACAAGCCGGATTATAGTAGAAATAAACCTCACACTTGGGCTTTACTAAACGGAAATGGAATCGAGTAAGTGTTTGGGTGAGTACCTAATAATTTTGGAGAGATTGTTGAGCAATGCTAGGCACCATCATGAGTTATCGAAAATGGTCTCATAACACACTGCTACTCCTATTTTGGTATTCACACACCTATTATTAAGACATGCTCTATCCAAAATACCCTCACGAGACATTCTCCCTTCCTCTCTCTTCTCCTTCCTCTTCTCAACTTATGTTTTCTCCTTCTTGCTCCTTTCTCTCCTCACATTTCTCTTCTTTTTTCCATCCAATTTCAAAATTGAGACATGCCACATTGAGTTTGTCCATAGGATCAAACGTGTCTCCATGCATCAACTTTGTGGAACAGACGCACCATGTGGCATCTATTTCCAAAACCCAAGCATGCTTAAGCATGTGTGTCCATTTCTAGGAACAGATGCCTATGCACTAGATGCACCAAAATGCGTCTATGCATGGAGCAAACGCCACGTCTGCTCTCTTAAATGAATGTGTATAAGCATATTTGGTTCTTCTAGGATTGTTATCCTTTTTGTCATATCTTATAATTTCTCTTATTTTTAATATTTTTCGATATAGGATGTTAAACAATGGATGAGAATCTAAATATACTTCTAATGAAGAAGTAGACAGTTGTCCAACAAATGCAATGATTGGGTATGTAGGTGATGGAATTGATTTTTCATTTACATTTGAAATTGAGTGTTTTGTAATTGGGATGATTTGGTTCAGTATACAAGAAGGGTTGAAAGGGATTATAATATTGTTATTGTAATAATTCGTTCAAAACATAAATGTGAAAAGAATAAAGTTTGACTTAGATGTGATAGAAGTAGTGAATATAGAAGCAAGAAAGTATTTGATGTCAAAGTAGATGTTGCATTAATACGAAGAAAGTAAAATGTTTATTTCCATTTCAGGGAGCTAGTGAGGTAGATGACTTGTGAAAGTTGTTCATTATTATTGGGATGCATAATCATCCTCTTGGGTTGTATTCAATAAAACATGCATTTGTTGGCTTATTGAATAGTGATGGATTCAACTTAACAAAAGAGATGACGAAAAGTTATCGTAAACCAAAGCAAATAATAACACGATTATATATCCAAGCATATCTATATTGAGAGGATGAAGATAAAGTGAGAAGAAATGGGTAGTTGAAAAAATTTTCAACAACTCTTCTATGAAATGGATCATCATCATTATTATTCATGGCATTAGAATGGGATGGAATATGTGTAATACTATATTTATAAATCCTACATCAATTCAACTTTTATGTGCATTTTCAAAGGTATTAGAGATTTTTTGTACTTATAAGATGAAAATGTATAAGATGCTTTTTGTTGAGGTTGTGGAAAATTATATATGGGTGTTTACATGCTTAAGTGAGTTATATGCTTAGGACATTCTTTCTAATGTAATATGTACAAACTGTCAACTTGTGTTGATGAATATAAATGATATTGGTTTCCTTGAGTCAATAAAATTATTAGAAAAAACCTTATATTAATACCTTTTGATTTATCAAAAATCTACTTTGATATTTTATATTTCACTATATATCACTTAAAGACCTAAGCTTCAAAAATTCATCACCTTAATATCCTATCGTTGATACCTGACATGATTGGTGAAGAATGCTCACACGATACGATTGCTAACATGGCAATGATGTAGCATATATATGATGTCAATGTTGATGCAATAAGTTTGACGTGACGTTCGCCCAATGTTGATGTGGCACTGACATCACTATAATGATGTATATGTATGTTTTAGTGAGATTGTTTATGGTATTGTATAGTGTTGACAATGCATATTTAAGGTTGAAATAATTTATTGGTAGCTCGATCTGGAGGTTTTATACTATATGAACCCAACTCCATTTCTTGATTGATTTGCAAATTATATAAGTGGAGAAATTTTTTAAAGAATCTTGAATCATCAACAAATACTATATTATAAATTTCTTTGAGCTTGTTAATATGCTAGAAAATAAGGTTTAATGGTATGCATTTGATTTAACCATAAAAAAATGAATAGAGGAGAAGTTTTTGGTTCAAATCAAGTAGTGTGTCGGTAAGGCTTGTAACATTCACATAGGTTGCTATGTACTCATATATATATTCATTTTGTTGAAAGTATGTCAGCCTATACAACTACTAATAAAGTAGTTGCAGGAGGGTTTGAATACTCAACTCAAATCTTTATAAGAGCTACCTATTCATTATCATAAAGGTTAACCGCTTAGGAAATCAGAAAAAGAAAGTTATATTCATAGGAGTATACAAAGAGGAATATTTCTTAGGGTAAATCTATTTCTATATGAAATTCTCCATTTTTAGGATGTTGAAGTTGTAGTCACGGACATGGAGCATCTTCGAGGCTTCAGGTTTTTTCATTAGTAGGTAGTGTTTGTTCATTGACTAGTACGAAGAACATCATACGTTGATGAGATATCTTGGTTTATTATACTATATGTTACCAAATGGGTTAATGTTATAAGAGATGGTAACTATGGCTATCGAGTTATTAGAGAACTTTAAGGAAAAGGAGAGGCATATTGGGCTTAGATTAAGAGAGAACACATACATGTCATATCATATACTTTTCAAAAGAGTAATATCAATTGCATTCAATATCATATTTCTTGCAATGCTTTTATGTGTAGACCAACATAGTGGATGTCGATACCTGGCTTGGGTTGGGTAATTATTGTACAATGAAATGTTGTATTAGTGTTACTTTCAAAGATGAGGTTGACATTCCTTCTTCTATTTTCAAAATGGTGATTAATCACCACTGTGTAATGTTTGATATGTATGACATAATGAATCAACATGATAATTCTTAGCGGTATGCAATCCTTTAACTTCTACCTTGTATTGTATTCTCTAGCAAATGTCAATGTTTAACTTCTATTTTACTTTACTAAAGTTATATATAGTCAATGGAGCTCCCATGGTGTTTGATGTGAGAATAACATCAATATCAATGTGCTGTTAATTGGGACTTACCATCCTACATGCATATTGCTGAATATATAAAATTGAGGGGACCGAGAGATGATACTATTTATCATATTGATGAGATAAGTAGTACTCACTTTTGTATTCGATATATATTAAATCTTATATTTTTTTATTTATCATGAATAACATATTATAATTATGTGTTATATGATCTTATATGACATCAGACTTGGCTCCTTCAGTTGAAAACAAGAGCAAGAGAATGAGTGAATATTACAGATATTTGAAAAAAATTCAATGTCATTTATATGATATAAATACAATCCCTAATCACTATTTGTGTCTTGTTATTGTTGTTCTTGTATTGAGATTGTGTAATTGCCTTTTTTGTTTGTTTAGAACCACGAACATGTGATTCCCTTAGCACATTTGGATCTTTTTGAAGCAGTAATTTCATTGCATGATCTTTCACGAGAAGCCATACTTGATATAAAAGTGATAAAAAAGAAAAGAAAAAAGTGTTCTTTTAGTAAATGGATAAATAAGTAAGACCCAAGGATAAGTAAGGAAAAATGAAGAAAGGAAATGAAGAAAAAAACTCATATGTTCCATTACATGCCATCGGCCTAGCAACTCTAAGGTGACAGATGCATGTGAGGTAAATGCTTGCAGGAGCATTTGCATACATCTTTCTCGCGATTCTTTGTTTAAAATCCAACAGCTTGCTAGAGGGGAAGAGGAGAAGGGAAAACAGAGGAGGGGATCCAACATGTGGAGAAGAAGAGAGGAGGAAGGGGAGAGAAGTGTATATTAAGGATAAGAAATAAGAGGAAGGAGAAGAGAAGAGAGAGGAGATGAAAATAGAAGAGACCAGGCGGTGGTGGTGGTGATGAGCAACATAAGAGAAGGGAGGACAGAGACAAGAGAGTCTTCGCAGAGTGAGGGGAGGGAGTGTTAAGGGTGTGTAGATAGCAAGGCCCTTTTCTCTTGACGTCATGCTGAGTTTTCCAAACTTTACTTTTTTCATAATTGTTAAATTGTTAGGCAATGACAAATGTAAATATTGATTACTATTTACCAAACCAAAAGGTAGTGCTACTTACAAATATACACACATTTACATAATTATCTTTTATTTCTATATTTTTATCTAATATAATCTGATTTTGTTGAGGAATATGTAAAGATTTGTTTAATTAGTTATGTGTCTCAGCTTTACTACCATAATTCTTTTAACATATTTAGCTAATCATTTGTTGTAAAATATTGGCTAAAAGTTTATTAAATTTTTTGATGTAATACGATACAAGTGATTTTCAACAGCAACCGTTTATTCACTTTGTAAATTATTAGGAATCGTGTGAATTTTGATCTTCACGCTTTAATAGAACTGTTAAATGATTAAGATTTAAAGAAGTAGATCAAGCTAACTCTGATTCCAGATATGGCGCTTGCTTATTCTAATTACAAAGTTGGTAAAAAACGTGACATTTATGGTATAATGGGGAGGGTGAAGCCACTTGTTCGCTCCCATGTATTGAACTCATGACCTTCATCGTGTGAATTGACACCCTAGGGTAAGGTATGATATATCTTGGTGCAAATCATAACATTTTAGAAATAACTAAGGGTTTGATGAAGAGGGAGACGTGGATAATATTCAAAGTTGGTAATCCTCTCTTGGATGCGCTTGCGATCAAGCCACATGCATTTACAAAGCACATATACTTCTAGTGCTGAAATGTCCCATAGGGATGGTAATGGGGTGGGTCGAGGATGGTTATACCTATACGGAGCCTAGCCTAAGCCTCAATGGGTGGCTAAGGGACAAGAATATATATAAATGTATGTATGTATGTATATACATACATACATACATATATATATATATATGTATATATACACACATACATATATATGTATATATATACATACATATACATACATATATATACATATATATATATATATGCATATACATATACATATGTATGTATATATATAGTCGTGTATCGGGTTGGAGTACCTTATTCCCATATCGTCCGAATCAAAACCTGATTGGGTTGGGAGTTGAGAAGTTGTAAATAAGCAAAGCGAGTTGAGAGTGGTTAGGTTCAGCTTACAGGGATTTCACCAGAGTGATTCCATTTAGTATTTAGAAAAGAATGCGTATAATTTATGAGGTCCGCATCGAGCGTGTTCATTTCTTGTGGGCACTCAAAGAGTGGACCATGAATCCAATTGGTGCACACGAAGAGCCTCATGCTAGCAAACGCGGGAAGCCCATTATAGTGCTAATAAGGAAGTCGTTTCCTACTACATGTGGTGTTTTCCGCGGAAATCATACCTCTCGTAAGTGTGGGAAAGGCTTCCATTGGTAAGGGGGATAGAATGCGTGTTTGGTTCATTAAATTTCCCTGGAAAATTTGCATATCTGATTCATTTGCAAGAGATATGGGTTTCAAGAGCTCTAAAATCGTAGAGAAATTGCAACTGTCTTAAAGCCTTTGATATATGTTCTTCACACATTTTCAGAGCAAGGCAATTAGTCCATGGGCTTGTGTTATAACCTACGGTAAGAGGCAAAAACTCTTATAGGCGACGCTTTTAACCGTCGGCTATTCATTTTAGCACATGCCCTTCGCACCTGTCTACTTTGACAAAAGAATAGGGTAAAATTACTGCAATAGCCCCTGTTTTAATATCAATTTACAAGCCCGGATCCTCTCTCTTTTTGAGGATAACTAGTGACATGACATGACACGCACAGGAAAAATATCTTTTTCGAAAGTAGAGCTACAAAAGGACACGATACGTCTCAGAGGGCAAAGTCCAAAAAACGATAATGATGCTAGAAAGGATCCAAAACAAGGTTCATAGACGGGGCATCTTCCTGCCTGGCATCGCCTAACCATCACATGATCGACGTCACTGTTACCATCGCAAGCACTTAGCCCATCGTGCTGAGCTACTTTGCTTCGTGAAGCCTAACGAGATGAGCTGAGTTAACTTGTAAAGCTTAGTGAGATGAGCTAAAGTACGTCGAACTCATCTCGACTCAGCTCGCATATGCTAGTGAGCTCGATGTTTACATCTGAGGGAAATGCGATGAAACCCAACCAACTAGTTAAGACCAACAACAACAACAACTAAGCCTTTTTCCATACTAGACGGGGTCGGCTACATGCATTCTTTTTTAAATCGGTTTTAAACTAGTTAAGACCAATGATTTTAATTTTATAATTACCATCATATATATATTTATATATGTAAAAGATATTAAAGTAAATATGTAGTTAAGAAGAAGAATTATATTTAAGAGATTATTAAAGAAAAGTTGAAGTAATACCGATTTAAAATGAATGGAAAAACACAAGTTTAAGATGATTTGAACATGTAAAAAAATAATTAAATGAAGTCCTGATAAAGGGTTGGAGAAAACGAGACGATGCAATATGGCAAAAAGTCGAGTGGACCCATAACTGACCTGATTTTGTATAATTTTTTAATTTTTCCTTAATATATTGCACCTAACTCAGGTACTTAATATAGTCCAATTTCTTTTTATCTATATCCTCTTTTTTATCAGTCATTTCAAAGCTTCTTTAGTGGGCTTTTTGCGGTTTTTCGTGTTTAAAGAGTATTATTTTATATGAGAAACCTCTTTTTAAGTTACAATCGGGTTGGGAAGGATTGACAAGATCCCTCTCGGGTATGGTTATATTGAACCTACCCAACTACTGGGTGTATTCCAGTTTCCTTTTATTTACACCTTTTTCTCATGTTGGATTTTCTTATTATTTTTATTTTTTTAGCATTTTTTGTACAGAAAACCACCTCTTTTTTAAGTTCCAGTTCCTGTCGTGTTCTGTTGACCTGAATCCAATCGGGTCGGATTATGGTTGTGCAAGCTGACATAAGGAAAAGCGGGTCGGGTCAGGGTGGGCCTGTTTTTGGCCCAAACTGAGAGTTCCACAACCTAACCTGAACCTGTTAATCTGACAATGACATAAGGAAAAAGCCCTTCATGAATCAAATCTCTTGGACATATTTGAATATTCGAATTCAATTACTATCAAACGATCATATTGCAACGTTATATTTATTAAATGCCATCTTTATGGTAATATAAATTTGCAATAAAAGGAAAACGAATGGTTTAATGTCTTATGATACGTGACATGTGACCGGATCAATTACAAGCTTCTCAGAGGACACCCGAAAGCTCTCGTGTCCGTGATTGACACGAGTGACGTACACTTCAAACCATTGTTTGATAAAACCTAATATTTCCATATCTTAACATATAAAAATGTGTCAAACCACAATAATGAATAATAAAGCCTGGATCTAGGATCCGTGTCTCATCTTAGTTGTACGACACGCCACTAAAATAACCGTGTCCTTTGCTACTCGTGAAGATTTGGACTATGTTTTGCGAAAGTAATATAATATCTCGATTTTTGGAGTGTGTGAATATGCGCACTCACTGAATCGCATACCAAGCATGTCGAGTAAGCAAACACACATAAATTATATTCTAATATTCCTTTTGTTTTTGAAATATTTTACAAGTTTATTGATGTAATAAGAAGGTCCCAAGTTCAATTCCCACTGTGATAGGTGTTCCCCACAACACTATATTGGTGGGTGCATGCGAGGCCGCGACGGGTTCCGTCCTGCACTTGAGGTCCCAACCGTCGGATAGGCGAGAGTCGAAACACGTTCAGCTTGAAACTGGTTCCTAGTTGCCCCCACCCTAGGCTTAATTCGTGCTTACAGCTCAATCAGGATTCGAAACTAATTACTTGTTGCAAAAAAAAAAGTGATGGACATGTTAAGGACAACAACTAGGATGAACTCGATAAATCTAATTGGTCCTGGGTTCGAGCATGGGCATGGTCAAATTTGTGAACCCAAATGTGTTAACGAGTTCTAGGTACGATGCCTCGGACTCGACCAGGCTGAGTCTTTGCCAAAACCATTTCTGGCTCAGGCATAAAATTTAGATTCATGTCCTGTACGAATATGCCTATGTTTGAATGAGTAAGTTTTAACAAGATAAAAAAAGCATAACTGTCATTGGTTTAATCTTATTTAATAATATTCTTAAAGCATTTAAAAAAAATCCCTAGTTATGTGTTTGGGTTTTTGTAGGTGTATACTGATTTCGGGTCGGATCAGGGCTGTGTAATGAATTTTAAATATGGTCAAGTACTCTTGGGGTGTTAGGGTCGAGCTCAAAGTCCGTTCAAGGTTGGTTTTGTACATCTCAAAACCAAGAACTGATCGGGTCTACAAATGGATCAAGACTGTAGATCTGACACCATCCATCTGCTCGATCTAATAGGTTCAGTTTCTCAGATTGGTTGGGGAGAACCGAATCCTACGGATGGCAATGTGGTCGGTTCTTGAAAGATAAATTTTATAGAGAAAAATTAGACCCGATATGTTATATAGTTTTGAGTGTTGGGCAGTTAATAATGAACATGTACAACAATGTTCATGATAAAAATGAAAATATTAAGATGGATGAGTGGTTACACAAAGAAAAACTATTATGTAATAATGAGGTTATTTTAGATAAATTTAAGAGTATTATTAATATATAATAAAATGAGATAAAATCGTTTAAGTTGGTTTAAATATACAAAAGGATGAGCAAAAGAAGCTTCAATACAAAGTATGAGAAATATGATTGAAAAGCTATTAAAAGAAGAGGATGAAGACCATAAAAATGAGGAAACAATAAATAATGATCTAACTTATATTGAGTTAATTACTAGCATGACACATGATAGAGCTTTATAGAAACAAAAAATTCACATAACCTACTTCATCTAGTATGGAAAATGGGTGCTTAGTTGTTGTTGTTTGTTGTTTTTTCTTTGATAAAATTATTTTCGAACACTTGCCTTATACGAAGCATTATTTTAGTAGGAAATGACGTTTTAGCATTAATTTCCAAGGAAAAGGATCGTGTATCTTCAAATAAGCGTCCTCTTTTATATTACAAGGATTAACTAGAAATCGTTCTTTGTGTTTTGAAAAATGGTTCTTATCGTTACATTCTTTGATCTTCCTTTTCCGTGATTAAGCCAACCAAGTCCCGTCACATGCGGATCGGTTAAGTTCTGATTAGTCACTGAACTCTAATCTTCTGTTATGATGGCATTTAACTCCAAAAGAATAAGATTATGCTTCATCGTTTTCTTTAATACTATGGACGTTGAAAAATAAAACGGATTACATGTTCAGATTATTGAGGGTATATTCCATCACCTAAAACCTTATTTATTCCTTTTTGAGAACCATGGTAAGAGTTCTCTTCTACGTTCTGCATTACATTTTATTTGAGCAGGTTTATGAAATACTAAATTGCAGTCGAATCGAGACATCATTTTTTACGATAACAAATACTTTGACGTTAATCTCCATCTTAGTATTCTAGTTTTCATATCTGTTCGCTGGAACTTCAGATAGGTCAGATGTGTCTTTTGAAATGTGTAGAACTACCGGAAGTGGGTTTTTCTCTTATTTTCAATTGGAGCAGACAGACCTTTTTTTAAAAACCTTATTGTAAATCCTTTTTCTTTTTGTTTGCAGCCGCTCGCTGGAACTTCAGATAGGTCAGATATGTGTCTTTTGAAATGCGTAGAACTACCGGAAGTGTGTTTTTCTCTTATTTTCAATCGGAGCAGACCGACTTTTTTTTAAAAACCTTATTGTAAACCCTTTTTCTTTTTGTTTGCAGCCGCAGTTTAGAGGGGCTACGCTAGAGCCGCTAAACGTTAGTGTTGTGTCCTTGTGGGGCTGCTTCCTGCTGTAAATAACTATATATTGTCGCGGGATTATATGGAAGGTATATTTTCTTAGAAATATCAGCTACCAACTGATCCAGCAAGGCGGTGCATGGAAAAGTTAAAGTTTTTGAATGCGACGTATAATTCAGTTCCCATCTTGTCTGCATAAGACAACACAGTCCGAACTCGGAGGATTTGAAGAAGACTCAGGAGAAGAAAAAGAATTAACACGACCAATAATCCATCCATGTATAAGTAAACTGAAAACAATGATAAAAGACCGAAAGGAAGAACACAGTGTCAGTGCAAGATCCAAAGCATCTCTCTCTCTCTCTCTCTCACCAAAGAGCACACCAATACAAAATAGATGGTGGGTGATCTGGGTTCGTCTCTCTATTATTTATTTGTAACCTTGTTGGCCCCTCTCTCCCCCTTCTCTCTAGTCCACTTTATTTGTATAGAGATAGTAGGAGTCTAAGACCACTTTTCCTTTCCTTCGGTTTCTTACTTTATCATTTACTGCAGCCTTAGAAAGTACCCTGTTTTCTATATTCTCTGCGCATCTGTTTCCATGTTTGATTCCGCTTCTCTGGGTTAGTGGTGGTAGATTTGCAAATCAGGGAACAGATATCTGAAGTCCGGTGGAGATTTTGGTTGTCTAGCGCCATATTAAGCTTGGTTCAGTAGGTGGGTGTTTTGTTTTTCTCCTTTATTTGTGTGGAGTTGCGGAAGACAAAGGCAAGTGCGGGTTTCTTTAACGTTTGAGAGGCCCTAAATCCTGGTTTCTGTTTCTTTTTCTTCCGTTCTTTTCATTTTGCTTGGGAATACTGTACTAGCTTTGTTCTCTCTTACTCATCAAGGATAACAAGCAGTACATGAAAGTGCTGTTTGCTCATTGGGTTTGTGAGTTTTTGTAATGGAGAGCTGATATTAGGTGTTAGTATTGCTGGGTTGATGGATATGTTTTCGGTCATTGATAGCAGCTATAAGGTTAGGATTGGGTTTGTGGAGAGTTCTCCGGGAAGAGGCAATTCTGGGTGTTACTAATTTCGGCTTACTTCGTTCATGTGGAAGTGTTAGCTATTTGCTGGAATACTAGTCCTGTTTGAAGTTCTTTTGAAGGGTTTCCAAGTGATTGGAAGATGTAAATAGGAGGTCTGTTAAGCTCTTCTTAGTAAGATTTTGTACTTGGTGCTGGAATAGAATTTTACTGAGTGGCGGTGAGCTATTGTGAGGAAGAAAAACAGGAAAAAGCAAATGGAGGAAATACATTCTTCTTCAGATCATTACAGATCATCATCTTCTTCAGCTAGTAGCCCTCCTAGAAGGTTGCCTTCCAGCTCCTTTATGTATGTCCGGAAGCCGGTCTCTTTCCGGCAACCGATTTCTTTTGAAGATTCACCTGAGTGGGAAGACACAGAAATTGACCAGCCGGACGAGACAGTTGATTCGATCAACTTAGTGACGGCTTCTCCATCACTCTCTAAGGTGAATAGTGGATCAATACAGTCACCTCCGTTCCAGGACACCATGGTTGTGCATAGGAAGATTGCAGGTGCTTCCCTCGTGTGGAAGGACCTCACTGTGACCATCAAGGGGAAAAGGCAATACTCTGATCAAATTGTGAAGAGTTCCAATGGTTATGCGCTGCCAGGAACTCTTACGGTTATCATGGGACCTGCAAAATCTGGGAAGTCAACTCTCTTGAGGGCTATCGCAGGTCGGATTTCTCACTGAGTTGGTTACTACTTGATCCGTTACTGGCTTTTAAGCATCTAAGCTAATACTTGTTCTATGGTGTCACCTTTCCCTTTGATCCAGGAAAATTACCACGTTCAGCAAAAACCTATGGGGAAGTGCTGGTGAATGGGCTGAAAACTAGCTTGCAATATGGGACTTATGTAAGTGTTCGTAACAGCAACACATTATTTTTTGTTTGGTGGTAGGTTGGTACTTATTGTTGATCATCATTTCACAGCTTGTTTTAGGCTTTGAGATTTCGACTTGCAACGTTGCAGCTGAATTTGTGAAGGATTTGCTTACTATGTTCAGAAGGAAAGGATTCCATCGATGATGTGTGGAACTATTACTATGCTCACTGATATTCAACTATGAAGATGTGACAATCACTTTACCTATGTTCGTGTACCGCCAGACATTTGTTCTGTGTGGCTTTTCTTTTCTTCATAGGCTTCAACAACAACAACAACTAAGCCTTTTCCCACACTACATGGGGTCGGCTACATAGATTTTTTGTTTCCACATAGCCTTATCACAATTTGTAAATACAAATTATGGTAAATAAGTCCAACAAAGTTTTACGCTGGTTGTTTGAAGCCTAACGCAACCTTCCTCCTTTATTCGGGTTTGAGACCGGTCATGCGGGTGATCCCTTACATGGGCGGAGTTCTTCATGCACTTTAACATTGAAAATTTTTCCGTATTTAAAATCAATTATCTAGGTGGGCATAAGGTGCTCATACTTTTCCAGGGTGATTGGAGTTAGATTCTGGAGGTCCTTTTTATGGACTGGTCATAGGTTTAGTTGCCATATCTATGCTGAAATATCTGAAAAGTATGCCTAGACAATTCCATAACTTGCCTAGGCTTGGGGCTTTTTTATCCAGTTTGAGCTGCAAGGGATAATTACCTGAATTCTGGTATGCTAACTTTTGTCTGCAGTATTCCACAGGCTAGGCTTGATTTTAGTTGGGATCATTTTGCTTGATCTGAAAACACCTTGGTTCACTAAACCGTACTGGCAAATGGCAACAGTTGGTGCTACAGATTAAGATACGGTTGAATTCGAGCAATGGGTCAACCCCATGGCCTGGGATCTGGAAACAAATGGTTCCTTTGGCTAATGATTCTCTGATCACCAATGAGAAATGCTTCAAGTTGCTTGTTTTGCATTTGCCCTTCTGAATGCACACGGCCCTCAACTGTTCCCCCTCATTATTTGTTAGGAAATCTCACCTCTTTGCATTAAATCTGAGACCTCTTGGTCATAATGCAGCAAAATCATCCAGCTCTCGGTTTTGATCCCATGTCTTGTGTTTTTTGTTATGTCTATCCATGTATCTCTCTATCTTTCTAGCGTGTTCACTCACACACACATACACACATTTGTGAACGGTTTCTTGTAAAGTTATAACCTGGTTAACTTATATTATGTTTTTGCTCATGTTGACCATTGAGGGGTATCCATACTGATAGATGATTTTTTTATAGGGAGCTTGTACCATACTCCTCATTCTTTGCAGTATTGGTTGTTTAAAAATTTGACACTATAAGGTGCTGTTGTGCACCATTTGTGCAGGGTTATGTTGGGAGAGAAGATGCTTTAATAGGTTCTTTAACTGTCCGTGAAATGCTCTATTATTCTGCATTGTTGCAACTTCCTGCTCTATTCTCTCAGAAGAAAAACCTTGTGGAGGAAGCCATCTCTGCAATGTCATTAGGGGATTATACTGACAAGCTGATTGGTGGTCATTGCTATATGAAGGGACTCTCAAGGGGTGAGAGAAGACGAGTGAGCATTGCTAGGGAGCTCGTGATGAGGCCTCACATACTATTTATAGACGAGCCACTTTATCATCTTGACAGGTTCATAAATTTTGCATATATTAAATGTCGTGATGCTAATAAACATTGTTTTATGGCATATTCAATCATAAACACGATGTTTTCAAGTTTCTACTTACTGTTGTCTCACATGAAAATTCACTTTGTTGTTGCTTTTTCAGTGTATCTGCATTGCTTATGATGGTAACCTTAAAGAAACTTGCAAGCACTGGGTGCACAATTTTATTCAGCATGTACCAAAGCAGCACCGAAGTGTTTGGCTTGTTTGACAGAATTTGTCTTCTTTCAAATGGTAACACATTATTTTTTGGTGAGACGTTGTCATGCTTGCAGGTTGGTCCCAGCTGAAAACAGTTGTTTTTCACCTTTTCTTGAGTGCTTTGGAATGAATATTCACTATTAAGATAATTACCTTTGGTGTCAGTTTTAACTTTTGGAAATGAGACATTTCCTGTTAGAACTGATGATCCTTTACCTGGTTTGATCATTATTTTTTCTGGGCTGCATCTTCTCTTTTATGGCAGTATCCTTCTACAATGTTATTTTTTTTAATGTATTACTAATTGTTGGTTTGTGAAATTAGAACTTTTTGGCTATTGTTTGCAGCACTTCTCCAATGCTGGATTTCCTTGTCCTATCATGCAAAGTCCTTCTGATCACTTTTTACGTGCTATTAACACCGATTTCGACAGGATTATAGCAATGTGCAAAAATTGGCAGGTAATTATTTGGCAGTTGAATATCCTGATTTGTGTGAAAAGAGATCCTTCTTCGTTCAGTTCCTGTGTGCTTGATTTGAACTGTCTCTATGGCATCAATTTGACAGGATGACCATGGAGAGTTTTCATCCGTTAATATGGACACAGCAGTTGCCATACGCACCCTTGAAGCTACTTATAAAACATCAAGTGATGCTGCAGCAGTTGAATCTATGATGTTGAAGCTAACTGAAAAGGTTGCAGAAGCTTGTTTGTCACCTTCCACTTTATATTTCTTGCACCATCCTTTACCTTTTCTATCCATGGTTTGTCAGCACTGTGCAGTTAAAATAAGTTGCTTATCTGTTGATTAGGCCTAAATCACCAATTAATTTTACTATTCCTACGTTTGTGGCAATCTAGTTGTCACTTAAATCTCATTCCAGTTAACTAGACCACCAATTGGATTTCTCCATATTTACGTGGAACCGGAGCAACACTTCAGGGATAACCTTAACAACATAGTTTCCTTTTCTATTCTGTGTTGAAAACCTTGATATTTCATGTTAAAGGTTTCCTTTCTGTTCTGAGTTACAAAATCTTTAATATCTTATTATTATTATTTTTTGGTTAGAAAGGTAGTCCGAAGTCTGACACACACTCACCTATGCACAGCCCAGGAATCAAGCTCACCACCGATGATGTGGGAGTCAGAGAGCCCTGCTAGATGATCTAATGCTCTTTGTGCGCTTCACGATTTTATTCTGGACCATTGAAAGCTTGATTCTTTCAGTAATGAATTCCGTTACAGAACCATTGGGTTGAGCGCAGTCATGTTGAGAACTTTTATCTTCGTTTTTAGACTTGTACAATTAAGTTGCTTATTAAATATTGTTAGTAAATACATATTAAATATTGTCAGGAAATACATAGTTACTCGCCACTGGTATACAATCATGAACTGTTATAGATCCTTCACATTTGATGTCATCGGATCTAGGTCTACAGTAACCTTTACCTTTTCCACATTTACTTCTAGATAGCTGCATAATCTTTATATGTTTGCCTGGAGAGAACTGCCTAAGCCTGGCTATTCAGAGTGGGAATTATTTTCATGGAAAATGTCCACATAAAATCAACTGACATGAACTTGTCTGCATGTGACAATTTTGTATTCCAGAGTTTAGGTTCTTGGCCCCATTGCACACTGCAAAGTGAGCCTTCAGGCTAATGTATCTGGCTCTTGATAGAGCAACTTTCAAACTTATTGTTTTGTCCATTATCTTACATCTCCTCTTTGGGCTGAGGTAAGTCTGAGCAACAAAGGAAATGATGTCCATTGGTACGAGCAACACAAGCATCTTTTTATGAAAAAATTTCAAGTTTGCTACTTTCCTACTGTATCGTGTCTGAATTTCTTGCCCATTAACTTTTATCTATTGATTCATGATCTTTCTTTGTGATTCTAAATTTGTGCAGAAAACTGTTAGCCTGAACAATTTCGCTCCCTATGGTAGTTGTTTTATTTAATCACTTGGGCTGAATCTCATTTATTCTGAAATATCTTGGTTCAGGAGGGCCCACAGCTGAAAACCAATGGTAAAGCAAATCATTTCACACAGATTGCTGTTCTTAGCTGGAGATCATTGCTAGTAATGTCAAGGGATTGGAGTTACTTTTGGTTCCGACTGCTGCTTTGCTTGTTTCTTGCACTTTGTGTCGGTACAATATTTTCTGGACTTGGACATTCCCTTTCATCAGTTACAGTAAGTTCCTTTGAATATGTTTCACGTTCCATGTAAAATAACATATGAATCCGTTTTCAAATATATACAGGCAGTTTTTATTTTCTGCACCTATTATGTGCATTTTATAGGTTTTATTGTGTAACCTTTCTGATAAAAGTTCAATGCATCATATGACAGTTTGGGCTGAATGTCTTTTCCGTTAAACATTCATCAATTTCTGTCATGCATCTTAGACATCCATGATAAATGGATTTTAAATGAAAATTGGAAGACTTATCAAACGACATTCAGGTTTTTGCGAACTGTTTTCTCATAAGATGGGCGTTATCCACGATCAGGTTCAGACTAGGCTTTTCTTGACTTAGTTTTGGCATCATATGGGTCATGTAATTCCTTTAAAATAATGTATGCATGTGCTATCCCATGCATTTATTTCATCATATGGGAAGACTAAAGTGCCCCTCTCAACATGAGATTTGTTGACCCCCCCCACATGCCCCATTATTCAGCATTCTTTTATTTACTCTCTGTAAATTTAGACTTCCAACATAAAAAAGAAATGCAAATCCAACTGGTTGCTGGAGCTGGTAAATGAATCGAATTCCCAGAATGAGATGAACCACAGGATATAAGCTTGCCCGCAAGCTGTACTGACCTGCACTGATGAAATTTTGACTGGTCTGTGCCAGTAAGCAGACCCTAATGGGGTCTAGACAAAAGCTTGCTCTCTATGAAATTGTATGGGGCCATGGGAGGCAAACCAGCAACCTAGACATGCCTTCCAGAACTAGCTTGGCTACATATTAGACTGTCATTTATGTAATAGATTCCTTCACTAGGTTCACATTGAAGCAATGCCTATGTTTGCCCTTCTTTCAGGTCAGAGTTGCTGCTGTATTTGTTTTTGTGTCATTTACATCGCTTCTCAGCATTGCCGGACTACCAGCACAAATAAAGGAAGTCAAGGTAATATTCTTCTTTTTCCAAATCTTAGTGAGTATGAAACTGTAACTTTCCTTCAAGTGGGAATAAAAAGTATACTTGCAACAATCCAGAGAAAAGATCTTGTGAATCAAGTTTCAGTTGAATCTGAAGAGGTAAATATTGGATTTGAAATGGACAAGTTGCATGTGCCATTTTCTTGTCTGAATTCCTAATGTTGAATCCACGGGTTGCTGGAAACGACCAACAAGTAGAAACAGAATATGACAAGTTCCCAACCGGATAGATGTTTCAAGTCAACACGCTTACCGATTCTCCATTTTGCCTTCATGCATCTTTCATTAAGTTATTATGTAAGTGGTGACCAACTGTTTATGTTTTCTTTGTTTATGCAGATACACAGCTATGAAAAATCTTGTCAGCATTCAGCAACACTTCCTTTTGTGCTTGGAAACTTGCTCTCCTGCATGCCCTTTTTGTTCTTGATTTCTGTGTCTTCAAGTTTGATATTCTATTTCTTGGTTGGAATGAGGAACGACTTCAGCTTATTCATGTACTTCGTGTTCAACTTGTTCATGTCTCTCCTAGTTAATGAAGGGCTCATGATGATTGTTGCATATACCTGGCTGGAACCCTTCGAAGCCATCTTAACTGCATCGTCTTTGCAAGTACGTTCCTACAGAGTCTAAGATTGCTGTATCATGTCAACCCCAGTTATTGCTTGGTTCCAAGGGTAGGGGGTGCCCGCCAAGTCAAACCGAAGCTATGACACTGTTCCATTTTCTTGTAGGTGGTTATGATGCTTGTTGCTGGCTATTTCAGACTGCGGGATGAATTACCACATCCAGTGTGGAAGTATCCATTATCTTATATTGCATTTCACACATACTCAATCCAAGTAAAGCACATTTTCCTTTATCTTTTATTGATTGCCTCTGTTGATGGTGGAGGAATACGATGTTCTCTACTTGGTTTATCATTTTTTTTTGGTTCATTATGCAGGGACTTCTGGAGAACGAATATGGTGGAACTTCTTTTGCTGTAGGGCAGGTAAGAAGCATTCCTGCTGTACAGGCTCTTCGTGGTTTGTACAGCATTTCTGCTTCCTTGAATGCAAAATGGCAAAACTTGCTTGTACTATTTCTCATGGCTTTCGTGTATCGGATCATTTTGTTCATTTTACTTTGCTTTCATGTAAGGGAAAGGATAGTTTCTTGTAGATGTTATGTGCCTTGGGATTTAATCAAGAAAGCAAGATAAATGCCTTCTATTTTATGATATGTTCCATTTTTGGTATTGCAGAATTGATTGTCTCTGACAGACTGAAATCAATTATATAAAAAAAGTCAATCTCTGAACGTAAGACAATATTAATCCACTCTTGTTGCAGAGTTCTTTGTCATCCCTTGAATAATGACATCCTATTTTGTCCTACCTGTGAAGGTATAGACATACGGTGGTACTGTGTATGAGTACGTGTCTGAGTTTTTACCAACCTAATTTGCAGTCCAACAAAAGTGTGGATCTATGGTGAGTTCACCTTTCTTTGGCAGGTAGCAAGCCCGGACAATTGAGGGTGATTGCATTAGTTAGCCAAACAGCTACTGTGAAACTCCGTCACATCTTTTAGAGAAAGTGTGAGAATTTAGATGTTGATACTGTAAAGAGGGAGAAGAAAATCTCAAAAGTGTTGAAAGGAAATAATAAAAATAGTGTTGCTTTTGTGGAGTTATCCTAATATCACAATATAGAGCAGAATGGAGATTTGTAGCCTATCCTACTTAGTGGGGAACAAGGCTTGGTTTTGTGCCCTGGCTATTTTTCTTTTTCCTACTTCAGAAAGAAGCTTGATTGTTCTCTGAACAGAGTAAGAGAACAAATTTCTGCTAAACTTGCATGATATTAAATGAGTGGCTTCTATTTCATCTTTTTGTACAAAATAGGAGCTTCACAAGATGCTATTGTCGCCATAAACTCCGGAAGTTCTTTATAATGCACTGGAGCAATATTCTTCCAATTTCTTTTTCTTTTTAATAAATAAGATCGCATCAGGACATAAGTTAGTTGATGTAGTTATTCTAAACTTGGTTCACTTCTGTAGTTATTGTTAACTCCGTCTATTCCTTAGTACATAAGTTGGTACAAGTAGTAGTGTGTTATTTTCTGTAGTATAGCACCCCCGTTCAACCATGGGCTATACTACTGCTGTAATAACGAATACAAGGAAAATTGACATAAACACCAAGTACATGCCCACCATCCAAAAAATATAAATACAGAATTTCATCATTAACATCACGAAACTTAGGGAAAAATTAAGAAGACCGGTCCTTGATTTTGGTGATATAGGTCTCATTGCAAAAACCTACAACATATGTGCTTATATTGATGCTATTTCTTTTTTCAATCAAGCAGAACTTGCCCATGACAACTCATGATGATTGAGCTCTTTCAACATATTAGGTCAAATAGTTGAGTCAAATGAAATGCGTTCAAATACTCAGTGGATCTGCCTCTGTATTTATGTACACCAACCATTGGTAGATACATTTCATTTTTTTTCAAAACCTTAAATGGAACTGGGTGAAAACCAGTTCAGTTATGGTTCATGATTCCAAATCAATTGGAAGCATCGGTTTCAACCTGTCGGTTCCAATTTTCTAAAAACCAGCCATGTCTATTCCGGGTGAAAGATTCTGAAATGTTTCTCATAAATTCTCATGAAAAACATGTGCACACATTTTACGACATGTTGCAGTTCATTCAGTAATTCTATGACTTAAAAACAGTCTTTTACTAAATATAATTATCACTAAAATCATCACGAATAAAGATCCATCTCTGCTCATTATGTATAGAGATCAATCTTGTTTGCCTTCGTCTCTCTCGGCTAGCACTAGGGGCTACTCTCAGAAAGCCTTCTGCTTGAAGGATGTCTAAAGCATAGTTGCAGAAAGCTTACTTCCCCTTCCGAAACCCACTCCTCTCTCTCCCTGTGTGTGTGTGGAGTGTCTGTTTGATACCTCGGTAACTAGTTAAATTATTGCTCCCTTGCCCGAAACTACTGTTTGCTCTTATGTCAAATGGGAGTGGATGCAGGTAGATACAGGTGAGAGACGACACTTTTGAAATATAGGTACCATAAATCTCATAAAATCAAAGGAAAAAATACGCTAATTCACCAATAAAGTAATGACTTATCAATGTCATGAAGTGTTTTAGTGGGCATAACACCAAAAATTTATTTAAAATAGACTCTGTGACGACACACTTTAGGGAATGCTTCTTGAAAAATATAGATAGAGAAATACAAAAACTTTGTACATATAAATACTTCACCGGAAAAAATTCTCGAGTCCGTAGCTGCCGAACACCATGAATTATATATCTCAGAGTACTAATAGTGCCCGTCACGGGTGTGGCACCCTCAATGCTGACTGACAGAGGCTTGCTCCACAGATGCGAGGGTCTTCTGATCACACAGTTTTTACCTGCGGATTGAGTGACAATGTCTCCTGACTTCACCTGCGTGATGAATAATATAACACTGCTAAACTACGAGGGAAATAGTAGAAGATATCAAACCCGTCAAAAGTTACAAAATCAAGGATGATCAGAACACATATCAGGGAAGAGCAACCACATGCGGCGAAGAAAAATTACATGTTTAAATGGATTATATGTTGGAGTCATGCAGATGCAGTCATTAATAATTGAGAAGCTGCAAGGTTATCAAGGGAATGCTGAGGCAAAGAACCGACTGCAATATATGCCAACAGAAATTGTTCAAATATACGGAGTACGTACAAGCATCAGAATGTACGCAATGGCTTTCACATCAGGATATAAGAATCACATGCAGTAGGTAATCAATTAAATACCTGTATGATTTAGATAAATGACTGGCATGTACTACATTCTGCAGTTTTCAAACCAGCCATTGTCAGAGACAATGGCGGATCTATAAAACCAGGTGCGGTGTCTGTCCAACTTAAAATTAAAAAGAATTACGAAAGTTAAAGAGCATCGTTGAATCTGTGGGCTAAGATACCGTTGACTCCCAAAAGAGATGGAATTAGGAGGGGTACCCGTAAAGACGGAACGTGATTGAATTTAGTTTGAGTTTCTTCATACTAAGATACTGTTGACGCCCAAAAGAGATGGAATTAAGAGAGGTACCAAGAAAATGTGGTTAAATCTCTCTTCCTCCTCTTGTGCTTGACCGGCCCCTCTTTTCTCTGACTTCTCTTTTCTCTCTCATCTTCTTCTCGTACACCACCGTTTATGGCTGTCACGAGTGAATGTCCTCCCTCGTGTAAATAGTTGGTGGTCTCTATGGGTCTCAATACTAACATTAATGATGAAGTGTACGAAGAAGGGTCATCTTCTCAGATTTGATGAGTTGCCTTTTTAAAAAGATAAATTTTATTTGAAAACTGTTTTTACTTTTTAAAAAAATCCTAATTATCTCTTGTATGAACAAGTTTTTTAACAAAAAAACTCAGAGAAGAAAACTCGAAAGAAGAAAAAGTCAAGTATATATATAATAAAACACAAAAAATACATAAAGATTTACATCACCTTCAATAGAAAACCCTCTCCATGTATCCGTACTCCCCTTTTTTTCTTTTTCTTTTCCTCTCTTCTTTCTTCTCGTCTACATGCATAAAACTTCCGTTGCACACTGTGACCTCTGAAGCAGACATGCAGACTTTTGTCTGTCCTAACACTGATATCAAAGCCTTTTGTAGGCGTCCACAACTCCATAGAGATACGCCGACAGTGTAGAAAAAGAAGAAGTGTTAAAAATGGTATTGAAAAATTTTTACGGCATAGATTTCTTTAAATAAAAAAATTGGAAAAACAAAAAAGATGGTTTCTATCAATGAGGTTGAGACAGACGACAGTTGAAAGCTGCCCATCGTGAACATGAAACAACACAAACAGAATGAACACTGTTGAGGAAAAGAAAAAAGTGATGAGAGAGGGGTGGGTCAAGTACTCGATATGAACTACTTAGGGAGGCAGCGACCGAAGAGGAAGAGGAGGAGGAGGAGCATAGGCCAGGCTGACAACGATAGAACCACCCTGATGGTATCCCTCTCTCTAACAGCCGAAGAGGAGTGGAGGCCAGGTCAGTGACGACATAACTGCTCTTACAGTCTCTCTCTATTACTCTCTCCTCCATTTTATATACCCCTGTTTATGCAAAACCATCGGTTTTGCGATTGCTAAAGAATTATTAACATAATATTAACATTTCTAAGGGATGATACTTTAAAAAAGACTATAATATTAACATAAATAGAAGATGATTTTATTAGGGTCTTTAAAGAGTTTGAGATTGCTAAAGAATTATTTGATTTTTTTACCACAAAATACGATACTACAACTAAGCTACATGTTGAACTACTCCTTCAAAAATATAACTTTTATAAAATGAAAGAAGGTGATAATGTAGTTAAACATGTTAACCAAATGATGATAATGACTAAGGATTTAGTTGTAGCATAGTCAGTCATCTCCGAACCAATGCAAATATCCACGATTCTAAACAATCTACCCCTTCTTGGAATATGGTAACCACAACACTTGAACTTAGATCAGATTTTACCCTTTCTAAACTCTCATTAAAACTAGCAATTGAAGAAGAACATATGAATAAAAACAAAAATGAAAGATTGTTAGTTGCTCAAGATGATTTAGGGCCTACCTCCAAAAACAATCAAAATAAGAAAAATAAAATAAAAAATCTAGTAAGAATAAAAGTAGGACAGTCAAAAGTTGAAGAAATCATTGAAATTTGCTTCTCGAGTAAAGTACTTCAACTGTGGCAAGATGGGACACTATAAAAGGTACTGGTTGGTAGATCGACTGAGGAGCGACCCGACATATCTTAAAGAGTAAAGAAGAAGCAATGGATGTGAAGGAATACAAACCTTGCAAGCATTGAGTTTATACAAGAAATAATATTTTTCTAATATTCTTATGGTTGGGTCCTTCAGAATTTTTGTACAAGGCATGCATTAATTGTGCCCACTATTAAGTAGAATATTATATCGGTCCTTACCTTGGTAAAGAAAAGGTTTGAGGTAAGGCGTGTTCCTAGCAAAGTCACTGTGAGAAAGCATAATAAGATAATTTTTTCTGGTTTATTTGATATTGACCATGAATTGTTCAAACTCAATATAAATAAAAATGAAAATTCTTCTTCTACTTATATTAATAGTGTCTATGTGATTGATGTGAATGTATGGCATAAACGCTTGGGTCATATGAGTTTAAAGGAGTTGAGAAAATTAACCAACTTTAACTTATTGACTAGTTTTCATGTAAACACTTTTAATAAGTGTAAGATCTATATACAAAGAAAAATACTAGAAAATCATTTTTTCAAGAAATAATTAGGGCAACAACCCTACTCGAGGTTATTCACATTGATTTATGTAAACCTTTTAGAGTAATATCACATCGATGAAAGGTTTACTTTATAATTTTTATCGATGATTACTCGATATATATATATATATATATAAGCACATAAATCTGAGGCACTTGAAACATTCAAAGAATATAAGAAGGAAATTGAGAACCAACTGGAGTGAAGAGTACACTTCTGTAGAATTTTAAGAATTCTTTAAAGACTTTGGTATTGCAAAGCAAAATACAATTCTCAGTACACCTCAACAGAATTGTGTAGCAGAGAGATATAACAGGACCTTATCAAATATGACAAGGTCTATGTTAATATATGCTTCTCTATGAAGAGTATTTTGAAGAGAAGCGATAAGTACAACTGTGTATATACTCAACAAACTACCATTTAAAGCTATATTCTCTACACCATATGAGATGTGATTTGGAAGAAAACTAAACTTAAGTCATCTCAAGAGATAGGGATCTATCGTTCACGTAAAGATCCTTAACCATTATAGAGACAAGCTAGACAATAGGTTATTGAGATATACATTTATTGGATATCCTAAAGAATTTAAAGGATATCAATTTTATCATAAGGACTAAGAATTGATAGAAAATATGGATGTTGAATTCTTAGAGGACACTAAAAATGACATCCTTGAAAATAATGCTGAGTATGCGAATGATCTTGTGGATCAAGATCCATCATTATTTTAACCCATAAATGATCTTCCTGATTAAATCAAAACTTTTAATGAACACAAAAGACCTAGGGTCACACATCCTACTTAAAAGATTATCACACTTACCTTTGAGAGGAACTGTGTAATTCGGTAGATTTAGATAACCTGGTTGATAACTTGAAATATTAGCAGGCTATTAACTCATCTTAATCTTCAAACTAGAAAAAAGCTATGGATGAAGAAATTGAATTTATTGAGAAAAACCAAGACAGAATTGATGAATTTGCCAAAAGAAAGAAAAGTCGTAGCCTATAAATGAGTTTTGAAACAGAAATATATAATCGATGTGACAATAGACAAATTTAAGGCGAGGTTGCAAAGGAGTTTTCGCAAAGAGAGGGAATAGATTATGTTGAAACATATTCTCTTGTTATGAAATTTGTATTTATAAGAATAATACTGGCAATATCAATATATTATGATTTGGATTTACATCAGTCAGATGCAAAACCAACTTTTTTAAATGAAGATTTAGTGAAAATCATATATATGCAACAACTAGAAGGGTATGTTGTTAAAGACCAAGAAAATAAAGTGTATATGTTAGAAGAAATCCTATATAGCCTTAAACAATCATATCGTTAATGACATTTGACTATAATGGTTAAATATCACTATGTTCATGATATGCTCAAAGGAAATGAAATAACTATATATTATATTCCAATTGGTAATATGTTGACTAACCACTTAACAAAAGGCATCTCAGAAGAGCTTTTTACTAAACATGTAACCCACATGGGTTTGAGATATTCCTAAAATATAAGTGTAGAAAATATACTTTGTTGAGTGTTATGTAGGAAAAATACATTGATTGTAGAAAACCACATAACATATAAAAGTTGTAATTTATTTACAACTAGATAAATGATACAACTTTGTAAACCCCAAAATAGTGGAGAGGCAAAACCAATATATCATAGATTGACTCAAGTGGCCAAGTGGGAGATCTTAGTGGTTGGTGGCTACTATTGGCCCCAATATTAACGTTAATCATGAAATGGAGGAAGAAGGCCTTATTCTCGAATTTCATGAGTTGTCTTTTCAAAACACGATAAACTTTATTTGAAAACTGTTTTTGCTTTTTGAAAAAATCTTAGGCATCTCCTGAATTAACAAAGAATGACTTTAATGGGAAGCCTAGAGAGGAAAACTCGAAAAAAGAAAACTATATATATATATATGATAAAATACAAAAAAAAATTGCATCCCCTTCTTCTAAAGAAAACCCTTTGCGAGTAACCGTGCTCCTCTTTTTTCTCTTTCTTTCCCTATCTTCTTCTTCTCGTCTACAAACATACAATTTCCGCTGCACACGGGGACCTATGAAACATACATACAAACTTCCCTCAACCCCAACACCTACTATGTCCAGTGAGATGAGAACAAGATTAGGGAGGACACAAACTCAAGAGAGAATCGGGTAATCAGGAGTCTTAGTGTCCTTTGTTTTGGGACTTATATCTCAATCATATGTAAGATTGATTGTGTAGCGGTTGTGCAGTAACGCTCGCTTGGGGTGTGGCTCCCTTGGCTGGCAAAGGTTGGTAACAACCATTAGTGGCCGGTTACCAGCCTAGCCAAGCTATATAAGGGCAGAGCAGGGGCGACCTACAGGGGAGGAGATTCGGGAGCAGTCACACAAGGAAGTCGGAAAACGTGAAGAGTCGTCGGAATCCGGTAAGAAAAGCTCCATTTTTATTTTTATCAAATTTCTCATTTTTAGTTGCTAAAACGGAGTTAGATCATAGGGATTTTGTTTGTTTCATGCTAAACCTTCGAAAACAAGCCTTATTACATGAAAATGGGCTCAAAACAAGCGTAGATTCATGAAAATTTTCTCAAATCCAAGTTACCATTTTTCATGAATTTTCTGGCGAAAATGACACTGCCGGCGACCATTGATGGAAGAAAAAGGGCAGACGATCGGTTGAGGACCATCGCCGGCCTTAATCGTTGCCGGAAAACCATGGGAATCGGCCCTTTGGGGCGTGTCCCTCGTTTTCGTGTCATGTTGGAAACAACATGTCGTGTCGAAAATGTCATGAACTGACACTGATTCGTGTCATGTCCTCGTATCGCATGTTAAGAACCAGTTCTGTGTCAAAATAGGTTTCGTATCGGGTTTTGTGTCAGAAAATGGTCAAGTTTGGGTCGTGTCTTGAAATGGGTTTTTAGGTTAGAAACAAGACCCGTGTTAGTAGTTAAAGGTTCTCTTTTGACACAGTGACACAAGCTACTTATTGTGTCACTAATTTGCATAGATATGGATTTGGTTATCAATTTGGATCTTGGATAGCTTAAACGGATCTAGATTGGGGTTTGGGATCCGATTCGGATATAGTTTGTTTCGTTAGATTTATAGTTAAATAAATTTTAATATTTTAATTATTTATAATTATTTAGAGATTAAAATTGGAGGATTTGGTGATGATAAGAGTGGCCCAGCAGCTTGGGGACTAGATCTTAGCGCTCCTTTAGGTAGGGAGTTATGTATTCTTTTACAGAACCATGCTAGAAGTGATTTTACTGTTTTAGATAGATTTAAATGTGCATGATTGATAAATGTTTTATTGATGTTTGTGAAATATTATTCGCAATTATGGGTTATTTGATATGCTTTTCAAATAAAACATGTTTATGACACTGTTTGATAAAGAGCATGTTTTGATATGCATGTGTTGTATGAACATGGTATTTAAATGTTGTGTGGATATGAGTTTTATTTTGGATATATGTGGATCTGGATATGATTTGTGAATGTGATGAACTGTAATTGGTTTTAGAAATGTAATGATGTGTGAATATACGAGCCGTACTTGTGTGGTTTGTGTGGGGTCTTTAGAGACTTGTCCCTCGGGCGATCCGGCTTAGGGCGAATATAGGGTGTGTTCTCGGGCACTCTGCCGTGAGAGTCGGCGTGGTTACCGTCGTAGACGGAGTTACCGAGGTCACGTTAGGGAGGGCTGGACGACTCCCGTGGCCTTTGGGGCAGACATAGTATGGGTTGTAATTATCGAAACTAATGAGGTGTGCGTGTGTGTGAGTGTGTAACATATGAATTTTGAGATAATGATTTCAAGGTAAATGTGCTTTGCTATGAAATGATTGTGAACTATGCATGCTTTTAGTATGTTTTCTGTTTAAAGATGTTTAACCTTCCTACTGAGCTATGTATAGGAGCTCACACTATTGTTTTACAGCTCATCCTAAAGCTAGCACTTCGAAGACACACGAAGCAGAGTAGGAGTTTGATAGAGCTGTATTTTTATTTTAGATGGTATGATAAGTATTGAATAATTTAGAAAGTTTTTTATTTAGGGTTATTGTTAGGTGGGCCCCGCACCATTTTGAACGTGTTGTTTAGAACTTCGATATGAATATTTATTTCAGTTAGATATTTCTTGAGTATGCATTAAATTAGTATTGTATTTGATTACTGCTCACCATCACGCCCACGCGAGAAGCGGCCACATGGCATCGGCTAGGGCCGGGTCGTGATCGCAACCCGAGCGGGTGTGACAGATTGGACCTCTACGACTAGAGAGTCGTCCCACACAAGAGGAAGTCTAGCACACATGTGTGTGCATGCACACACACACACACACACACACATATATATATATATATATATATATATATATATATATATATATAGAGAGAGAGAGAGAGAGAGAGAGAGAGAGAGAGAGAGAGAGAGAGAGAGAGAGAGAGAGAGAGAGAGAAGGATATTTTTCCCTATAAAAGATAGATAAAAAGTAGGAAATTTACTATAAATGAACAGCCGCTTTTATATCATTATAACCCGAAGCTCCCAAAAGCTGGAGATCTACCGCCATGTTTGTGCCCAAATAGCCAAATGCCCAAATACACAAAATTCGTACGTAGCCACCCCGTCCAATAAAAACCCAACGAGGACTTGACAGCATGATACAAACTGAATCATCTCTCTCTCTCAAACACACACATACATCTATCAGTTCGGAATTTAAAGAAAACTCTTTCAAATTAGTTTGTTTACCCGGCCTATAGTTATAGGCGTATATGTATGTAGATAACTACATAGATATATGTATGTATCTATCTGTGCTATGATATGTTTGACTCAAATTATAATTGAGTTTTTCCAATTTGGTTGATCTGTTCAGAGACCTAGTACCTTTCATCCTTTTCCACCTTTTTCTTTGGATTTTCACCATTCATTGCACTGAGAAGCATGGAGGCAATATTCATCATTCTATTTCTCTCTCTCTCTCTCACGCGCGCACACACACACACACATATATATATATATATATATATATATATATATATATATATATATATAATGAGAAAGTGGGAGCTGGTAGACAACCTCTCATGCTAGACATTGTATAGTGTGATCAATCAAACAATGATGATAAGGTGTCTATTTTGCTTTGCATTTAAAGTATCATGACATCGATCCTTGTGCCTAGCAACTCCACTCTATGCGATCGCATGAATAATGTTGATCGTCTAGTAGAGTTTGGCATGAGAGAGTGTTTAGCAACTCTCACTTTTCATACATACATATATGCTCTTATTTCCATGCATCTCTTTTTCTATCTCTTTGTGTGCATCTATTTGGTTGAGTAGAGAGAGTGAGAGATGCTAAATAGTCTCTCATATTAGACATTGTTTCATCATCAATATTATTTGTGCAATCAATTGAATGATGGTGATAAGACATCTATCTCGTGTAATGTGTATTAAATGATATTGATCATCGTGCTAATATAGACAAACAGTTCAATCCGCATTGTTCATGTGATCTCACAGATGATACAAATCGTCTAGTAGAATTTGGCATGAGAAGGTATCTAGCAACTCTTGATTTTTCTCTCTCTCTCTCTATATATATATGTATATGTATATGTATATATGATGAGAGAGAGGGGGTGAAAGATGTAAACTAATGATATGCAAGCCCTATCAAGATCAATCTCAATCATTCACTTGTGGAGCGTTTGAGATTGAAAATAAAAAAATAAAAATTATATATAAGAGCAATCAAGTATTGTGCAAAAGGTCCATATATATTTTAACTTTTTTATTTTCAGTCTCAATCATTCATAAGCCTTGATCACATTGTTCACATTGATTTGAATGGTGTTTGAAAAAAATGATTTGCTTCTAACCATAACAGAACTGGGTCAAGATGTTTTGGACTCAAAACTGGATCCAAAACAAGAGAGGACCAGGTTCAGTTTTATAATTTTTTAATATTTCATCAAAATTCATATTTTCTTAATATTTTTTCGGTTCCAAACCGTTTAAGACCTGAACCGGAACCGATGGTTTCAAGCCGATCCTATCTCGATTCGATTCCAGTTCTTTGTTACAGGCAAACTTGAACTGGGGTTTCACTTTACCCGTAAGGGATCATGTCTAAACGCACATATCATTATTAAGCATCTCTCTGAATGATGTGATTGGCCGGCATCCAGGTGAGTTTTGATGTACCACCGGATTCCAATATTCAAAATTTAAAGGGTTAATTTGACCATTGCATTACCCTCTTCCTTTAATGGAATAAAGAAAGTACAACTTGCACTATAGATGAAAATTAGCGAGTAATGATATTGTATGAAGTCAACTGACGGGACCTTCAAAAGCTGTGGAATTAAATATTTCACCTCGTTAATGTCAAACTTAACCTCAAAGCATCCAATTCAAGGAGTGAGATCATTAAATAATTATACAAGCATCGGTCGACGTCCACGCCGATGTCGGCTTTACCAATAGAATTAAGGCAGTTTGCTTTCCGACCAGCTGATGTTTGCTTGAGTTTCTCAATGATAAATGATTAACCTTCGTCTGCCGACCTTCTTGCATTGGTAAACCCAGATACCTCCCGGAAGTCGAAGTTTCTTTAATCTCGGAGATTTTCAGCAGACGAAATTAGAGAAAGTCCGACGAATCGAAAGTGCTTCCCGGCCAAATGGACACACGACTTACCCAAACCCGCAAAAATCCTTTGTTCTACCTCCGTGCTTCGACCCAAGCCCAAAACGACAATAATCAACCAATCTGATAACGGTCTTGCGTTGCGATTGCTGTCTTGTTGTGCAACAAGATTGTGCAGTAACGCTCGAGTGTTATTGTTTCTTGTCCAAGCGGGTCTGGATCCAAACTGCGTGACCCGCTATACGGTGTGTATGTGTTAGGCTTCGTCCTCCTCTTATAAGTTGTAACCAAAAAAAAAAAAAGTATGAGATTTAATCCGTCAAACCTGACAGCTTGATAAGAGATTCTAATATAGCATCTTTTGCAGCACAAGCAAGCATACCGCCTGTCCCTTTCTTTCTATTGTGTCTTTCATAGTTTTCCCACTTGTTTAAGCTAAGAACTTCTGTATATCAAGCCAAGACCTTTCATACTATTTGCCCATCGACGGTAAGGTGGAAACCCCACGGAAAGACCATACGATTGAGAGACATCAGCAGGAGCAAAATTGGAACAGGTATGCACGTATCGATTCTGCACGACAAATGATGTTTTAGAAAGAAAAAGTTTCAAATTAACATGTAAACAGTTGACAATAATCAGAAAGCCATCTAAATTATGAATATCGTTACATCTCCGTGATGAGAGAGAGAGAGAGAGATGGCCGGCGAGTCTCAAACGATCGTTGGGTTTGAATTCGACATCCTCCTCAGCTTCACTGGCGAGAAGACGCGCAGCGACTTTGCCCGTTCGCTATACGACGCTCTGACGAATGGAGGCGTGCGCACCTGCTTGGGAGGAGCCTGCCCGCGAGATGAGGACCGTCCATCTGGGACAATCGACGGCTCCGACGTCTTCATTCCGATCCTTACGAAGTCGTACGCCGAGTCGGGGAAGTGCCTCACTGAGCTGGCCATGATCGTGGATCACGGGAGGAAGATACTACCGGTGTTCCTGGACGTCAATCCTTCAGATGTACGGCGACAGAAGGGAGCTCTTGAGAGAGCGTTCAGAGAGCACGAGAACAACGAACAGTTGGCGAAAGAGACAGTCACTGGATGGAGGAAGGCATTGGCCGCAGCAGGAGAGATCAAGGGCTACGATCTCACGGTGGAGGAGCCCAGGTATAATGGCATTGCCAACCCCCTCCAAACAGGCATCTCTCTCTCTCTCTCTCGTTAGGCATGGTGAGATTTAGGTGAGGGTGTTGACTGTTCGGTGTAGTCGGTTCTAGTTTCAACCTGGAATCAAACCGCGTTATAGTCAAAACGGAGTTTCATGAACACTTTTAATTTGAAGTAAACACGGTCTTTAAAAACTTTCTCTGTAAGTAGACAAGTTGAGTTCTAAGCGGTTAAAAACTCTCTTTCTCTTTCACTTCTAGATAGACATACGGATTCCAGCTAAAGCCAGCCATTAAAAACTGTCTTTCTAGACATGGAGTTTCACGTAAACCCGACGGCTAAAAACTGTCGATTTCATTTGGTTCGAAACAGAACCAGAACTGGTTTGATTTCAGTCACGATTTGAAGATGCTGGTTTGGATTTGAGTTCTAGTTTGAAGCTAAAGCGGTTTAGAACTGGTAATAAGAAGAAGAAGAAGAAAGAAAGAAAGTGCTGAACCTATGGCTTGGACAGTCACTTTTGGTTTCGGCCTGATGAAAGGCAGAACCGTAACCTGGGGAACCATTACAGTTTCGGGTCCAGTTCACTTGGTTCTCGTTGTGGTCAGTTTCCAGATCAGTTCGGTTCCGGACTGTCGGTCCGGTTCTGAACCGGATGTACCTACGTTGCAATCTCACTTTAGACAGGTTTTATGTTTTTCTCTTCGTCTCCTTTAATTTATGTCATGTGCAGTGAACCCACCTTGGGAATCAAAAACAGAAAAGGGTTATATCTAGGACTGATGTGAAAGTGTAGCCTTTGATTAGATTGATCTTAACAAAAGAGATATCGAACGTCAAGTTCTTCCTTTGGAGCATTGATTAAGCATGTTTCTGCGAGAAAAAACTGGTTAGAAGTTATGGAGTTGGATTTCCTATCCAAGGCATCTGGTCTTTGAACAAAAACCGTTATGAGAAACCGCACATCTAATTGTTTAACTACTTTAGAGTATGTAACATACTAAGAAATTTAGTGCTGGATTTCCTATCATGATGAAAGATGTATAACATTTTTCTCATGATAAAGAAACAAAGGAAACAGAGCACCGCTTTCAATCTGTGCAAAGGGTGGCCGCTCTGTTCAAAGGTGTTTCACAGGCGGATTGGAAGCTTTGCACATGAATAGATCCACTACCATCATCCCATTAACAATAAGATTTTGAACCTAAAACTCATTCCACGGGGTAGAACTGCGTCAAAAACTAAACAATCGTTGCTTGTGACCCGAAAATGTTGAATAGAAGCAACACACGGCACACATGCACATACACAGACAGATGAAGGAAGACGGAGAAATAGTTACTCAATAGGGAGGAGACGAATGCCACCATTAACTTAACAACTGAAGATGACCCAAAAAGAAACATGAGCGCACACGCAGACATATATGCACACAGAGAGAGAGAGAGAGAGAGAGTTGAGACACCCCCCACTGTGGCACTCTCAACTTCATATAAACCGGAGAGGGAAGGAGAAGGGGAGTTGGCGACGGTGGTTGCACACGCCCTCAGCTTCCAATGGGAGATCGCGATTTGTAGCCAACGATATTAGGGCAACGAAAGCATAATCTACGGTCGGATACGCATCATGCAGTGTACTTTGCAGATCCAACAAACCTCAGCCCCGGATCTCCCGACCGATCGGCTTTGAACGAGACCAGTCCCAAAATTTGATAGAAATAAAAGGATGAGTTATTTGCAAGACGCCCCTGCTAGGAGCCAATTTCTCTGTACCCATTTTATAATTTGACTTTCGTAAACCCCTATCAGATATAACAACGCTCCGTAAATTAATTTGTTTGACCAAGATTGTTAACCCTATTGTGTACACATATTAACTCGAGGTTCTTGAAGGTATATACAAATAGCTGTCAAAAATAGAGGTGCAAGTGAGCCAAGCTGATCATGAGCTTAAGAACACTTCAGCACAACTACCAATAAAATCAGGCTCACCATCACTTCCCTGGGAAACATGAGGGACAAGTTAAGCAACTCTCTTGTCAATAGAACCATAACATACAAAGGGAACTGATTCTCGCATATGAAATCTAAATGATTCAGAAGATGATTGATGATTTCACTTTCAACCCACCAATGTACTTAAAACTTATTTCTAGGCTGAAACCTATGCTGCTTGATAGAACTATTGCCATAAATAACAACATGACGATAGAATCAAACAAGGAAAGGATTGGTTTATGGACATAGTTATCGGTAGATTCGGTACCTTTCACTGGCAAGGTTCAGTTTAGGCGCTTCCTTCCAAATAGTGACTGTCCCAGGAAATTTTGAGATTAATTTCAAGTATAGAGAATTATATATGTTTATGTGGGTATTTAAGTGTATATATTTCTTTGTCAAAGCAGAATATAGAGAATTATGTTTGTGCAGGTATATATGTGTTTCACTGTCTAAAACAGCCTCTCAGAACATTTTCCTAATTAAATATGTAGAAGATCATCAATACTTGGTTCAAGAAGCTCATCACCCAAATTGAGCTTTGATATACATACATACATACATATATATGTATATATATATATATGTATATATGTATACATATATATATTGGATCGTGCCCCACCATTCACGTTGTCACTTGTGCTTGACAATTGCCTTTTGGAGACATGTATGTAATAACATTATCCTTCATATTTTTTTAAAAACTCTTAAAACTTTTTAAATTATACTCTTGAACCAAAGAAACACTAGATGGACATGTCAGAGGTGGGTAGGATCCAGTTCTCGTATATGCACATGTAATTTCTACATGTAACTCAATCAGACTCAATTGGATTCTGGCACTAAGCTCGATATTAAGCTGAGCTTAGTTCAGTCAATCATTGTCGGATGAATTTCGAATGAACCTAGCAACTGAGTTCTAGTAGTTCTAACATAACCCGAGCTTGAGCCAAGCATTGCTTGCTTGTACTAGGGCTGGACTTGTTTCGATTACCCCCTAGATAAAAAGCGTATGCATGCAAATAGCTTTAGAAGAATACTAGGTGAAAACAGTTGATTTTTCGGGGTATATGCAGACTTTATTATGATTTTCTCAGTCTAGAAGATCACACAGTACCTGCATCTACATAACTCCAATTAGTATGTACAAAGTATGAAGAATCACACAGTACCTGCATCTACATAATCCCAATTAAGATCCACCAAATTTCATGTTGAAAGTTTATATCATTTTCAGGGGAATATGCAGACTTTGTTATGAGTTTCTCTTTAGAATCTATGATAACTTGTCATGATGAGGCTTCAAATTCTTGAGCTGGTACAAGCTGCCCATCGTTGGATCCAAACCTAGATAGATCAGAGGCAACTCCAGCACTTTCGTATCCTTGCCCTAGGCAGCCATTAGGCATTGAATGTCGTTCACAAACTCAGGGAAAAGGTGCAATTTTGCCCTTAGATGTAATCTAATAGTGAGCTTACTCGCACCGATAGCATTAGCTCAACAGCAGAACGCTCTATCACCGTTGTTGCTGGTGGGGATTCAACTTCCGTAGGATGCATGTGTGGATGTGTGTGTTAGGCTTTGCCCTCCTCTTGTAACAAAAAAAAAAAGGTAGCGAGTTTACTCTCATATTAAAGAGGGCTCAATATTACCCTCAACGTTATCCAAGAGAACAACACCATATTCACCTTGTTTTCCCCATCCAAGAGAACCATCTCTCTCTCTCTCTAGAAACCTACCTCTCGGCACAGGGTTGAAAAGTTTCGGCTATGATTTCATTTAATAACTTTGACACTGCTTCTAAAACAAGTAGCACAAGTTTGTCGATGTACGAACATCATTTACTCAAGAATACACATAAATAGTCATCGAAGAAAACAGAAACACATAAACTAAAAATAAATAAATATTGCATTTTAATATGTTTGAAGTAAATATATGTTGAGGTGAATATATGGTCAAACATCCACAATGAGATTATTGACAAAAGAATTGGAGCAACTGTGGCTGAAGATAAAATGAGAAACAAACGTAGAACATTTAGAAAAAAGACAAGAAGTTGTAACGGAGAAGTGTGAGAAATTAGAAGGTGAAAATTGAAGTACAACAGAAATACCACAAGCATAAAACAGTAAAACATAATCTTACTTTTTTGAGTTGAATACTAATACCTAATGACGAGTTGAACACTAACATGTAGGACATCAAAGAATCAATTTAGCCAACCCCGCTTTTTGAAGTCTTAATATTTAAAAATTATCATCAGAAATAGGATTTTCATCATAATAAAATATTAATTATTTTTTTAGCAAAGATGATATGTGGACATGCTTGATACTAATTACAGAGTTCCAGTGCCACCATAGAAAATCCATTTGCTAGCTGTAATGGTTTATATATAAGAAAACCCTTGGACCGCCTTTGGGGAGGGTTATTTGATGGTTTTTTAATCAGATGGGCCATTTTGCCCAAAACAAAAGAAAAGAAATAAGCTTTTTCTATCAGCTACATGGTCGAGGTGTTTTTGGCACTAAGCTCTTTGAAAATTAACCTAATTGATTCTCTTGGCATGAAGATGAAAGAATCCAGTCAAGTTAAGCACACAGAAGCATCCAAAAAACCTTCAACAGATTCATATCATTACATGGTGATGAGACTGACAGTTCCAAATTAAAGAAATTCAATCAACTCAAGTAAAGGAACAGAAATCCTATATCTCAAGCAAGGGTGCTAAACATATAGAACACCCAAAAATTCCACAAAATTGCTTCATTTTGATACAACAGTAAGTCCAAAACACAACAGCCATCTTTCACTCCCTAAGAGAACAATTGAAGCTCAAGAGTAGCTCACACAAGATCTCTACAACTCAATTTCTTTGTTGAAGATCCAACTAAATGGCACTAATGTTGTCTTCTTGACCTTCTACTGAGCTCTTTCTTCTAACCTTCTGAACCTCGGGGCCAAAGTGCAGACGTAGTCCTGGGCTTCCCGGCCCTTGCTAGAAAGGCCAGTGAGCTTTTCTACGTTCCACCGCTTCACTAAGTGCTCCAGTATGTCATCATAGTCATTTGCAGTATAAACTTCCAACTTCTGCGCAACGGCAGAGAAATGCTCAAAGAGTTTCTCATCCTGGCCATCATACATGAGGTGAGCAGGCATTCCTCATCATGTCAGCGAATGCTTCCACTGCGCCGTTAGGATCGATCTCGAATAGCTTTTCAATGATCTTGGTATAAGCCGTTTCGTGGCGCTTCTCATCTGCAGATATGGTGCCGCACATCTTGGCAAGATTCAGGTCCCCGTACTTCTTAGCCTGCACAGCAGTATTGCCATGGCAGACGGCAGTTGCCCCTTCCTGGAAGGAGGTGTAAACAAATCCCAGATACGGGTTGTTCTCCGTTTGTGGGACCTAAAAACCATCAAATCTGTATCAGCAACAGAATCAAAGAGCAAAAGGTTCATCCATATGGTGTCAACAGTTTTGGTTCCCAACTTCCTTCATTCAGTTTCCGATTATGATCAGTTCATGGGCTTCCAATATTCAGATTTTCAAAACTCACAAATCAAAATTTCGACCTGAAAATGTCATCTGACGTTCTCTTCCTAACAAATCGGCTAGAATATTACATTTTGGACCATTGAAGTAAGGAACAGGGGAGGAAACAGTTCAGAGAGGAACAGAGAAGCATTAGGAGTCAATGCATTAATAAACAGCATGATTAGGAAGCGAACAGAACCAATTGAGGAAGGAACAGAATGAAGCTTCAGGAGTCTGCATCAGAGAAGGGCAAGAACCAACATGAGCAGGAAGCAGATAGCAGCAAACAAGATTCTGAATTGTTTCTCTCCAAGAAGAAAGAATTCTAATCCATTAGCAATGAGAACAGCAAAAATAGAACAAACAGCAACATACTAAGTTTTCTTCCCAATTTACCAGGGGTACAATTCGAATATCATTTCTATCATTCAGAATTAGAACTGGAGAGCAACCAATTTTCCGAACAAACCCAATTCAATAACTAGCAAAAAGATGCATTCAGAGTCAAATGCATCACTAAAAGAATCCTTTCACGTGTGAATGACACACAACATACCTCCGGCATTCAAATGTATCATAACAACACATATGAATGCAGTTGAAAAGCTGAGATACGGCGTAGGATCATATGTCACAAGATTAACGTCTTTTCATAACTGAAGAGCAGTAAGCAATGTGGTAAGGAGACGGATGTATATACCATTCCAGAGGAAATAAGATACTGCACCGTCTTCTGAACTTGTCTCATGTCAACCCTTCCAGTGTAGTCCAAATACTTATTAAGAACATCACCGTGACTGTTCTCTTCAGCCATCCAAGCCCTCGTCCAAGCTGCCCAAGGACTGGGACTCGCACAAGTCTTGTCCCTAACACCATCCATCGTGTTGATCATCGTCTGGTCCGTCGGAAGAGCTTCCTCGGTGAGCATGTTGATGGAGCGACCTTTCTGGTGGCGGGCGGATTCTGGCCTCTGACTGCTGACTGCTCCAGTGCGTCTGCCTTCTTCCTGATGTTGAGGCTGATTCTTCAGTGTTTGCCAGCCACTTTATGTACGCAGCGGATTTCAGTGAGATTGAGTGCGAGGTTCCCACACAGGGGTTTCCCAGGGATAAGTTTTACAGGTCTATGTGAGTATCTCTGTATATGATATTCTATTTTCGACCTGTAATGGCCGCCTTTTATAGGCAGCCCAATCCCCCTCATCTCGGATGCTTCACCTATGGCTTCTCTCGTCCGGAGCATATCTCAGAGACGTTACCGAAAATCCTGGTAACGTTCATCCGTTACAACCCAAGCTCTATCCGTTCAGGTAACGAACTGGATGGCTAGTCCAGCCATTACCTGAGCTGAGAATGGTCACCTTTGTTCTTATCAGTAACATCTTCCACTTGGCCATTCGAGCCAAGTGTGTCGCCATACTGGTTTTTCTCCTACTTTTCAGGGTTTTTCCATAGTTATGTCGTTTTTTTATTACTATCGTAATTAGAACCTATTGTGTGGTTATTTTCCTACACAACAATTTGTCCGTTGTATGGTTATTTACCTATACAACAATCAAACATACCTCAAACCCATATTAGTAACATGTTTTGAGAAGATATCCTCTGTTATGCCTTTTGTTAAGGGGTCTGCCAACATATCTTCTGTTGGCATGTATGAGATGGATATTTCCTTTCTCGTAACCATATCATGAACATAGTGGTATTTTACCTTATATGCTTGCTTTTTGAGTAATCCGCTCCACTCTTAATAAGAGTAATTGCTGCATTGTTATCACAATAGATAACTACTGGCTCGTCTGTTATTTTCAACTTCATATCTCGTATGAAGCAACTTATCCGAACAACATTTGTTATAACCATACAACAAGCTACATACTAATCTTCCTGTGTATGCAATGCTATACAACCTTGTTTCTTACATGCCTAAGAAACAACACCACCTCCAAATAAGAATATTTGTCCCAAAATTGATTTGTTGTCATCTTTGCTCCCAGCAAAGTCAGCATTTGAGTATCCTACCACTTTTAGTTCTGCTTGAAAACACAGTTTCAAGTCCTTTGTTCCTTTCAGATATCTTAGAATCCTTTTCACAGCTACCTAGTGCTGCCAACCAGGATTACTTTGATATCTACTTACAAGACCAACAATAAAGTTGATATCAAGTCTTCAAACATAACATATATCAAGCTACCAAAAATTTGTGCATAAAGAACATTAGGCTTATCGTCTCCTTCACCGAGACAATCAACCTTACTCAATTTAACCCCTTTTGCAACAAGTGTATCTGCAGACTTTCATTCACCCATTTTAAACTTCTTGAGTATATAGTCAATATATCTCTCCTGACTCAAGCATAAGAGTCTAGATTCTCTATCTCGAGAGATCTTTATTCCCAGGATATAAGATGCTTCCCCCATATCCTTCATTTTGAACTTGGAATTCAACCATGACTTCGTTTTGACAATCATCTCGTTGTCGTTCCCAGTCAACAATATGTCATCTACATACAATGACAAGATGACAAAGTGGCTCCCACTGTTCCAAACATATACACAGTGATCATGTTTGTTAGCCACAAACCCAAGTTCTATAATGGCATTTTAAAAAGTCAAATACCATTGACGAAGTGACTGTTTTAGGCCATATAAGGATTTTTTCAACCTATATACTTTATCTTCATGACCTTCAACCACAAATCCTTCGGGCTTCTGCATATATATCATTTCTTCTAACATCTAACTAATGTAAATCAAAATCATAGTATGCAGATATTGCCAGGATTATCCGTATGGATGCAAATTTTACAACTGGGGAATATGTCTCAACATAACCTATCCCCTTTTTTTGTGAAAAGCCCTTTGCAACCAATCTCACTTTAAACTTTTCGATTGTACCATTGACCTTGTATTTCTTTTTCAAAACCCATTTATAGCCTATAACTTTACTTTCTATTGGCAAATCAGCCAATTCCCAGACTCGATTTTTCTCAATGGATTCAATTTCTTCATCCATGACTTTCTCCCAGTATGTCGCTTCTGATGAGTTCATTGCTTGCTGATAAGTCAAGTTATCAGTCAACTCATCTAAATCTACCGAATTACACACTTCTTCTGCAAGATAAGTGTGATAATCCTTTAAGTATGACGGAATGACTCTTGGCCTCTTATGTCCACTTAAGGTATCGATAGTTTCAGGAAGATCTTCTATGGGCTCAAAAGATGATTGGTCTAAGTCTACCAAATCATCAACACATTCCTCATCGTTCTCCAGGATGTCATTCTTAGTATCTTCTAAGAATTCAACATCTCTGCTTTCAATAAGTCCATGGTCCTTATGATAAAACCGATATCCTTTTGAACTTTTTGGATATCTAATAAATATACATCTCAAGGACCTGTATCTCTAGACTGATCAAGGATCTTGACATGTGCAATAGATCCCCACCTCCTGAAATGACCTAGGTTGGGTTTTCTTCTAAACTAATCTCATACGATGTAGTGAATACAGCCTTACACGATACTCTATTGAGTATGTAAACAATTGTACTTACTGCTTCTCCCCAAAATACCCTTGGAAGAGAGGCATCAATTAACATTGACCTTGTCATATTCAACAAGGTTTTATTATATCTTTCAGCTACACCATTTTGCTGAGGTGTCCTGGGCATTGTATTTTATTTAGTAATACCAAAGTCTTTGCAAAATTCCAAAAATTTTGCCGAGGTATATTCACCTCTTCTATAAGATCTTAAGACTTTGATTGAATGCCCTAATTGATTTCCCACTTCTTACTTATATTCTTTAAAAGCATCAAGTGCCTCAAATTTATGTGCCAAAAGATATAAATACATATATCTAGAGTAATCATCGATAAAGGTTATAAAATAACCCTTTCCCCGATGTGTCTTTACTCTAAAAGGTCTACATAAATCTGTGTCAATAATTTCCAACAGGGTTGTTGCCCTTGTTGTTTCCTTAGAAAAACTTTCCTTGTCATTTTTTCTTCTATATAAACTTCACACTTGTTGAATCGAAAGTATTTTCTTCAAATTCAGGCAATAAGTCAAAGTTGGATAATTTCTTCTAACTTTTCTAGACTTATATGCCCTAGGCATTTATGCCACATATTCACATCATTAGTGAAGGCACTCTCAACATAAGCAGAAGATGCACTATTTTCATTATCACATAATTTGAACAGTCCTTGTTTTACATCAAATTTTTCAGAGAACAAAATTCTCCCATGCTTACCCACAGTAACCTTGTTAGGAATAAACCTAACTTCAAAACCTTTCTTTACTAAGGCAGAGACCGAGACCAGATTTTGCCTTATTGATGGCACAATTAATACGTCGGTAAATACAATTGGTTTGCTTTGTACATGTTGATTTAACCCTCTAAAATATATTTTATTCACCAGAAAACAGAAGAATACAAGAGGGAACGAAGAAGGGTGGAGATCGATACCCCTTGGCTGCCGCCACCTACTGCCCACGTTTTTTCACACCCCACTAACCCTAATGACAACATTTTAAATACTACTAATCTAACTTAAAGACTAAAATGCCCTTAATTAGTAACTAATAGGATTTGGGTCCCAATGGATCAGAATCTGATCCATTGGGATCCAAACCGTACATAACTCATACTAATTACATAAAACTGAACATAAAGACATTACACGACACAGCCTAGACTCTAAACATTCTGTCAACTTGCTCTTCACAACACGCCCCCTCAAGTTGACTCTTGAAGACTTGTAATTTTCAACTATGACAGTGCTTTCTGAAGGTCATTTACTTATGTTGATTTGGTGAAAATGTCTCCCAATTGATCCTCTGAGCGAACATAAACTAGATTGAAAATTTCTTTGGAAATCTTTTGGAATAAAGTGACAGTCGATCTCAATGTCCTTTGTCCTTTCAAGAAAGACTAGATTTTGTGCTATTTGCAGGGCAGCTTTACTGTCTGTAAAGAATGTAATCAGAGAGTTTTCTTTAAATCCAATTTCTTCTAGGAGTAAGATAATCCACTGTCCCTCACACATACCTAGAGCGATAGCTCGATATTCTGCCTCTGTACTGGACTGGGCTACCACAGACTGTTTCTTGCTTTTCCAAGATATAGTATTTCCTCCTACACGTATTTCATAGCCTGATATTGACTTCCGATCAGTCTTCAAACCTGTCCAATTAGCATCAGAGTAAATTTCTATATCCAAAGTTGGGTATGGAGTATATAGCAAGCCATACGTGACAGAGGATTTGAAATGTCGAATAATATGAAAAACTGTATTCATATGATGTTTAGAAGGTCTGTACATCCACCTACTTGCATATCCAATTGCAAAGCTGATATCTGGTCTTGTGATCGTTACATATATCAGTTTTCCTACTAATCTCTGGTATTTTCCAATATATTTATAGGGTTCTTTAAGCTCAAGATTATCACCCTTAGGGATTTCCATAAGAGTGGAGCATATTCGGCAATCTTTTATTTTTGTTTCCTTCAGTAGGTCTAGGATATATTTCCTCTGCCCTAAAAATAATTCATTCTCTTTATGAATTACTTCTATTCCCAAAAAATAATGTAACCTTCCTAAATCTTTAGGATCAAATAATGTATGGAGCCTTTTCTTTAGATAGGTTATACCTTCAGCATCATCCCCTGTAATGATAATGTCATCTACATATACCAATAATATAATAGTCTTCTAATCTCGTCTGATGAAGAGTGTGTGATCACTGACACATTGCTTAAAGCCCCGCTTCATGATTCCATCACTAAATTTTTCAAACCAGTCCCGTGGAGATTGCTTTAACCCATAAAGTGATTTCTTTAACTTATAAACCTTGTTCTACGTCTTTTCCATTATATACCCGGGAGGTAAATCCATATAAATGTCTTCTAGAAGATCACCTTGAAGGAATGCATTCTTAACATCTAATTGTCATAATTACCATCATTTATTTACTGTCAAACTCAAAATAATCCTTATAGTGTTCATCTTTCCAACAGGAGCAAATGTTTATGTATAGTCTATACCAAAAGATTGGTTGTACCCTTTAGCTACTAGTCTAGCTTTATATCTTCTTATATTGTCATCAGCCTTATATTTGAAGGAAAATACCTATTTACATCCAACTGTTTTCTGTCCTGCGGGCAAATCTATTAGTTCCCACGTGTTGTTATTCCTTATAAGAGCTGCAATTTCTTCTTTCATTGTTGTTTTCCACTCTAGATGTTGTCTTTCTTCTTCGTAGGTTTTTGGTATGAGAGTAGAATCTGCATTCATAATAAACACCTGATATTCTCTGGGATAATTAAAGTAAGATACCATTTTTTTCAAGGAATATTTCCCTGTTTTTCATTTTCCTTTTCTGATAGCAATAGGTAAGTCATCCAACTCATCATTAGAATGCTGAGAGACTTCCTGAATCTGATGTAGAACTGATTCTGGGACGGAATTATGATCGAAAGTGATTGATAGTTGAGGAGCAACAACCTTTCTATCCCCTCTGGTATACACTTGCATATTTTCTGCATGAGAAAATGGCATCTCTTCCTCTCATTCATCATGTATACGATGTGCTTCTGTGGGTGGAAGTGGCATGATATTGGGAGTCAGCATAGATGAATGATCAACTTCTGAACATGAAAAGTGACATCCATTATAACATATAGCTTTCTTCTTAGTGGATCGTAACATTTATAACCTTTTTGGGTAGATGAGTATACCAGAAAAATACATTTAATCGCTCTAGCATCTAACTTATCCCTCAATCTACGATGAACATGTACAAAACAAGTATAACCAAACACCCTTGGGAAGAAATGAAATTGTTTCTGAGAGGAACACAATAAATGAAATGAAGTATCTCCATGAAATATACTGTTGAGAATTCAATTTATCAAGAAGACTGTAGTTAAAACCGCTTCACCTCAATAGTATTTAGGAGCATTATATCCAATGAGAAATGTCCTTGCAACTTATAATATATGTCTATTCTTTCTCTCTGCAACCCCATTCTGTTGAGGAGAATGGACACATGAAGTCTGATGCAAGATTCCCTGTGCTAGAAAGTATGAATTAAGAGATTGAGACATAAACTCACCCCCATTATCACTGTGGAAAACTCTTATAGCTCTCTGAAATTGAGTATGTACAAATTGACAGTATATTGAAAGAATATTCTTCACTTCATCTTTTATTTTCATAAGATATATCATTGTGAATCTAGTACAATCATCAATAAAGGAAACAAAATACTTATATCCATACACAGATGTAGTAGAACAACGATCCCAAATATCCGAATGAACAATCTCAAAAGGAATAACAGATCTGTCTTTACTTAAAGGAAAAGAAACACGATGATGCTTAGCCTTTTCAAAAGTCTCACAATTTAAATTCAAATTATTACAATCCTTAAATTTAGGTAGTAACATTCTCAGCTTAGATAATGATAAATGTCCCAGTCTTTGATGCTATCGAGATATGTCCTCTTTCTATTCCCTGGTGATCATAATTGATTGCAGTGCTGCTCATTTATGATCATCGCAGAAATACAAGCCTCTTCTCACACTACCATGTCTAAAGATCCTCCCCGTTTGCATCTCTTAAAAGTAATATCCAATAGAATCAAATATTATACTATATTTTTTATCTCTAGTCATAGCAAACATAGATAATAAGTTGACTGAGATATTTGGAACATGCAAGACATTCCTTAAGATACCAAACGAAGTAGTAATACTTCCTTTTCCAGCTATGGGAGTATAGGAACCATCTGCGAGTTTGATATTAATGTTGTCTTGAGACAATTCATAATTATCAAAAAACTCTCTTTGACTGACCATATGATCTGTCACACCTGAATCAATAACCCAAATATATGAATAAGAACAACTAATATTACCTTGAGTAAGAAAAGAAAAAGGATATGCCACCGTGGCCTGAGGATCACTATAAGATGATGTAGACGTAGATTAAGAATCAATTAGTCTGGCTTTAAGGAGTTCAATTTCTTTTTTCATATCTGCTAATGAGGTTATGCTATCATCATTCCTTGTTTCTCTGTCTTATCACTGCTAAAGTAAGTCCTATTGGATCGATTTTGATTCTCAAACTAAGTACTCCAACTAATTTCTAACATGTTTTCCTCGTATGGCGTGATTTTTCATAATATGAACAAATTAACTTATCCTTGTCTTTAGAAGTGATCCCAGATCTGCCTCTGCCTCTGCCTCGTCCGTAACCTCCTCTCCCCTTAGAAAATGTGGGAGTAGATGTACCTATTCCTACGAATGCTGAAGTTTCTGATTATTCACTTTGATTTTCTTTTCTACTTGCTTTCTGTTCTCTTCACGAAGTAGGAGAGAAACTCAATGGTGGGAGTTCTTCTCTACTAAGAATATTTTCTTAACAACCTCATACTCAGAAGAAATTTCCCATATAAGATCAAATACTTTTCGCTTTTCAAATTTTCATTGCGCTCAAGTGTGCAACTCTGGCATTTGGTTTTTGAGTAGAATTGTAATTCCTCCCACAGACCTCTGAGTTCTGCATAGTACTCACTGATAGTTCTTTCTCTTTGTCTGCACTTCCTAATCTTTCCTATAAGATCATACGTCTTTGCAATGTTTTTTCTCTAGGCATAAGCCTCTTGTACTGTTAACCATATCTCTCTAGCTGTTTCCAAGAACATAAAAGTACTGCCAATGGAATGTGCCATAGACGGAATCAACCAAGCACTCACCAGTGCATTTTCTTTTCTCCATCTAGAATAAAGAGGATCTGTACTTGAGGGTTGAGTTACTTCACCCGTTATGTAATCCCAACGCCTCCTGACCATAATTGCCAGTTCAATTAAACGAGCCCACTGGAGATAATTTTTTCCATATAATTTCAGATTGGTTATCTGGAACCCTTCATTTTTACCAGTAGAACACTGTTCATTTGTATCACCCATCTCGGTTCTTTCCATGAATATTTCCAAGGTAATCTTTTTAATCAACTACAATCTAGATTAAATCAGAAACTGTGTGTATGAAATACACAAAGGGAATGAAATACCCTAGGAATCTACTTCTTACTTCAAAAACCCGTGAACCCTAAGTTACTTGTGCATAACCCTCTGTTATGTACTTCATAAAATCGTGAAACACAATATGAAGAAGAAACAAAATACCGATGTAATCCACAAAATCACTAATATAATTTACACTTCACAGATTCCCTAATCTCAATATAAAATATGCGGTTTCTTCAATCCAATAGATAGAATCCCCTCCTATGGATTCTTTCTATGATCATTAAAATAAAAGAAAACATTAAACCAAACAATCAAATAGACTTACAATTTTGGCTGAATCCACTTAATCGGCATGAGAACACTTCATGATGACTGAAACTTCGCGATTAGGCTCTGATACTATGTTGATTTGACTCTCCAAAATATATTTTATTCATCAGAAAACAGAAAAATACAAGAGGAAATGAAGAAGGGTATAAGTCGGCACCCCTTGGCTGCCGCCACCTACTGCTCACGTTTTTTCACACCCCACTAACCCTAATGACAACATTTTAAATACTACTATTCTAACATGAAAGACTAAAATGCCCCTAATTAGTAACTAATAGGATTCAGGTCCCAATGAATCAGAATCTGATCCATTGGGATCCAAACCGTACATAACTCACACTAATTACATAGAACTAAACATAAAGACATTACACGACACAGCCTAGACTCCAAACATTCTGTCAACTTGCTCTTCACAACACAGTATCCTGAAGGACCCAATACCCAGAACATCTGAGAAAGTACTATTTCCCATATAAACTCGATGTTCCTCAGGTTGATATTCCTTCAAATCCATTGCCTCTTCCTTAGTCTTCGAGATGTGTTTTGTAGCTCCTGAATCTATCCACCAACCTGTCATTGGGCGGTCCAAATAAAAGCATTCTTAAATCACGTAGATTATGTCCTGCTTCTCAGACTGTCTGTGTTGTGGGTTGTTTCCTCCACCTTTCTTTATACAATAGTCCCTTTTGTAGTGTCCCATTTTTCCATAGTTGAAACACTTTATCCGAGAAGCGACTTCCTGTGATTTCTTAAAATTTTGACTATCTTTCTTGTTATTCTTGCCAAACTTTTTATTTGGTTTTTTCCTCTGGTTAGTTTTGGAAGTTAGACGTTAACTCATCCTGAACTACTAGCAATTTTTCTTTCCTATTTTTGAGCATGTAGTCTTGCTCTATTGCTAGTTTAAGGGGCAACTCAGAAAGATTAATCTCAAGCCCTAATCTCGGAGCAGTGGTAACCATGTTCCATGACAGGGGTAGATTGTTCAATATTGTCGATATCTACATCGGTTCGAGAACGACTGATTTTGCTACGACTAAGTCTATACATGTGGTTTACATGCTCAACTACATTGTCTTATTCCTTCACTTTGAAGGAGTTATACTTTTGTAGTAACAACTGCACACGCAATTTTGCAGTTGTATCATATTTAGTTGTTATTGAATCAAACAACTCTTTTGCGATCTCATATTCTTCAAAGACCCTGATCAAGTCATCTTCCATATAAGTCATCATGATCGTCCTACTATGGTATCTCTTATACATTTCTAAATGTTGCTCATTTGCGTCTTGGGGTGGTGGACGCATGGTTTCCTTTAGTACATATTCAACACCTTCTATTGCTAAAGCCAAAGGAATTCTTCTCTTCCATGTCTGGAAGTTGAGACCGTTTAGCTTTTCAGTCCTTGCCAATTCCGATACACATATCTTAGAACTCATTTTTATATGTTTGGCAAAAGTAACAATTAAGCGGTCTAAAAAGAAAACCAACACAAAAACAAAAGCATATATTGCAGGGATCATGTTAGTATGATGCATGATATAAGCTAATAATAATTTCATGGTCTTTTTAGGAGAAATTTGAAATTTTTCCCAAGGAGTTTATGCCTCTTTACCCCTAAAATAATACCAAGGTCAAAACAATAATTTTGTCTATTTGTCCCCTTTTTGTAATTTTGTAAAAACCTAAGGACAAAGTCATAAAATTACTCTTTGATATTTTTGTAAAATTCGCAACTGATCGGGGTTAAAATTATAATTTTAACCTCAGGCCGAATCTGTAATTTTTCAAAAAGTATAGGGGTAAATCTGTCTTTTGACTGCAGAACTGAAATTATCCAAACCGAGAACGGTAAAACTATAAAATATTAGCCCGATATTTAGTAATTTTCACAAAATTATCGTTCTGTTCGTAAGGGCAAAATAGTCTTTTTACCCAAAAATATATGAACAGAACGATAATTTTGCCGAATGGTAACAGTGTAATATCTGAAAACTGATCGGGGCAAAACGGACTTTTTAGTGGTTTTCAAATTTTTTTTTCACACACAAAAACGGGATTTACATGGGCTAAGAAAAAGAGCGAGAGGAGAGAGGGAGAGGAGAAGGAAGAGCAAAGGGGACAGGGAGGCGGTCCGACGTTCCCGACTACCTCATAGGGGCCGCGCATTTCTTCTGCGGCCTCTGGCTTTTCTTTTCCGACCTCTGGCCTTTCTTTATCGGCCTTTGGCCTTTCTTTTTCGGCCTCTAGCCTGCCAACTGCCTGTTATGGCTTCCGGCCTGTCTTCTTTGCCTCTGTCGACTGTCTTACTCTATGTTCTCTTTGATTTCTTTCTCTTTTTCCTTTCCTGTTTTTTCTCTTTCTTCCTCCCTTTTTGTTTTTTTTCGCTTACCTACTCTTTTTATGTTTTATGCATGGTTTTTCACGCCTGATACCAATGATGGAGCGACCTTTCTGGTGGCGGGCGGATTCCGAATTCTAACGGTTGACTACTCTGGTCTGCGTTGTTTGATAGGTTTTACAGGTCTGTGTGAGTATTGTAAACACCAGAAAAATAAAAATATTTTCGAAATATCTCAAAAAGGTGTCTTAGAAAATTTCATCAAGCTTTTAATTCAAGATTGCTTCAAGGTTCAAAACGTGCAAGACAAAGTTGTTTGAAGTTTCAAAAATCACAAGTTTGAATCAATTTGAAAGTTTACGTTTTGAACTAAAATCCATTTTCAAAACCAAGATCAACTCAGCCCAAATGCCATCATATGAAGAAAATATCTCGACTTTGAAAAAAGTTCAAGTCTCGTGCCTAGCCCGGATGAAGCACACAGGACACGATGTGAAGTTTTCAAGTTCAAGCCAAGAACCAAAGGTGGAGTTTGATTCGGCCAAATACGAGCCGAAACATCACATGGGAAAATGCATGACAAGGCCTACTTCACCAAAGGCACCCATACTTATGGAAGGGGTTCAAAGACCAGCCCATACAAGACTAAGCTTGGAAGCAATTTATCCATGTGAGTTCAAGCCATGAAGAAGGTCGAAACCAAACAAGATCGAGGACATCAATCAAGATATGGCCTAAGCCAACACATGACCGTGTGAAGCACCAAAGGGTATGACCTAATTCGAGTCAAGGGTCGAATACATGGAGCTTGAATTAAAGCAATTCGATCAAGAATTGGTTAAGACAAGCATCGAGCAAGAGCAAAGCACGGGCCGGTCACCTCGAGTTCAATTGAGCCCAAGTTAGGGCTAGGTTCACATGAAAACCAGCCCACATGGGGCTGGTCTAGGTCAAGACAAGGGGGACCAAAGTGGATCCAAATCCCTTTGAATCAAGGTCTAGCCCGTCCCATGGAAAGGGCTAGAACCAGCCCCCGCCTATAAAAAGGGGTCAAGGGGGGACGTGAAACCTAGCTTGCAAGAGAGAGAGAGAGGCCATCTAAGGGTGTGTGTTAGTTTAGGTGCTGACCATTTCCAGCAAAAGGAGGACGTCCACTAGGGTTAGAAGAAGAGGGAGCTAGGTGAGAAATTGTGGGAGCTAGAAGGAAGACGATAAAACCTTGGCCGACTTCATTCTTAAAGTTCGGTTTGTTACATTCCAAAAATCGTGTAAGACTTCTTCCACTCAATTTAAGTTTCAGTTCTCTTCATTTGAATCCATTAAATGGGGTTGTAATAATGGAGTTTCATCTCCCCCCATGTTGTAATAAGTTAGGTTTCCTACAAATTTTATTTAATGGATGAAACACCATACACACACCCGCACACTAGGTATTTGTTTATATGCTTCTTCCTTCATATATACTCTATACCCTCTATACTTCTGATTCCTTCTATGCATAAGTTATAAAATAATTTCTCTTCCTTTACGTTTCTGCAATTTCAATTCAGAGTTAGTGTTGTTGCAATTTGCTTTGGTGTGAGTTTGCGTCATTATATTTATAATCAACATCTATGCATCTATACCTTCCTGCAATTTTCATTATGTGATGCTTGCTCCGATTCGATTGAAATTCAGCACATGTACTCCACACACCCTCGGGCACTTTAAGTAAAATTGGAAAGATTTTAGGCTCGCCCAATCCATAATAAAACTGAAAAAAGACCGAAGCATTTTTTGAATCACGTTTTGCACAGTCGAATTCCTTGAAACATAGGTCGGGTAAAAATCTCATATCTTTGTCCACAGGAATCCAATTCACTTGATTTTTTATTTTTGATGCACTGGAAAGCTAACATCCATAGCTTTTCAACAACATCAAAATCATAAAAATCAGAATTCTGGTTGTGGAAATACAGGCTCATCTTTGAGTCTCCATATTTCTGTGACATAACTGTTCTGAGCCAGTGAGTCAGTTTGTTTCAAACATTTAATCTGGATTCAACACTTTTCCAAATCGAGATCTGTAAAGTGCTATAGATTCTCCACACCATAGGCTTTGCCTGATAAAATTTTAGTGATTTTTGGAGGTTTGTAAGGTGTTCATATCAATTCGGAAAACAAGCTCTGAAAACAGAACTTTCTGTTTTTCAAGACTTGTTCGTTTCAAAGTCTTGAATTAAGTGGGCATACTACTTCTTTCAAAAACACAACTCTTCACGTGATTTGAAGTTCATCTTGGTTTCAAAATTGAAATTCCCAAGCGCTTAGACGGACCCTTGAGCATTGGTTCAAGAAGGTCTAAAGCAAAAAGAATTCGCTTGCCCACAATGGCCTAAGAAGTCATATATTTTCAAAAACTTAGCTAATTTTGCAAACTAGTTGGCACGCTCGCACAAGCGTAGGTGTGAAAACTTTCGTTTCAAGTTTTTCTCATAAACTCCAGAATGAAAATTTTCTTGTCTACAAGTATCTCTGTATCTTGATGATATTCTATTTTCGACCGCAGCTCCCTCATCCCGGATACTCCACCTGTGGCTTCCCCTCGTCCGAAGCATATCTCGGAGACGTTATCGGAAATCCCGGTAACGTTCATCCGTTACAACCCAGGCTCTATCTGTTAATGGCCAGTCCAGTCGTTCCCTCAACCGAGACCACACAGAGGCATCACCCTCGCCCGTTCTTGCAATTCCTTCAACCCGTCGAGGTCGGCTTCTGTTGAGAAATTCGGCAGGAAATCCGACGGCTGCCATCCATCCTCAACCGGCTTCAATAGCGGGAGGAGGGTAGTCTCCGCCCACGACTCCAAGGATTTGAAAAGTTCCACTTTTTCGGCGGCATTGAATGAGTGATCTGCACAGGCACTTGCTTCGGATTCAGTTTCTTTCTCAAGCTCTCAACCTCCCTACATTCGCAGAAAAACAGAGAAACCATAAAATCAATAACAATTTCTGTTACAAAACGATGGCCATTCTCGGCTCGGGTAACGGCCGGACTGGCTGATGGCCTAAGGATCAGGCCAAACCAAGTAACTGACAGCCGTTATCAGAAATCCGGTAACGGCTGCCCGTTAAAGCTCCCAAACGAGGGAGGCCAATGGGGGAGCGCCTGCCTATAAAGGCAGGCATAGACGGAGACAAAGATACACAGAAAGAAATACCAAAAAAATCACAGAGAAACGACATTTATCTGAGCAAGCCCCTGTGAGGGAACCTCATGTCCATCGTCTTCACTGCTGCACCATTTTAATCTCTAGAAAAATGGAGAGCTATAAGAATCCCGCGATCATCAGCATCCTTCACTGCAAGGTATTCTTCTTTGTCGACATAGGAATGCAAAACAGAAAGTTAGAAAAAAAGAGAGGAAAAGGGAGGGAAGAAAAGAAAAAAAAAATCCGATTGAAGGCGGCAGTCGGCAGGGAAGGCGGAAGGAGAAACCCCGAAGCGGCTAGAGACGAAATCAGCTGAAACAGCTGACGATCGGCCGGAATGAGTTCTCCGGTAGCCACCTGACTCTCTCACTCTCTCTCAAAACACTCCAGAGACAGTGTAAAAAAACGCTTTTAAGCGTTTTCTATAATGAAAAAAAAACCCGCAATTTCAAAAAACCGCAACGGGAAAACCAATGGTTTTCTGAAATCGCCAATGGTTTCTGAAAACCGCCTCGGGGTTTGTGTCAAAAAGACATAAATGCCCCTGACCCATTTTGAATATTACGCAATCTGCCATAATAAAAAAACAATTTTACCCCTTGGCAGTATTTTGAAAATTACAAGAAAACCAAGGGTTGCTATTTTACGATATTGTTCAGCCTGGTTTTGATAATTTCGGTTATGTCACTCAGTTAAAAGACGAGTTTACCCCTGTTCTTTTGGAAAAATTACAAATTCACCTTGAGAGTTAAAATTCCGATCAAATTTTACAGGAATACCAAATAATAATTTTACGAGTTTGTCCTTGTGATTTTACAAAATTACAAAAGAGAACAAATAGATAAAATTACAAATTTATCCCTTGGTATCCTTTTTAGGAGTTTTAGAGGCAGAAAAACCCTAAAAAAAATTCTGCTTCATATTCTGCATATGTTTTCTGTTTCCTTTTAAACCGCTTGATTGATATTTTTGCCAAACACCTAAAAATGAGTTCGAGAATATGTGTCCAAACTGGCAAAAACAGAAAAGCTAAACGGTCTGAACTTCCAGACTTGAAAGAGAAGAATCCCACTAACAGTAACACTAGAAGGTGTAGAGTATGTTTTAAAGGAAACAATGCATCCTCCATCACCAGACGCAAGCTAGCAACAGTCTAAAGGACGATACCATAGCAAGAACAATCATGTTAACTTATATGAAGGATGACTTGATTAGGGTCTTTAAAGAATATGAGACCGCCAAAGAGCTGTTTAACTCACTAACAGCTAAGTATGATACAACTGTAAAATTACATGTGCAGTTGCTACTACAGACATATAACTCCTTCAGAATGAAAGAAGGAGAAAATATAGTAGAGCATGTAAATCACATGCTAGTGATGGCTAGAGACCTAGCCGTAACAAAATTAGTCATCTCCGAACCGATGCATATATCAACCATACTGAACAATCTACCTCTATCATGGAATATGGTCACCACTGCCTTAAGATTAGGACCAGAAATCAACCTTTCTGAGTTGCCCCTAAAGCTAGCAATTGAGTAAGAACACATGCTCAAAAATAAAAAGGAAAAATTGCTGGTGGTTCAGGATCAGTTAGCATCTAGCTCTTAATCCAACCAAAAAAATAAACCAAATAAAAGGTTTGACAAGAATAACAAGAAAGGCGGTCAAAGTTTTAAGAAATCGCTTGCCGAATCAAAGTGTTTCAACTGTGGAAAGATGGGACACTAGAAGAGGGACTGCTGTAACAAGAAAGGTGAAGGAAACAACCCACAGCGCGGACAGTCGGAGAAGCAGGATATAATCTGCATAATTTCAGAATGTCTATACTTAGACCGCCTAGTTACAAGTTGGTGGATAGACTCGGGAGCTACAAGACATATCTCAAAGACCAAGGAAGGGGCAATTGACCTGAAGGAATACCAACCTGGAGAACATCGTGTATATATGGGAAACAATACTTTCTCAGATGTTCTGGGTATTGCATCCTTTAGGATATTTGTACAAGGCAAACCAATTGTACTGACTGATGTGCTAATTGTGCCATCAATAAGGCGTAATCTGGTCTCGGTCCCTGCCTTAGTTAAGAAGGGTTTTGAAGTTAGGTTTATACCTAACAAAGTGATTGTGGGCAAACATGGGAGAATCTTGTTCTCAAGTGAATTTGATGTAGAACAAGAACTGTTCAAGTTAACTGATAATGAAAGTCATCAGTCTTCTGCTTATATTGAGAGTACCTTTTTTGTTAATGTGAATATGTGGCATAAACGCCTAGGGCATATAAGCCTTGAAAAGTTGAGAAATTATCCAACTTTAACTTATTGCCCGGACTTGAGGAAAAGACTTTAAACAAGTGTGAAGCTTGCATACAAGAAAAAATGACAAGGAAAGTCTTTCCCAAGGAAACATCAAGAACAACAACCCTGTTAGAAATTATTCACATAGATTTATGTAGACCTTTTAGAGTAAAGACACATCGAGGAAAGGGTTACTTTATAACCTTTATCGATGATTACTCTAGATATATGTATATATATTGGTACATAAATCAGAGGCACTTGATGCTTTCAAAGAATATAAGCAAGAAGTAGAAAATCAATTAGGGCATTCGATCAAAGTCTTAAGATCAGACAGAGGAGGTGAGTATACCTCGGCAGAATTCTTAAAATTTTGCAAAGACTTTGGTATTGCTAAACAAAACTCAATGCCCAGGACACCTCAACAAAATGGTGTAGCTGAAAGATACAATAGAACCTTGCTGAACATGACAAGGTCCATACTGATTGATGCCTCTCTTAAAAAGAGTATTTTGGGGAGAAGCAGTAAGTACAACCATTTACGTACTCAATAGAGTACCATGTAAAGTTGTATTCACTACAAATTCAACCTAGGTCATCTCAGGAGGTGGGGATCAATTGTTCATGTTAAGATCCTTGATCAGTCTAGAGATAAACTAGACAGTAGGTCCTTGAGGTGTATATTTATTGGATATCCAAAAGGTTCAAAAGGATATCGGTTTTATCATAAGGATCACAAACTCAATGAAAGCAGAGATGTTGAATTCTTAGAAGATTCTAAGAATGACATCCTGAAAAACAATGAGAAATGTTTTGATGATTTGGTAGATTTAGACCAATCATCTTTTGAGCCCATAGAAGATCTTCCTGCACATAAGAGGCCAAGAGCCACTCCATCCTACTTAAAGGATTATCACACTTATCTTGCCCAAAAAGTGTGTAATTCGGTAGATTTAGATGAGTTGACTGATAACTTGACTTATCAGCAAACAATGAACTCATCGGAAGCAACAGACTGGGAGAAAGCCATGGATGAGGAAATTGAATCCATTGAGAAAAACCAAGTCTGGGAATTGGTTAATTTGCCAAAAGGAATGAAAGCTATAGGCTGTAATGGGTTCTAAAAAAAAATACAAGGTCGATGGTACAATCAACAAGTTTAAAGCGAGGTTGGTTGCAAAGGGTTTTTCGCAAAAAATGGGGATAGATTATGTTGAGACATATTCTCCAGTTGCGAAATTTGCATCCATACGAATAATCCTGGCAATGTCTGCATACTATAATTTGAATTTACATCAGTTAGATGTAAAGACAGCATTTCTAAATGATGATTTAGAAGAAATCATATACATGCAGCAGCCCGAAGGATTTGTGGTTGAAGGCCAAGAAGATAAAGTATATAGGTTGAAAAAAATCCCTATGGCCTCAAACAGTCACCTCACCAATGGTATTTGACCTTTCAAAATGCTATTATAGAACTTGGGTTTGTGGCTAACAAACTTGATCACTGTGTATATGTTTGGAACAGTGGGAGCCACTTTGTCATCTTGTCATTGTATGTAGATGACATATTGTTGACTGGGAACAACAACGAGATGATTGTCAAAACCAAGTCATGGTTGAATTCCAAGTTTGAAATGGAGGATATGGGGGAAGCATCTTATATCTTGGGAATAAAGATCTCTCGAGATAGAGAATCTAGACTCTTATGATTGAGTCAGGAGAGATATATTGACTATATACTCAAGAAGTTTAAAATGGGTGAATGGAAGTCTGCAGATACACTTGTTGCAAAAGGGGTTAAATTGAGTAAGGCTGATTGTCTCGGTGAAGGAGACGATAAGCCTAATGTTCCTTATGCACAAATTTTTGGCAGCTTGATGTATGTTATGTTTGTATAAGACTTGATATCAACTTTGTTGTTGGTCTTATAAGTAGATATCAAAGTAATCCTGATTGGCAACACCAGGTAGCTGTGAAAAGGATTCTAAGATATCTGAAAGGAACAAAGGACTTGAAACTGTGTTTTCAAGCAGAACTAAAAGTGGTAGGATACTCAAATGCTGACTTTGCTGGGAGCAAAGATGACAACAAATCAATTTTGGGACAAATATTCTTATTTGGAGGTGGTGTTGTTTCTTAGGCATGTAAGAAACAAGGTTGTATAGCATTGCATACACAGGAAGATTAGTATGTAGCTTGTTGTATGGTTATAACAAATGTTGTTCGGATAAGTTGCTTCATACGAGATATGAAGTTGAAAATAACAGACGAGCCAGTAGTTATCTATTGTGATAACAATGCAGCAATTACTCTTATTAAGAGTGGAGCAGATTACTCAAAAAGCAAGCATATAAGGTAAAATACCACTATGTTCATGATATGGTTACGAGAAAGGAAATATCAATCTCATACATGCCAACAGAAAATATGTTGGCAGACCCTTTAGCAAAAGGCATAACAGAGGATATCTTCTCAAAACATGTTACTAATATGGGTTTGAGGTATGTTTGATTGTTGTATAGGTAAATAACCATACAACGGACAAATTGTTGTGTAGGAAAGTAACCACACAACAGGTTTTAATTACGATAGTAATAAAGAAACGACATAACTAGGAAAAACCCTAAAAAGTAAGAGAAAAACCAGTATGACGACACACTTTGTTCGAATGGCCAAGTGGGAGATGTTACAAAATGGTGGCCATTCTCGGCTCGAGTAACGGCTGGACCGTTACCTAAGGATCAGGCCAAACCAAGTAACGGTTAAAGCTCCCACACGAGGAAAGCCACGGGTCGATAAGCTAAGACAAATGGGGGAGCCAGGCACAGACGGAGATAGAGATATACAGAAACAAATACGGAAAAAATCACACGACACCAAGCCCCTAAGAAGGAACCTCGTGTCCATCGTCTTCATTACGCCATTTTCATCTCTGGAAAAACACAGAGATACAGAAATCCGGCGATCATCACCATCCTTCACTGCAAGGTATTCTTCTTCGCTGACAATTTCAACTCGGCAACTGCATCATAAACAACATACCATCAACTATACATAAAGAGGAAAAGAGAACAAAGAAGACGAACAAAAGCTAACAGCTTCCAATTTCTTTGGAGAATATACATAGAAACAGCTGAAAGTTAGGAAGACGAGACAGACCAAAGAATTCAAAGACGCCAGGATAAGAGAACAAAGAAGAAGAAGAAGAAAAGCTAACGGCTTCCAATTTCTTTGGAGAACATATAGGAAGACGAGACAGACCAAAGAATTCAAAGACGCCAATCTCATTCAGAGAGGGAATCCAAACCTCATCTTCGAAAAACCCCAAAAGCACGCATTCAGCTTCTTGTGTGCACCGGAGAAACAGAAATCCATAACCAAACCCCGAACACAAGAAGCAACCATCTTCTTGTGGGTTTCCAAAAACAAAAAGCTCTAACCAAAACCCCAAGATGGCCGTATAAACAAGCAGATCTCATGACTCCAAACAACAAAAGTGATATTATGAAAACGATGAAAAATACTCGGGAAACTCACTTGGATTTTCGAGGCATGACTGTTGTCATCACAGCCCTTCCGGATCCAGAGGAGTTGTGAGGAAGCCCCACATTGGAGAGAAAAGATTGTTGGGAAGTAAGAGCTAGCTTCAATGCCATGGCCAGCAGAGAGAAAGGGAGAGGAAGCACCTGGTTCTAGATAGGGAAAACGATTTTCAATAGAGGGAAGAGCGAGTAGATGTGATCTATATAGAGGAGGAGGGGGAGAGTGAAGGAAGAAAGGCCTCGTGGAGTTCGTCCCCACTTGCATGGCTTGCTTAACAGAGGTTGCATAGCTGCCGAAAAACCACAGACTACCCATCTGAATCCGGGAGCGCCCCTCGAAGACACTATACAGCGGCGTTTGCCGCACATGATTTCCCTCTTACGATCTATGTATCCGACTTTTATATTTCTCTACCTAGATTGCATTTTCAAACACTGGATCGCCGGAATCCAGCTTAGACTTGTGAAAGGGTCGGGTCGGTTCGAACTTTTACCCATATGGGTTGTCTGTTAGTGTAAGAAATGGTTCACAAAACCATGGTTCTTCTATTTCTTATTTCGGTTCCAAATATCCAACAGGGGTATAAATATTGTTCGTACCTCGGGTTGGCTCGTCGTGTCAGGATCCCTGACTTATTCGTGTCTGGTTTTTTAGCTTGTTCACAAAGGAAAACTTTGGGTAGATGAAGAGCTATTTTATTTACTTGTTTAACAAAAACTCTATTCGTAACTTGATCGAATTTGGCTCATAAATGAATGCAGTAGCAAAGGTGTTCTTGAACGGTTAGCTCAGCTGCTTCATATACAAAAGCAAGAATTGCTTCGGCCCATTCAATTCATGTACCAGACCCAGTTCTACCAACATCAGAATCAATCAAGAACCTGCCTGAATCCAACGCATGTTGAAGTTGACAACCCAACCCCTAAGTTTAGGGTTTTGATGAGATCCGGTGCATTAGTTTTTATATGACTCATGTTGACATGTTCATTTTCGGTTAGCCAGAACTTATCCGGTTTGAGTTTGGAACTATCCTGAATCGATAATTTTATAAAAATAAATAAAAATTCTGAAGATAGTTCTTTCAGTTTGAATTCGGTTCTGGTTTTAGAAAAGATGAAACCGGAACCGAACCAAGTGAACCCTGGTTCTAGATCCAGTCATGTCTAGTTGAATGGATCTCATTTAGGTCCAAAGTTAGCATTACTAAACCATCTTAATCAGATTGTCTATTACTAGAGATGGAGTATGTTATTTGTCCACCACATACTATGACTTGGGTTCAAAATTCACCTTGAGAAGAATTATTCTAACATGTTGAGACCCATGCCTATAGACAAATAGCATAGAAAGATGATAAGAAAACATATACATCAACAATTTCATCTTAAATATACAATATCATGGTACACTAGACGACCTTATAAGTTGTATGTGTGATCCTTATACAAATCTACTTAAACATCTCCATTGCTTGATTTGCATAATCAACGATAGAAATACATTAAATACAAAGTATAAAAAATATATTAATACTTTTTGCTTTTTATATTCAAATTTCTATCATTGAATCATAACAATCAAATAATGGTGATGTTTAAGTAGATTTTCATATGGATTTGACATCACATTTATTATTATATATAGTGTGAGCATAATATACTTGCCTATCTTAAAAAAAATTAACCATTTATTTTAGAGATAAATAATTGATATAAAAAGCAAAAAGTGACATATCAATCAAGTGCACCTACAAAAAATATATATGTATTTTTACTTTTTAAATTCAGCCATAATGGTTGAAACATTAAGAATATGACAAATATATTGAATTATATATACATGTATGTATATCTCATTGTCTATCAAGAATCATTACTCATTGTCTATCAAGAACCATTAGCTTTATTTGTGGTGGATATTTTGTGGATTTCTGTTGAAAGAAAATTTTACAACAAAGATGGTGATGGCTGAAGCTCATGATCAAATGGTTTTCCAGAAACCTTGTTTTTCTTTAATCTTGAATTTAAGTATTGCAACCTTTTCATGCGGTCATGCTCTAACAAGCTCAATCTTTTATTAGTTTTGTTTATGCTTTTCTATATTTTTTTACAATTTAAGAATGAGCTTTGTACGTTCGACAGGTATATATGCATCAGTTTTATATGACAGTTGATGCATGCTTCATTAATAACTTTGCACGGAATCGGTATCACTATTTTTCTTAAATATTTTATATATATATATATATAGAAAGAGAGATTGATACCCACTAGTGATGTTTTACTCATGTTCATGCATTCCTTTTAGGTGGTATAAATGTAATAATAATGTTCTTCATGCTATTTTAAAACAAAAAACAACAACAACTAAGCCTTTTCCCATACTAGACGGGGTCAGCTACATGGATTCTTTGTTTCCACATATCCCTATCATGTGCCATGTTAGCAGTTAACTCACAATAAGCTAGATCATTCTTTATTGTTTCTTTCCAACACTTTTGTGGTCGTCTTCTAGCTCTTTTAATACTTTCCAAATTTATTTTTTCGTACCTTCTTATAGGTTTTTCTTTTGATCTTCTTTTTATATGTCCAAACCATCTTAAACGATATTCTCTCATTTTATCCTCTATTGGTGCCACTCCTAATTTGTTTCTAATAACCTCATTATATATACGGTCTTTTCTTATATGACCACTCATATATCTCAACATCTTCATTTCTGTTACAAACATCTTTTGTACATGTTGATGATTAACTGCCCAACACTAAGAACTATAAAACATGGCAGGCTTAATTGCTGCTCTATAATATTTACCTTTTAACTTTAATGGTATCTTCTTATCACAAAGAATACCTTATGCTCATCTCCATTTTAACCAACAAGCATTAATTCTATGCGTAACATCTCCATCAATTCTTCTATCACTCTGAAAAATTGACCCTAAGTATTTAAAACATTTCTTTTTGGGATGCAATGTGTGCCAATTTTAATTTCTATGTCCTCTAAGATAACCAAATGATCAAACTTATATTCCATATATTCTGTCTTTGTTCTACTAAGTCGGAGGCCTTTGCTTTCTAATGTTTCTCTCCATAGTTCCAATTTTCTATTAACTTTTTCCTTAGACTCCTCCACTAATACAATGACATATGCAAATAACATACACCAAGGTACTTCATCTTGAATATGTTTTGTTAACTCATCCATCACCATTATAAATAAGTATGGACTTAAAGTTGATCCTTGATATAACCCAATATTAACTTCAAAGAAGTATGTCATTCTTTCATGAGTCCTCACACATGTTTTTGCACCATCATACATATCTCTTATAAGATTAATGTATGTCGATGGGATACCTCTTTTTTCCAAAGTTTTCCAAAGAACCTCCCTCGGTACTCTATCATAAGCTTTTTGTAGATCAATAAATATTATGTGAAGGTCTTTCTTTTTTGCTCTAAAATGTTTCATAAGACGTCTCAAAAGGTGAATCGCTTCAACACTTGATATGCTTGAGATGAATCCAAATTGATTATCTGTTATACTTGATACTTGTCTTAATCTACGTTCGATAATTCTTTCCCACAATTTCATAGTATGGCTCATTAACTTGATACATCGATAATTCACACAATTTTGAATGTCTCCCTTGTTCTTATATATGGGTATAAGTATACTTGTTCTCCATTCCTCGAGCATCTTTTTGTTTTTCCATATTTCATTAAATAGTCTTTTGAGCCAAGTGATTCCTATTTCTCCTAGTATTTTCCAAACTTCTATAGGAATATTATCTCATCCTACCGATTTACCACTCTTCATATGTTTAAGAGCCTCTTTGACTTCATTCTTTTGAATACGTCGGTAGAAATTGTGGTTTATACTTCATTTTTTATTTTCATTAAATAGTATTAAAAGAAAAAGAAAACACACAAAGCAAGATATATATGAAACGAATAACCAAAAGTTTGCCCTGTTGATAGGTTGTTTTGCCCACAAAAGGCATCAATTTAGAGGTCCTTTCCCTGTACTCGTTTTCAAATTACTTTCTCTTGGCATTGACATTGATGGCCACGAGGGTCGACCAACCTTCAAGCTTGAGGTGAAGAGTTCAATACCTGGGGCTAGACCTACACAATTTCAACACAGCTCGACGGGTTGAACCAGAACCAAATCGCCCGTAGAACTGGATCCAAACAGAAAAAAAACCTTACAGTTCTGTTTCAGTTCTACCTGTTGATCAGCCAAACTAAACTGGAACCGCAGGTTCCAAGATTCTACTTCTACAATTTCACTTATTTTTGAAAGAAAACTGGAACGAAATCAAAACCGGACCTGGTTTGAAAGCGGAACAGAGACCACATGGAAACTAGAACCAGACCTGCAGGGGAGCTGGTTTGGTTTTACTGGTTTTGAATGAAACCAGAACTAAACCGACGGTCCTGGTTAACCTGAAAGCAGACAGCTGTCTGCCTCACCCCAGCTTGACAATGAAGAAAAGAAGGGTAGTGACGCAGATGGGGGCAACGGGTTTACTGCGATTATGAAGTTTTTCATTATTTTGCAGTTGGCTCCGGAAAAGGAGGTTTCTTTGGTTGTTGGTGCCGTGAGGAAATTAAGATGGCTTCATATAAAATATATTATGGAAAATGTCCCTGAGCATTAACATTCCACAAGAAGTCTAACACTGTGACAACTACTTGGAACCTTATTGCACACATTATTACGTATCATCCAACGGATTGATGTAATATATAAACTTGTTTCATAAGGCTTCTTACAAGAACCTTCCAGGAAATAATAAGCACCTTAAGTTTCGCAAGGCTTTATAGCTCAACGGCAGGGTGCTCTAGTGCCGTTGTTGCTGGTAGGGAGTTCGACTCTTAGAAGGTGCATGTATGTGTGTTAGGCTTCGGCCTTTTCTTGTAACCCAAAAAGAAAAAAAGAAGCTACTAGAAAGATAGCCTTGCATAAAAAAAGATCAAAAAGAGGTAGAGGGCGACCACAAAAGTGTTGGAAAGAAACAATAAAGAATGATCTAGCTTATTATGAGTTAACTGCTAACATGGCATATGATAGAGCTCAGTGGATACAAAGAATCCATGTAGCCGACGCCGTCTAGTACGGGAAAAGGCTTAGTTGTTGTTGTTGTTGTAGTTGTTGACTACAAACACAATAGAGCATGAAAACAAGGCATAACTTGTGTGGAGCAACATGAATTTAGTTGGGGGATGATCTATATTGAGGTGGATCGCCCACCCTACCTGAAATTCAAAAAACCAATGAAAAAATTACAATGCACGATCAAATCCATGATTACCATACATAGTTCTTCTCACCCTAAATGATCGAATAGGCAGTTCGCTCCACCCACAAAGTTCTAGATCTGCCACTGAATTTAGTGTTTGTTGGAAAGTAATGGCTTTGCTCAAATTGATTGATCATTTTTGTCGCTGTAGGAAACGAAGTTATTGCACCTATGACACTTTTATGATTCCAACCTTAAGTTTATGATCCTTCAGTGGAAACAGGGCCAGAGGAATCCTAATGAAGATTTTATTATGCAAGTGAATTTCCGGGCAACCAATCAAATTAGGGCTTGGAACAAATCGAATTGCACGCTGACCGCCTCTTGTTTATATTCGTGTTGAGCCTGGTTCTATCTGGTTCATGGTCTACCTGAACTGAACCCAATCTGGATTGTTAAACTATTTAAACTGAACTTGAGCTCGGTTTCTATGAATTCATGGCTAATAAGTATATATCATATTAATATTTTGGTTTGAAACCTATGTTAGTCAACTAATTAGATTGGTAGCCATGTAAATAAACAGTCAAATGGTTTAATTTTACGATAGTTCAGTTTCTAAATGAATTTATGGCTCTTTGGCTAATTTATAGCAGTTCATCTTCAGCTTGCTCATAGTTCCAGTGTTAGTATATAGCTTCATTTTGTACTAATCCAAAATAGTGCTAATATCTCGAATTCAGAAGGGGTGGTAATTTAGATGGAGATAAAGAAATTATAAACTTTAATGAGAAAAAACAGAATGGATAAAATGAAGATAACTTTTTATTTTAAAATGGAAGTCTAAGAACAACGGAAACCACATGGAAATTTGTAGTTTAGACAGTTTATTTCTGTTTTGGATTATCAGGCTAATAACTGTGCTTCTGAGAAACTGACTTGCTGCAAACCATTCAGTAGGAAACAAACATCTCTCTCTCTCTCTCTCTCTCTCTCTCTCTCTCTCTCTTTCTCTCTTTCTCTCAGAAGTCTAATGTATTGAAAAGTAAGTGTATGAGAGCACTTGAAGGTGCAGGAAAACCAGCTTGCTGTTTCTGGTTTTGGATTTATCAGACCAACTAGATTGACAAGGAAGTGGTGCATCCGTCCTTATCACTCAGTTGTAATTGACAACGCGTTTACCCAGGATTCCCATATATATATATATATATATATATATATATATATATATATATATATATATATATATATATATATATATATATATATATATATTAATGCTCAAATTCACTCAAAGATCTGGGTCATTTGATTAGCTTGATCAAGTAGATATTTGAATTTTAAAAGTAAAAGGTATTGTACTTATTAATGCTAATATATATACGTGTATGTATACGTACACATGACAACACATTTACCCCGGGATTCCCTTCTCATATAAATAAATAAATAAATAAATAAATATATATATATATATATATATATATATATAGAGAGAGAGAGAGAGAGAGAGAGAGAGAGAGAGAAAGAGAAATTGGTATATGCGTACAACCATTGATGCTCAAATTCACTCAATGATCTCTACCGGCTTGATCAAGTAGATATTTAAATTTAAAAGTATAAGATATTATTTTACTTTTCGTATTTGGCATTTAATGCTAATATATATATATATATATATATATATATATATATATATATATATATATATATATATATATATATATATATAGAGAGAGAGAGAGAGAGAGAGAGAGAGAGAGAGAGAGAGAGAGAGAGGCTCATTTTACTCCATTGTTTCATTCTCATGCTATGTGCTCAAAACTAGTGTACCATATACATTATTATGCAATGTAATTATATGGACCGACTTAGCCCGAATTTTAGAAAATAAAAGTGGTATAAGTATGGTTAAAATATAATCTATGATTAAGTAAGGTTTTAAGCGGAAAGCATGCATAGAGCTTAGATGAAGAGTCGGTTATAATACACAAGGGCGAAACCGTGGGCTAATAACCTCACTCTAAGATCTCTAATGCATCCGCCACTACTGGTTAGTCTCTCCCAACCAAGTATAAAATGAACTTAATGAATATACCAAACTAATATCAGAATTAACTATAAAAAAATGTTAGAACTATCCGTATCTTTATGCAAAGGTGAGTTCAATCAAGAACTGAAGCACCACTCCACTCCACGAAGCTTGATGATGATCGATAACCTCATAGAAAGCCTTAATATTACACCATGAATTTGATTTGATTATACATCTTAAGAATTTTTTGCCTTCCTTCTCTTGGGTTTATGCAAATAATTCACACCTTCTTGAGAAAATATGACGACCTATTGATAATATAAACTTGGTGAATAAGTTAGAGGAAGTTCAAGACTAATAAAAATGGCATTGAGTAAATGATCAAACGAGTGTTTGATCTGGTGCGGAAAGAATGTATGAGAGCTATTGTAAGACTTTTGGAAGTCTTGCACTAAATCGGAGAAAGTCGCAAGATGATAGTGGATGGCCCACACTCCGATGGCTCGGTTACTCAAACCAGACCATTTCAAGGTAAGATTCAAAGTAAGATTCATATAGTGACTTATCTAGATTGTTGTCAACTGTCGGTAAATGCATAAGAACAGTTAGAAGTATAATTCTGATTGTTTCGTCTATTGATTTTAAGGCGCTTAATTTTAAGCGTAAGAAGGTACGAAAAACTAGATTTTGAAAGTATTAAAAGAGGTAGAGAACGGCCACAAAAGTATTGGAAAAAAACAATAAAAAATGATCTAGCTTATCGTGCTGCTAATATGGCACGTGATAGAGCTACGTGGAAACAAAGAATCCATATAACCAACCCCATAAAAAAAAGGCTTTGTTTCAACTGTATGAACAGTTAGAATTACATTTTTTTACAGTCGGAATTAAGATTCATGACAATGTAGTCGGAATATACTCAACGACAACAATCGGAATTGGATCCTAGAAGTGTGCCTCAGACGTCAACTCACTTGACTTGACAATAAACCTGGCCTTGGTTTTTGTCTCGAGCTAACTATCTGAGGATGACCGAACTCGGCAAGTTTCGTGGTTGTCACCGAGTCAAGTTTGATTTGGATTAAAACCAAGTGATGTATGACCCATATATGACATAGTGCGGTTGCATTGGACCAACTCAGGTCAAGTCCATTAGCCCACTGAGCTTGTTATAATTGTGTAGACATGATTGTGGGGGATTCGAATGAAAACTTTCACGAGTCACATGCATTACCATTAGAAATAGTTAAACATTCAGGTCTCTCACTTACATAATGCTTAGCTATCAACCCTAGAAATTTTTAGATGGCAGCACACGTCAAACAAGGCTGCTGTGGTGATGCAGAGATCCGGTGAGTGAGACCTTATGACGGGCCCCCTCTCATTCACCATTTTGTGGGTGCAGTAGATTGGATCGATCCAATCTGACCTTGTTGATCTAATGGATTTCACACGATTTATAAGTTGAGCATGTTTAGTGCATTTTTTCTATACAATAATGTCAAAGGTCAAGAAGAACCTAACATCTTAATGCAGGTTTTTCAAAGGATCATGGACCTAATAATCAACATCTCGCAAGTGTTTTTTTTCTGTGTAGATCCTTTCTTAATGAGGACTTTATAAGTTATTAATCCTCCTACATCTCTTTCTTGTGCTGTTAAATGGGGAGTGACTCTTTGGAATGCAGATGAGCCGAGTTACTCATGAGCTACTGGAGCTTGACTCAAGAAAAACTCAAACTCATGCCCTTCCAGACATGAACAGCAAATATCTAATGCATTTATTTAACAATCGGACAAATTAACATTGCCATCACAATACCTTCAAAAGATTTGTCAGAGAGAGGGAAATCTCAAGTACCATATTCTTCTGCGAAGTTATATATATATAGAGAGAGAGAATAAGAGAGACTAAAAGGATTGACCTAACTCTTCTTTTATATATATATATGTGTGTGTAAGAGAGATATTCATGATGGTTGACTTAACTGTCTAAAGTAACCGGGGTTACAACGGTCAAAGAAGAAAACCACTAATATTTCCTCGCTTGCTCAACTTTTCGCTTCCAAAGAAAGCACACTCGGTTTCATCCCTCGCAAATTCCTTCTGCTACACGCTTCCTCCTTTGATGGCGTCCCTATCTCTCCCTTTTCTCCTCTTCTCATGCTTCGTCTTCTTGTCCATTCCTGCGCTTGGCGACCCTTGAATCACCGAAGCTGGTTTGATCTGCGGCAATTATTCTTCAATAAACAGATCAATCTTCGTTCCCAACTTCCTCAATGCACTCGATGCTGTCACACCACAAATCGCTCGACAACGCTTAGCTGGAACACATAAGCTCTTTGCTTCAATACAGATTGATTTAACTGTAGTCGATTTGTAAGGTATTAATCTACCAAGTAATTTATTCTCAAGAACATTGCAATATCTATCATATTTATCCATTTCAATTACATAGGGGATATACGGCTCCTGAGTATCTCGTTCGTGGCAAGCTGACAGAGAAAGCAGATATTTTCAGCTTTGGAGTGGTGGTAATTGAGATAGTTACTGGCAGAAGGAATAATTCTCATCAACAAAAGTTCGGCTTTTCTTTACAAATGGTGATAAATCTTAAAACCTTATACCTTCGAGTAAATGAACTTGATCTTATGAGTCGTTACTAAACTGATCTTGTTGAGCAGGTCGGGGGATTTTATTTATCAAATAGATTAAGTGAAGCTGTTGACCCGAAACTTGGTCACTTTTCAAAAGACGACGCAATTCGCATACTCAAAATTGGGCTTCTTTGCTCTCAAGCATCCGCTGAACTGCGGCCCTCAGTGTCAACAGTGGTGAAGATGCTCAAGGATAGAAACTACGATATCCCTTCTCCAACGCAGCCTCCATTCCTGAACTCCAACGCATCTGACCAAGCAACTCAATTTGCTCTTCCTGGTGCACTTCTTGCTAAAGAAGACTCTGCTACGCATTCATCAGGAAACAGTGTAACAATTACAATGCTTGACCCAAGATGAAGAATTTTTGGTGTTGGTGCTTTTATACGACATAGAGTGTGAGAATCAAGTAATTTATTAGCTCTTCTGAGTAACAAGAACACCAAAATGGCATTAGAGATAGAGTTGAAGGGTGTGACAATCATGTGGTTCTCAAGTTGAGGTGATACTGAATAATCTGAGCTAATTAGTCTCTAAAGATTGCATGGATGCTTGATTCTGTATTTTAAACTGAGATAGTACCATCGCAAAATTGAGCCGAGTCATTGAGCTCTTATTGAAATATCCACTTCTTCTAGTAAGGGCTATCTTCTAGTGACGAGTGAAATAACTTGTCTTATTAGAGATCTTTGCATAACTCTGCCCATGTAAGGGATCACCCTTGCATTGCCGGTCCCAAGCTCGAATAAAGGAGGAGGGTTGTGATAGGCTTTCGACAGCCATCGTAAAATTTTGTCGGATTTTATAACATGGATTACAAAAATTATGAGTATTGCTTTGGAGCGTCCCCGCCTAGCGACGTGCTACAGAGCCCAAATACAGTAATAAGCAAGCAAGGGCCACTACATTTTCGACCAAATGTAGTGAATCAATTGCAGAGAGGGTTCCCACATCATGGACGGGTGTGGGTAAAGAAGTTAGTCCCACTACATTGCCGCCCGAATGTAGTGAATAATTTTCAGAGAAGGTCTCCGCATTTTTAATATGGATGGATACGGGGGGTAAGGAAGCTAGTACTAGATAGTAAGATTCGTATTGGTTCTTTGAATATCAGAACATTATCCGGTAAGCTAATGGAGGTGGTAGATACTATGACTCAGAGAAAGATTCATATTCTATGTTTACAAGAGACAAAATGGGTTAGAAAAAAAGCAAAGGAGAGAGGATATAGGTTTTCAATTATGGTACTTAGGTAAAGACAAGGCTCGAAACGGAGTTGGTATTATCATAAATAAAGATTTAAAGGATGGTGTAGTAGACATACAACGATACGGTGACCGAATCATGACGTTGAAATTAGTGTTAGGAGCAGAGGTTTTGAATATAGTTTGTGCTTACGCACCCCAAGTAGGACTAGAAGATGGTATAAAGACATCTTTTTGAGAAGAGTTAGATAAGGTGATTCAAAAGACTCCACAAAAGGAGATGATTTGTTTAGGAGGAGACTTAAATGGACATGTCGGTAAAGAGGCATTAGGATATCAAGGTATTCATAGAAACTTTGGTTTTGGGGATATAAATGAGGAAGGTAGGGAGATTTTAAATTTTGCTATAGCATTTGATCTCTTTATAGTCAATACAATCTTCAAAAAACGAGATGAACATTTAATTACTTATAAGAGTGGCTTATCACAAACACAAATTGATTACTTTATTTGTAGAAAAAAAGATAGAGCGTCATGTAAAGATTGCAAGGTAATTCTAGGAGAAAGCTTAACCACCCAACATCGACTTTTAATTATGGATTTACAAATAAAAAAATGGACAAAGAAGAAAAGAGTACATCGAGCTATTCGGACTAAATGGTAGAACCTCAAAAGCGAGAAAGAAGATATATTTAAACAGAAAGTCCTTCAAGGAGATGTTTGGAATTATGTTGGTACACCTTGTGAAATGTAGAACAATATAGCTATACATATTAGGAAAGTGACGAAAGATGTGTTAGTTGTATCTAAGGGAGGTGTACCACCATAAAAAGAAGCTTGATGGTGGAGTGAAGTAGTGCAAAATAGAATTAAGGCAAAGAGGGCACGTTACAAATTACATTATGCTAAGAAAACTAGTGAACTTTAAAGGCTTATAATAAAGCAAAGAAGGAAGTGAAAAAGGCCGTGAGTGAAGCAAAAGCTAAAATTTGGAAGGATTTATATAAAAAACTCAACTCAAAAGAGGGTGAAAGAGATATTTTTAGGATAACTAGGGCTAGAGATAAGAAAACTAAAGATCTTAATTATGTTAGATGCATCAAGGACAAGGATGAAAAAATTCTAGTGGCAAATGATGATATAAGAAATAGATGAAAAAACTATTTTTATAAGCTTTTTAATAAAAATAAAGATGTTAGTATTAGTTTAGGAGAGTTAGCTAAATCAGAAAAGTATATAAACCACAATTTCTACTGACGTATTCAAAAGAATGAAGTCAAAGAAGCTCTTAAACATATGAAGGGTGGTAAATCGGTAGGACCAGACAATATTCTTATAGAAGTTTGAAAAATCCCAAGAGAAATAGGAATCACTTTGCTCATAAGACTATTTACTGAAATATAGAGAAGCCAAAGATGTTCAAGGAATGGAGATCGAGTACACTTATACCCATATATAGAGTAGCAATTAGACTTGCCATGTTTTATGGTTTTGAGTATTGGGCAGTTAATCATCAACATGTACAAAAGATGTATGTGACAAAAATGAAGATGTTGAGATGGATGAGTGGTCAACAAAAAAAAGAGCGTATACATAATGAGGTTATTAGAAACAAATTAGGAGTTGCACCAATAGAGGATAAAATAAGAGAATATCGTTTAAGATGGTTTGAACATATAGAAAAAAGATCAAAAGAAGAACCTATAAGAAGGTATGAAAAACTAAATTTGGAAAGTATTAAAAGAGCTAGAGGACGACCACAAAAGTGTTGGAAAGAAACAATAAAGAATGATCTAGCTTATTGTGAGTTAACTACTAACATGGTACACGATATGGATCTGTGGAAACAAAGAATCCATGTAGCCAACCCCGTCTAGTATGGGAAAAGGCTTAGTTGTTGTTGTATTAGAGATCTTTGCATCATGTTTCTCTTAAAAACTCTGCAGCTATTTTGAAGGCTCTGCATGGTTAATACTATTGTGAATCAATTGTATGAATAAATTCTTATGTATAGTTCACATGGTTTATATAAGAGACCCAATGCCACTATGTTGTATATTGAGTGCCATAAATTCATACATTTTGGTCATACAACTTTTTGTTAGAATTGTTTTGGGGAAAGCTTTTAGCTTCCACCCATTCATTCTAACAGTTTCTTAACAGTGTAATCTATATGCATTGGAATTAGTCCAAAGTCTTCTCCGTATTGTACAAGAATTACTGGTGAAACTTAAGGTAAGTTACACAAGGTCCATCCCTTGTATGATATTCCCAAAGTAATGCTTGCTTCATACATCAGTCACTTGGAAAGACCCGATAAATGAGCAAATTGCCTCATTGTATGGTAATATCGACATACTTTTCCGAGATGCTCGACAGAAATATTTTAATATGCATTTCTACAGTGAAAATGAACTGTTTATAGCACTAAAGAAATGTCTGCAAGAATCATGCGCCTGTTTTTCTGAAATATCATCGATTATGGGCCTTCCAATGGTACTTTCCAAGCAATCGGCTGGAAATCGGCTGAACCGGACCCGGACTCCCCAGTTTGGTTCCGGCTTCATCGAGAACTGGAACAGCCAATAGTTCGGGCTTTCTTTTTTATATTTGCAAAGTTTTTATACATTTTACAAATTTTTAACAGTTCAGGACTGAAACCAAAACCAACGGTTAGGAGCTGGTCTTGGTTCAGTTCCAGTTTACTCAGAACCGGACATGTCTAGCAAGATCTAGGTAAACCAAGGAAAGCCGCTTGAATCCAACGGTTTGGAGTGCCTTCAACCATGAGTCAAAACAGCCAATTTTAGTTACATTTCAATTTGAAACAAACAGCAAAACTTGAATTTTATATGTATTTATGAATCACTCTTTCCTTATGTTATATATATATATATATATACTTTAACATGACTTGCCTAAAGTTTTATTGGCTTTCTCCTTTGGATCCAACACATTACTAGCTTGCAGGAAGAGTCCATCCCATTCAGAGCTTCTTTCGCTATTTGGATGAGTGAACATCCTTCTCGCATGTGCTATAATTATAGGTTTGTTCATATTTACAAATCAAGTTCTGCCTTATTATCAATTGCGTTACTTAATTAAGATTTTATGAGGTTAGTTTATATTTTTTTGATGTCTTATTTAAACATAAATTATGTCGAGTTTAAACGGTGTTCTAATCTCTATCCAACACACTCCAAGCGTCGAGGGGGAGTATATGGAGTTTTGGGTTTCTTTTAGGTTTTGAGTGTAGGGCTATCCTTTTGACCGATTGTAGCACTAAAGGTGAGTTCATGTTTTCCAATAAGGTTTCTCTTAATTAAAAATTGTGTAAAGCCATCCTTTTATGAGGTTAGCTTTCTTATTGTTTTACTTTAACATGACTTGTGTAATGTTTGATTGACTTTCTCCTATGTGACCAGCATATTTCTAGCTTGCAGGGAGAGTCCATCCTGTTTGGAGCTTCTTTCGCTATTTGGATGAGGGGACATCCTTCTCGTATGTGATGTAATTACAGGTTTGTTCACATTTACAAATCAAGTTCATCCTTATTAAAAATTGCTCTACTTCATGCATTTGTGTGGTTAGCTTTTTTGTTTCTTTGCTTGAACATGAATTGCTTAAAGTTTGATTGACGTTCTTATTTTTGTACAATACATCATTAGCTTAGAGGGGATGACAATTCTAGGTTAAACTCGGATTAACTGTGGTGTCTCCCACAGTATCAGGGACCCAATTAGGAATTCCGATTATGCCAAGATCACGGATAATATTATTATATATGAAACAATAACTTTTTCAACTATTTTCGGGTCAAAAACAGGTCAATCCAAATGCTAACCCGGCTTTTATTCTTCTCATGGTGGACGGGTAGGAGGAGCACAGACTTTTGGAGTTATGTCTCTCTTAAGAAAGGAACTGCAAGAAGGTACTGAATGCATTGATTTCAAGCTACGGATAAGTCTAAGTACCTTATAATCAAAGGCGCCTCAAGTCCAACGTGTTGAACCTCTTCAATGAGCTGACAAGCAAGGTGCATATAACAACCAAAGCTATTAAATTTCTCAAAGCATCATCATGTAAACGATTCATTATATTCAGAAATCAAAACATTATTTGTTTTCAGGCCCTACCCATAAACCAGAAAGTCTCGAAAAAGAAAAGGGTGTGCCTATTTCTTGATGTCCTTTTCCCTCCTCCTCCACTACCAATTATGATGACAACCCCAGCAAAATCTCTTTAGTCGTTCATTGCCGATGCAGCCTCATCAAGATTCTGACATCTGCCATGTATGTCCCCACACGTACAACCCTACCGAGAGAGAGAGAGAGGTCATGGTAAAAAATATCATGGTCGTACAATGCACTTATTTCTCTTCCTTGAGAACAAAACAAGAAAGTTTCTTCAAGACAGTAAGGAAGAAGCACTAAAAGCAGAATTATGTGTTATTTATTCACATCTTCAGCACAAATATGCACCATACAAATAAATATGCATTGTTTAATTATAGAACATGCAGCACCCTTCGCTGGGATTGGAAACAGAATCCTTGGCAAAAAATAACAAACTAAATTGTACAACGGATTTAGAACACATGTTATTAGCAAGAAACTTAAATACAACAACAACAACAAAGCCTTTTACCATACTAGACGGGGTCGGCTAAATTGTAAACAGAATCCTTGGCAAAAGATAGCAAACTAAATTGTACAACGGATTTAGAACACATGTTATTAGCAAGAAACTTCAATATGTATAAAAAATATAACTAAAATAAGTTAATGATTTTCACTTCAATGAAATAACATTGCCTTAATTTTCAAAACGAATTCATACTAATCCATCTTCAGAATTAAGAAATTGTTCACCAGATTTCTGTTCCCTGAAAGGAAATTAAAGTTGTCTTGAAGGGGGTAATGCTTCATAAGAGTAAACCTATGAAATGAACGAAACTCTAATGAGGGGAGACCTATTTTTCTTGCATATCAGATTGTAGTTTGGTGATAGAGATGAATAAACATGACATACAGAGAGAGCTGCATGGAAAGCCAAACCAATATTTTTTACTTTTTGCAGCAAGGAAAAACCCTTACTCGAACCATGATAAAGAGATGTGCAATCTAAAACATACAATTTCGATGAAATTCCAACTAAGATGAATGATAGGTAACAGGATTAGGACTAAAGTAAGAGTTCCACAACAAAATGGAAATTTTATAATGAATATTGCAATGCAGACTATCTGCATGAATACCTACAGAGCCTGTTGCCATGGCAATATATGAGGTACTGAAGCAGGACATGTGAGGAAATAGAACCAGTTGAATGAAACGAGAGAGAGAGAGAGAGAGAGAGAGAGAGAGAGAGAGAGAGAGAGAGAGAGAGAGAGAGAGAGAGAGAGAGAGAGAGAGAGAGAGAGAGAGAGAGAGAGAGAGAGAGAGAGAGAAGGGCAGAAGGCACAAAAATGAAAGGCTCTGTAATGAAATTATATAGAAGAGGAATTAGAAAACAACCCTCCTATGTTTTGAGTTTTACCAGTGTTGCTAATCACTAAGTGCACACTTTCCTGAACTGAGGTTACTAAGGAAAACCTAAAGCATGCATAAAACCTAGTAATGCTAACCATTTGCATGTTCTATGTGAATAAACATAATCATCTTCTATTGGTGCCCTGTAGTTGACCTATTGCTGGACATCTTTTATTGTCTTAATATATGTTTTTTATTTGCTTTTCATATGGCCGTTAAGTCGATTTTCATTCTCCATTCTACTTCTGTTCTCCTTATTCTTGCGAGAGGTAATTACATGGTAACCTGACCTTTTATGCACACACATATGGAACAGTCCGCTTCCAACATATATACATACATATATATTATGATTAAGTTCAGAAGTTATATGTTTAAAAAGTTCCTCTATAACCTTTTTTAGTGACACTTCTGATCCTTTGTTGTCGATGAAAAATATAAATTCATATGGTGAATTGATAAATCAAATGATAGTGTTACTCATTAGCAGTGTTAGATGTTATGTATATAATATATACACACACATTCACAAACACACACATATATTATTAAGTTCAGAACTTATATGTTTAAGAAGTTCCTCTATGACCCTTTGTAGTGATACTTCTGATCCTTTCTGTCGATGAAAAAGACAAATTGATAAATCAAATGATAGTGTCAGCTGTTTTAGAAGTTTATATAGTTATTCTCTTGGGTTCACTTAGATACAAACACGTGTGTCTATATGGGTTAAAATTAAACATTTTTTGGAAGCTAATGGCTACAAGTTTCTATTTAAAAAGAAAGAGATTTAATAACAAATTTGGGTATTATTCTATTACATGTAACCTCATATAATTCACCATAGTAACATTTCAAAGTTGCCTGTAAAATTTTTTATGTTTACCTTTGCCACCATACTTTCATGACATTTGCTAAAAACTATTAATTTTACAGTAAAAGAATTGGATCTCTTAAGAAATTACAGAGACCAAGAATGGAATAATCAAACTGAGAAACAATTACACAAACCACAAGAGACAAACGTGATTCAGAGAGAAAATTTCTCCCACAAATGACAGGACGGAAGTCACTTTATGGCATCCCTCGAGATCTGCGAAATATTACAGTGGATACCATACTCGGATCAAGTACGCTAGAAATTCAGGTTGGTAGTTATGGAAGCAGGCCGCTACACATCAAACTCCAACCGATCACAATAAGGCAAACTAGTTTCATCATTTTTTCTTTTCTTTATATTGCTCACATTACTAGGAAATGGGGCTATTCCGAATGTTTGGCTGCTAAAGTAGAACTACCTGACAGACGGAAATGCTATAGTTACCAATTCCGACTGTTCACGTCTCATTTAACAGTCGGGATAACTTAAATTAAGCAGCCGGAATGTGTAGTTATCAATTCCGACTGTTCCCTTCTCATTTAACAAACGGAGTAACTAAAGTAAAACAGTCGGATTATGTACTGCTCAAGTGAGAAGAATTTTCTCTCTTTCTTTTCTCTCCCGCATTCTCCTTCGGACCCCTCTCTCTGTTTCTCTCGTTTTGACTCTATTTCTCTCTAAAATCGATCCGGCCTGCCGATTCTCTCTCCCGCCGTAGCTTCCAATGTCGTTTCTATTGGTATCGGTGGAGTTGCTCTTCCCCTCTTCCATCGGTAGATTTACGTACCCTACGATCATTTTAAGATGAAAGTTATTATATTAAGTGTTAAAAGTATAACGGACTTAGATTATAAACTTCTTCTTCAATCTCGAAAGCAGTAGTATACCTCATTTTCTTATTTTTCGTTATTGTGTGTGACGTGTACACTAGTTGTTCATGGCATGTTTTCAGATACTTCTTTACTTAATTACTTGTTTCATTTGTTTTGTTGCGTTAATATATTTCAGTTAATTGTCCTCATCTTGCTTACATGCCTAAATTTCATTTACTCTAACATGGACTTGTGATGTAAAATGCACGAAAAAATCCTCAGACTCCACTGTTTAGATGGATCCAGACCAATGTATTGTTATTAGTACTTGTGCTCTTGAATTGGCTATTGCTCTAGTTCTTCACAGAAAAAAAGCAAGGGGGAAAATAAGTTAATCTTGATTAATATAACCCATTGATTTAGCTTTCATAAACTTGATGTACAAATAGATGGAAAACTATTTTTATAATATTTTTAATGAAAATAAAGATGTTAGTATTAGCTTAGGAGAGTTAGACAAATCAGAAAAGTATATAAACTACAATTTCTACCAACGTATTCAAAAAAATGAAGTAAAAAAGGCTCTTAAACATATGAAGGGGGATAAATCGGTAGGACCAGATAATATTCCTATAAAAGTTTGAAAAATACTAGGAGAAATAAGAATCACTTGGCTCACAAGACTATTTAATGAAATATGGAAAAACCAAAAGATGCCCGAGGAATGGAGAACAAGTACACTTATACCCATATATAAGGACAAGGGAGACATTCAAAATTGTGCGAATTATCGAGGTATCAAGTTAATGAGCCATACTATGAAATTATGGGAAAGAATTATCGAACGTAGGTTAAGACAAGTATCAAGTACAACAGAGAACCAATTTGGATTCTTGCCAAGCAGATCTACTGTTGAAGCGATTCACCTTTTGAGACGTCTTATAGAACATTTTAGAGCAAAAAAGAAAGACCTTTACATGATGTTTATTGATCTAGAAAAAGATTATGATAAGGTACCGAGGGAGGTTCTTTGGAGAACTTTGGAAAAATAGGTATCCCATTGACATACATTAACCTTATAAGAGACATGTACGATGGTGCAAAAACATGTATGAGGACTCATGACGGACTTCTTTGAAGTTAATATTAGGTTACATCAAGGATCAACTTTAAGTCTATATTTATTTATAATGGTGATTGATGAGTTAACAAAACATATTCAAGATGAAGTACCTTGGTGTATGTTATTTGCAGATGACATTGTATTAGTGGAGGAGTCTAAGAAAAAAGTTAATAGAAAATTGGAACTATGGAGAGAAACATTAGAAAGCAAAGGCCTCCAACTTAGTAGAACAAAGACAGAATATATGGAATGTAAGTTTGATCATTTGGTTACCTTAGAGGACATAGAAATTAAAATTGGCACACATTGCATCCCTCAAAAGAAAAGTTTTAAATACCTACGGTCAATTTTTCAGAGTGATGGAAGAATTGATGAAGATGTTACGCATAGAATTAATGCTGGTTGGTTAAAATGAAGAGGAGCATCTGGTATTCTTTGTGATAAGAAGATACCATTAAAGTTAAAAGGTAAATATTATAGAGCAGCAATTAGGTCTGCCATGTTTTATGGTTCTGAGTGTTGGGCAGTTAATCATTATCATGTACAAAAGATGTCTGTGACAGAAATGAAGATGTTGAGATGGATGAGTGGTCATACAAGAAAAGACCGTATACATAATGAGGTTATTAGAAACAAATTAGGAGTGACACCGATGATAAAATGAGAGAATATCGTTTAAGATGGTTTGGACATATAGAAAGAAGATCAAAAGAAGAACCGTAAGAAGGTTATTAAAACTAAATTTGGAAAGTATTAAAAGAGGTAGCCAACCCCGTCTAGTGTTGGAAAGAAACAATAAAGAATGATCTAGCTTATTGTGAGTTAACTGCTAACATGGCACATGATAGGGATATATGGAAACAAAGAATCCATGTAGCCGACCCCGTCTAGTCTGGGAAAAGGCTTAGTTGTTGTTGTTGTATAAGTTAAGAGCTTCAGCTATATCTTAACCAAGACATGTATATAATTTATCTTAATATTAAAATGCAAAAGCTAGCAGCTGAATCACGCTCATGATTCTTAATTTTCTCGTCACATTTGTGTACTAAACTTAGTTGAGACATGCACTTCTTGGGTTGTTTTAAGGCATCCATCTCTTTATAAATTCTGAGAAAAATGCACCTCATAAGTCTAGTATCGTACTTGAAAGTGCATTAATCTCGAACAAATTTTTAACATAATAAGAAATACTGTTGGATATAGCGGTAAGCTGGTTGCTGGATCCATGATAATAAGAATGTGTGCCATCATAAAATATCATGGTTTATAATCACATTAGCACACAGAGAGGGAGGGGGGGATCATGAATAAGAATGTGTGCCATCATAAATTCATGGTCTATAATCACATTAGACTCTCTCTCTCTCTCTCTCACACACACACACAGAGTTGGGGAGTGGGGAGCGGGGGAAGGAGAGGCTCAACTTCTGAAAGTGGCACGCATTTACAATAAGATCCCATGACACCGTAGTATACTTCTTCAGAAAACCATCATTCTGATGGCAGGCACCTAGAACCCTGGTTTTATGTCATCAATGTTATCCTAATTTATATATCTATAAAAAAGAAAGCTTCTATCTGCTAGTGCTAGTATCACTTCCCCCTGTATTGTAATCAAAGGTCGGACGGCTGAGTGCGCGGTGAGGGGCGTTTTCGCCTCTCCTCCATTGCATAATGGGTGTCGACGGCCCCAACGTCTTCTGTGTGAATCCCCTTATGGGATCCCTTCTCCGACTCGGGTACCTTCTTTCTCCTCCTCCTTAGGCCCATCAAACCATCTTCTTTCTGTCAATTCTCTAGTGCCTCTGTCTTCGCCGATTCCTCTTCTCCTATTATACTCTCATCCTGCGTCCATTTCTCAACGCTGTTTTCAATGTTGTCATCCAGTGCTAGTATATACTAGCAAAAGTAGCTACTACCTCTTCCTGTTTCTATATATATAAATAGATAGATAGATATATAGAGAGAGAAGTTTGGTGTGTGGTGACGCTCGATTAGATCTTCACCGTACATAAACATATCTTAGATTTGATGCGCTGCACGTACCAACCTTACAAGAAAAATGTTTTATCCACTCAAAATGCCTTCTTTGCAGCCATTGAGGGCTAACATGCCTATACCAACACAAGTAAAATCCTTAATTGCTTTCAACGACAGTACTCGTTGAAGAGCTGTTTAACACGCGGCCAGACATATATTTATATATACAGAGAAACTGATATATGTTATATGTTAGTAAATTCAAACAAATCTTAATCATTTATTTTAAGAATTCTTAAATTTTGAATTTATAAAATAAAAAGTAAATGCATATATATATAAACAACCATAGTCCATGACCATAGAATGCTTTGTTTGATTTTTTATATGAATATTTATGATTGAGATGATAAAAAATATTTAATATATATAATGTAGAATCTATGAATTAGAGGTGCTACATCTGTCATAGCCGATTCTTGTGAGAAGAAGTACCTGGCAAACGACCACGCTGTTGCTTATTTGTTTTAATGACCGGGCCGACAAATCTTATTCAAGACCAACTGAATTGTCATTTTAAGGTTAGGACCGAGTAATGCTAGACCACATTCAGAATTAGGTCAAATTAATCAGGATTTCTTTTGATTGCCAAGCTCGGTTAGGCACACAAACAAGTCCCGTGGTCTCGATATTATTCTAACATGGGTTCGACTCGAAGGCTCTTTCGAGTCTAATACGAGCCACCCTATATAATTAACCAAGGCTTTACTTAAGAGCTGTATGATTTATAAGTTATTTATTCTGACTGTTTTAGACAGTCAGACATATTGTTACAATAACAACAGTCAAAATTGCTGGCAATTGTAGAGGTGTAAAGAATGCATGATTTAGATGTTCTTTTTAAAGAAAAAATCTTTTGGTCACACCATGGAAGCCGAAGTATCGGAGTCACGACCTTCATCTTGTGAGTCAAGCCCCCTGCCAGGTGAGCTCATTGCTCTAAGTGTGGTTTCTATGTTATAAAAGCATTATGGTTGAGTGATGGTGCTAGTTCTACCCTCAAATACTTCTAGTAAGCAAGAAGAAGGAAATGACCGAGTTGTTGCTTAACTTTTCTTTTTCTCTTTATTTTTGGGTTAAAATGGGAGGCCTGAGGTGGGTGGTATGCACGCAACGAAGAATCGAACTCACACCATGCAGCCTGTCGAGTCAAGAGCCCTGTCAGGTGGTCTAACACACTGGGTGCGAGTTATTGTTTAGTTATGTCCAAATGACAGGGTTGATGATAATTAATATTATTTAAGATCCCTGAAAGGTCTGGACTGGGTCAGCACATTAACAAGCCATTACTGAATTAATTAAGATGAGCTAAAAGAATCACAAGGATTCAGCTTTCTAAAAACAGAGAAGTTCAAGACATGGAAAAGTTGTGCTCTTTTCAGGTTTAATATTCAGGGCAATAACTATCATAGCAGAACTTTCATCTTAGAAAAATAATGTCAATGCGGTATGCAAGTGTGATGGATGGACCTGCAACACAGTAAATTATTGCCATTGACGGCTTCTCAAATTATGTAAGGAAGAAACAATTTTAACAGTTCTGAGCCACTTACAAGGGCCGGCCAATTAATCTAGTCATAGCTTTTTCTGGTTTACAATGGGAGCTCTATCTAAACCTAAACACACACAGCGGCGGATTCACATTGTGGCGGAGGTGGAGTGGTGACTCCGTCCAAAATTCTGAAAAATTTCATTTGTGTATTAAAATTTTCAAAAACACTTGAAAATTTTAAAACCCAATCCAACCAACCTAAAGTCCGCCCTCTGCAAAACAAATTTCTGAATCCGTCATTGCACACACACATGCATGCACGTCCCGAAAGTTGAACTCACCATCTATGTCGTGAAAGTCAGAGAGCCCTGCCAGATTAGACAGCGCTTGTCGTGCTAATCAAGTCATAGTTTTGGAGTCCTATGATGAAGAAGAAACCAAGAATCGTCTTCTTTTTAATTAGCATATATGTCTTTTAAAGTTTTAACTTATAAAACCATTAAACCAAGTAAAAGATTTAAATTTGTTGGAAATCCTTAAACCAAGTGAACGATCCAATGTGTTGATGACTTCATGCTTATATATAACGTGATTTTATCATCATCATCATCATAACCATCTTTTTTTATCAAGCCTCAACACATTCAACTTTTTTATTGTAACATGTGAAAACTGCACCGAGGTCTGTCATCACCTCATACTTTTTGTAAGGTGAGACACACTTGTATTTCATGTTTACAAAACACTTTTTTGATATATAATAACGAATCCAAAAAAAATTGCGTATTTCAGGCTCGCCCTAAAGTGGGTTGACTGAGGTAGAGAAAATTGTTTGGTTTTCCTCTCTTATCGGATCTTATATCTTCTACCAAACCCATCTAACTGGAACCGAAATCCCGTAGGATTCAAATCTAGAAGGAAGGTGTTGAAATTTGTTCTTGCCCATCTGGAAGATGCCATGTTCGTGGTGGTCTCCACAAAAAACAAACAGCATCTAAAGTTTTGTTAATGACAAGTGGGTAATTAATAAGTTCCCTCTACCTTAATCCATTTGCTGTGAATATTGCAGTAAGGGCTTGAGGTATACAAGCAGAAAGGTGCTTTTGCAAAATGATCCTTCCACGCTCCTTATTTATTTTATATAAACATCTCTCGCTTGTTGCATTTTACACTTGAAGAACACCAATTTGCTTGTGTGTGTGTGTAAGAGACACACACGGTTGCTCTATGCTGAGGACGTCCTCGAAGAGCAGGAGATTTCGTGTATATTGTGTTTCTGATAAGTTGTTTAATAGTTGGCATACTGAACCATAAACAGAATAGGTCGGTTTAGGTTGATCCTAACATGATGATTATGAACTACTTTCATTTGAGTATAAGATTCTACTTTGAATCACCATGATTCGAACTTGAATTGCAGGTCAGACGAAATCCCCGCTATTTTGAACTTCTACAAGACCAACAATGCCATAACAGACGTATTATTATGATTGAGAATCAAAATTTGACTAAAAAGTTGGTGGTTAAGTTGTGATCATGAGCACATTTATGTTCTATTTATTTATGGCAGATCTTAGTGGCTTCGCACATTGGTGCAAATTAGAGCAGGCACCTAGGTGCACGAAGAGCAATATCACCTGGCAGGGGATCGACTCACAAAAAGATGGTCATGAGTTTCATACCAGAGGCATCTGGCTTCAGCCTCGCATATTGTAGCAGAAGAAAAGAAAAGACATTCGGCGTTTCTTAATTAATGACAGTGATTAGTGGTTAATTAATGTACCCCCTATCTTAATCCATCTGTTTCGAATATTCCATGCCAGGATTGAAGAAGCACAAGGCAGAAAGGTGGTTTGCCGAATAATCCCCAGCAAATCTCTTATTGGATGGAAACCTCCCTCTCTTGTTAAATTACTGTCACGTCTCCCTTTCTTTACACCTCTAGTTTTATGAGGGTTTACTGTTCTGAGCACACGGAAATGAAGATCTTTATGCAAGATTGAACGATCAAGGTCTACTGAGAGACAATGCTGGGATTCTGGTTTTGAACTTCAAGAAGACCCAGATGGGAAAAAGGAGCTCAAATCTTTTCACAAGAGAGAGAGAGAGAGAGATAACTTCATCCAATCAGTGAATTCCTGCAAATGAGAGGCAGGAATGGAGTTGGTTAATAGAGAATCAAATTTATCAATTACTTAGAAAAGGCTGTGACTCTTACATGGGGTTTATTATTGATTTATTGAGAAGTAAATCATTGATATTATGCAGGTTTCTCAATTATCTATCTTGATTACGATAGCAAAATATAAAGTACAGTTGGTTGGCTCCAGCATATTCTTGAAACACACGACTCGTGCATACTTCCCTTCTCCAAGCAAAAGAAGAAGAAGAAAACTATCCACCAAGCAATATACTTAAGAGTTGTTACATTTGATACTAAAATATCAGTATCACCTGAAATTTGAAAAACCAACGAAAATGTTATAAGAGATGATTAAATCCATCGCCACTATGCATAGTTGGCCCCACTTCAAATGATCAAATAGGCAGTTAACTCCACCCCACAAAAAATCTAAGTTTACCACTGCAACCAAGAATATTTTATGAAACTCAACCGCCTCGGAACTTAGAGTCTCCTTCTTTCATGTATTTAAGAGGATTTAACAAGCAATTGATATTTAATGAATAAAGGTACAATACTCTTTGTTGTAGTTTTTCTTGTGATTCATGGGTCTAAACAGCTCGCAAAATGGTTCATTTTTTTTTATATAAATAACTCTAACAAGTGAAACACTATAAATAGGAAATATAATAACGAAAGCCCACAAGGACCCCGACTGATCTGGTTCGAATCAAGTCAGCCTATTATTATAGGGGTAAGGCTCTCCCAACACTGGTTTTCTCCATCAACAAGACCCTAACTCAAAGCCTGTTTAAGAACAGTAAGTGTCGAGCCACTTAAACCAACCAAGCCAGGGTGAATAGTCTCTCAAATGGTTTAGGATGGAGTAAACTATGTATTATATTCAACTCCGAGAATGATACTTATGCAGGCAAACAGAGGAAAATACGGGATTTCTTCTCTTGGAAGATTTTTTTTTATTCGCTAGTTTTTATAAGATTACACTATTTTGCCAAATATTGTGCTCTTTCTTTTTAATTCAAATATTGTCTTCTTTATCTCCTTATTAGCTACGCTCCAGTGTAGTGCTTTCATAATGCCTGACTAGTGACTGCTTAATGAAGGTATATCCAAAGGAACCTACGACAAGGTTTCTTCTCCTTTTTATTGGTTAACTCTAATTTTTATTACTTTTTAATATAATTGCTTACTATCAACTTCTTGCATTTCTACAAAATAAATGTTTTCCTTGACATGTTACAAGGAGATGGAGATTCCGGCTCTAAAGAAACGAGAGCAGCTTTTTTTCTTTATGATACAATGTGGAGACCCTAGCTGATTCCCCTTTGTGCAATGAAATATCTATTTTCTCATTTATAAAAAAATATAAAAACTTCAAAACGACACCTAATGTTTATTAATAAATATATATAGGAAAACTGGGAGTTGCTAGACAATATGTTCTCCTGTCATATTCTACTAGATGATCTTACTGATGATGCATATCAAGCTGCTCATCAATATCGACATGAAGATCAATGCTATTTAATGTCGTAAGATGAGTATCTTGATCACCACTCATCCCATGAACTATAATAACGATCAAGTAATGGATTTGTACAAAGAATTATTGCGAGTATAAGCACGATTATAAGGACAACTTGTAATATTTTATTTATGGCTTGAACCTAAGATACACACGGAATTGTTCCGTCATTCATTGCAAAAAGAAAGAAAAAAAAGGATTTGTACTCGTGACGAATGGCCAATCTAGTTTGATTTCTACTCAAGTCTTATTTTATGTTTTACTCCACGCTGAGGAATCCTCTTCTACTGTGGTGGTCCCTCGTGTTGGCTGATGCAATCATTCGGGTTGATGCTTCCAGTTATCCAAAAGTCCAATAACAAAAGTAGCATGTGTACAGCACGTCGAGCAATATAACTCGCCTGGCTACGAATCTATTTAGAGGTCGACTAATTTAAAACCAAAAACGAAACCAATCCAAAACTGATAGTTATGAACCATCAGTTTCGTTTCTCCTTGTAATTTTTTATAAAATTTAAATTTTTTAATAAATTAATGGTTCCAGACTCAAACCGAAACCTCCCTGGAACTGACGATTCTGAAACCGTAATTGAAACCTATCCATATCCAATTCGGTTATGATTTCAAGTTCCTAGTTTACCGAAACCGAAGATGTCTACTTGCAGGTATCCAAAAATCCAATACGAAAAGAAGCATGTGCACAACACATGGGTATCGATTCATAAGTTGACTATTAAGAAAACAGAGAACCACAAGAGCATCAAATGGTGCTAAACCCTAAGATTTCGATCAATGAATCACCTCCAAGAGAGAGAGAGAGAGAGAGACTTTGAAAACCAATTTAAATCAATAAAAAAGAAATTATTAAATTTATTAGAAATAGGGAAAAGAGAAAAGAACAGACCAACCAAACAACAACAACAACAACTAAGCCTTTTCCCATACTAGACGGGGTCGGCTACATGGATTCTTTGTTTCCACAGATCTCTATCGTGTGCCATGTTAGCAGTTAACTCCCAATAAGCTAGATCATTCTTTATTGTTTCTTTCCAACACTTTTGTGGTCGTCCTCTACCTCTTTTAATACTTTCCAAATTTAGGTTTTCTAACTTTCTTACAGGTTCTTCTTTTGATCTTCTTTCTATATGTCCAAACCATCTTAAACGATGTTCTCTCATTTTATCCTCTATTGGTGCCACTCCTAATTTGTTTCTAATAACCTCATTATGTATACGGTCTTTTCTTGTATGACCACTCATCCATCTCAACATCTTCATTTCTGTCACAGACATCTTTTGTACATGTTGATGATTAACTGCCCAACACTCAGAACCATAAAACATGGCAGGCCTAACTGCTGCTCTATAATATTTACCTTTTAATTTTAATGGTATCTTCTTGTCACAAAGAATACCTGATGCTCCTCTCCATTTTAACCAACCAGCATTAATTCTATGTGTAACATCTCCATCAATTCTTCCATCACTTTGAAAAATTGACCCTAGGTATTTAAAACTTTCCTTTTGGGGAATGCAATGTGTGCCAATTTTAATTTCTATGTCCTCTGAAGTAGCCAAATGATCAAACTTACATTCCATATATTCTGTCTTTGTTCTACTAAGTCGGAGGCCTTTGTTTTCTAATGTTTCTCTCCATAGTTCCAATTTTCTATTAACTTTTTCCTTAGACTCCTCCACTAATACAATGTCATCTGCAAATAACATACACCAAGGTACTTCATCTTGAATATGTTTTGTTAACTCATCCATCACCATTATAAATAAGTATGGACTTAAAGTTGATCCTTGATGTAACCCAATATTAACTTCAAAGAAGTCTGTCGTTCCTTCATGAGTCCTCACACATGTTTTTGCACCATCATACATGTCTCTTATAAGGTTAATATATGTAAATGGGATACCTTTTTTTTTCAAAGTTCTCCAAAGAACCTCCCTCGGTACCCTATCATAAGCTTTTTCTAGATCAATAAATATCATGTGAAGGTCTTTCTTTTTTGCTCTAAAATGTTCCATAAGACGTCTCAAAAGGTGAATCGCTTCAATAGTAGATCTACCAGGCATAAATCCAAATTGGTTCTCTGTTGTACTTGATACTTGTCTTAACCTACGTTCAATAATTCTTTCCCATAATTTCATAGTATGACTCATTAACTTGATACCTCGATAATTCGCACAATTTTGAATGTCTCCCTTGTTTTTATATATGGGTATAAGTGTACTTGCTCTCCATTCCTCGGGCATCTTTTGGTTTTTCCATATTTCATTAAATAGTCTTGTGAGCCAAGTGATTCCTATTTCTCCTAGTATTTTCCAAACTTCTATAGGAATATTATCTGGTCCTACATTTACCACTCTTCATATGTTTAAGAGCCTCTTTGACTTCATTCTTTTGAATACGTCGGTAGAAATTGTGGTTTATATACTTTTCTGACTTGGCTAAATCTCCTAAACTAATACTAACATCTTTATTTTCATTAAAAAGATTATAAAAATAGTTTCTCCATCTATTTTTTATATCATCATTTGCCATTAGAATTTTTTCATCCTCGTCTTTTATGCATCTAACATAATTAAGATCTTTAGTTTTCTTATCTCTAGCCCTAGCTATCCTAAAAATGTCTCTTTCACCCTCTTTTGAGTTGAGTTTTTTATATAAGTCCTCCCAAATCTTAGCTTTTGCTTCACTAACGGCCTTTTTTGCTTCCTTCTTTGCTTTCTTATAAGCTTCTAAAGTTTCACTAGTTTCCTTAGCATAATGTAATTTGTAACATGCCCTCTTTGCCTTGATTTTGTTTTGTACTACTTCACTCCACCACCAAGCTTCTTTTTGTGCCGGTACACCTCCCTTAGATACCCCTAACACATCTTTCGCCACTTTCCTAATATGTATAGCCATATTGTTCCACATATCAGAGGGTGTGCCAACATAATTCCAAACATCTCCTTGAAGGACTTTTTGTTTAAATATATCTTCTTTCTCACTTTTGAGGTTCCACCATTTAGTCCGAATAGCTCGATGCACTCTTTTCTTCTTTGTCCATTTTTTTATTTGTAAATCCATAACTAAAAGTCGATGTTGGGTGGTTAAGCTTTCTCCTGGAATTACCTTACAATCTTTACAACATGCTCTATCTTTTTTTCTACAAATAAAGTAATCAATTTGTGTTTGTGATAAGCCACTCTTATAAGTAATTAAATGTTCATCTCGTTTTTTGAAGATTGTATTGACTATAAAGAGATCAAATGACATAGCAAAATTTAAAATCTCCCTACCTTCCTCATTTATATCCCCATAACCAAAGTTTCCATGAATCCCTTGATATCCTAATGCCTCTTTACCGACATGTCCATTTAAATCTCCTCCTAAACAAATCATCTCCCTTTGTGGAATCTTTTGAAACACCTTATCTAACTCTTCCCAAAAAACTGTCTTTATACTATCTTCTAGTCCTACTTGGGGTGCGTAAGCATAAACTATATTCAAAACCTCTACTCCTAACACTAATTTCAATGTCATGATTCGGTCACCATATCGTTGTATGTCTACTACACTCTCCTTTAAATCTTTATTTATGATAATACCAACTCCGTTTCGAGCCTTTTCTTTACCTGAGTACCATAATTTAAAACCTGTATCATCTATCTCCTTTGCTTTTTCTCCAACCCATTTTGTCTCTTGTAAACATAGAATATGAATCTTTCTCCGAATCATAGTATCTACCACCTCCATTAGCTTACCCGATAATGTTCCGATATTCCAAGAACCAATACGAATCTTATTATCTAGGACTAGCTTCCTTACCCCCCGCATCCGTCTATAATCAAAATGCGGAGACCCTCTCTGAAAATTTTTCACTACATTCGGGCGGCAATGTAGCGGGACTAACTTCTTTACCCACACCCGTCCATGATGTGGGAACCCTCTCTGCAATTGATTCACTACATTCGGGCGAAAATGTAGTGACCCTTGCTTACTTCTTACTGCATGACTCTGCAGCACGTCGCTAGGCGGGAACGCCCCAAAGCAATGCTCATAATTTTTGTAATCCATGTTGTAGAAATCCGACAAAGTTTTACGCTGGCTGTCGGAAGCCTAACACAACCCTCCTCCTTTATCCGGGCTTGGGACCGGCAATGCAAGGGTGATCCCTTACAGACCAACCGGTTCAATAATATCAACTGAACTGATTCACAGTCTGTTCCCAGTTAAACCGGTCGGTCCGGTTTCACAAACTATGATTATCGTGATAATTTCTCAATAGTTTTTAAAGTTTCCTTCATGTTAAGATTTGGATTATAGGTACATACGTGCTGAAAAGGTAGAATGATGAACTGTTGAAGGTGTTAACTCTTGCTAAAACTCACATAAGCAACTATCTACGTTATATCTCACTAGAAGGAAGCATATCCAGCATTCTGCCTAATTAATACCTAAATTATCCAATAAAAACCCTATTCAATGTGGGACTCAGACTTAGTTTTGCCAAGCAAAACTCACATCCATGAACATGGACAGTGGCAGATCCACAATGAGCAGAGGTAAGCCGTTCACACCACCTGAAATTTGGAAAATCAACTTAAAGTCTATAGCCCATGGTGCGATCCATGGGCTATAATACAAAGTTCACCCACCCGAAACCGTTCAAGAGGCTATTTGCCTCACCCCAAAAGAGTTTTTAGATCGGCCACTGAACATTGTTGGAACTAGTCTCAGTTGAAAGCCTGCAAATAAAACTTAAAAGAACTCGGTTATCATCTCGAAAGAACGGCCCTATGTTTCAACATAGATGATACAGAGAGAAGATGATTTTAATCCAATCCTATTCTGCTGCACCCTCCACTTGACCGATCTGAAAGCCGGAACTGTTCCATTTCGACACCGGACCTATCCGGCTTTATGTTCCATGAGGTCAAGCCTGTAAAACGCGCGATAGGTCCAGTCGCAGTGCAGTCATCTGGCTCGATGATACCCGGGTGTTTATCTCGGGCTTGAACATAATGTCAATCTCATTAATTCTGGTGGAAATCGATATTGTTCAATCTGGGCAACATTTCGGTTCCTAAGCAAATCGAGATGATAAACAATTGGAGAGCCAACACGGATATTGTTTGATCTGGGTAATTGGATCCGAATCTCTTCGGTTCATAAGGTCTCACTTTGATTGTGAAGGAGACAACCATTAATTAGAGCTGGCTGGACCTACCCGCTCTGGGTCTAGTTTCGGGTATGCTTCCCCAAAGATTATAGTTCTGGTCTGGTTCCTATTTCATTTGAACAAATCATGGAACGATGATGACATCAGAAGATGGTTCCGGGTCTGGGTGTTTGTGATCCCTGCTTTAGTTCTCATTCCCCGGTTCCGATAACAGATGTGGTTCAGATCCGATTTGACCTGCCAGGTTGGGACTCCAAGCGACTAAAACAACAAACAACAACTAAGCCTTTTCCCATACTAGATGAAGTCAATTACATGGATTCTTTGTTTCCACATAGCCTTATCATATGTCATTTTAGCAGTTAACTCAACATAAGCTAGATAATTCTTTATTATTTCTTTCCAACACTTTTGTGGTCGTCCTCTTCCTCTTTTAATATTTTCAAAATCTAGTTTTTCATACCTTCTTATGGGCACTTCTTTTGATCTTCTTTCTATATGCCCAAACCACCTTAAACGATATTCTCTTATTTTTTCATTATTAGTGCCACTCCTAATTTGTTTCTAATAATCTCATTATGTATATGGTCTTTCCTTGTATGCCCACTCATTCATCTCAATATTTTCATTTTTGTTACCGACATATTTTATATATATTGATGATTAACTACCCAACACTCAGAACTATAAAATATAACAGGTCTAATTGCTGCTCTATAATATTTACCTTTTAACTTTAATGATATCTTCTTATCACAAAGAATACATGATGCTCCTCTCCATTTTAACCAACCTGCATTAATTTTAAGTGTAACATCTCCATCAATTCTTCCATCACTTTGAAAAATTGACCATATGTATTTAAAACTTTCTTTTTGAGAGATGCAATGTGTGTGTCAATTTTAATTTATATGTCCTCTGAAGTAACCAAATGATCAAATTTATATTTCATATATTCTGTCTTTGTTCTACTAAGTCGGAGGCCTTTGCTTTATAATGTTTCTCTCCATAATTCCAATTTTCTATTAACTTTTTCCTTAGACTCCTCCACTAATACAATGTCATCTGCAAGTAACATACACCAAGGTACTTCATCTTAAATATGTTTTGTTAACTCATTGATCACCATTATAAATAAGTATGGACTTAAAGTTGATCCTTGATGTAACCCAATATTAACTTCAAAGAAGTATGTCATTCTTTCATGAGTCCTTATACATGTTTTTATATCATCGTACATGTCTCTTATAAGGTTTATGTATGTCAATGAGATACATCTTTTTTCCAAGGTTCTCTAAAGAGCATCCCTTGATATACTATCGTAAGTTTTTTCTAGATCAATAAATATCATGTGAAAGTATTTTTTTTCTCTAAAATGTTCCATAGGATGTCTCAAAAGGTGAATCATTTTAATAGTAGATCTACCTGACATAAATCCAAATTGGTTCTTTGTTGTACTCGATACTTATCTTAACCTATGTTTGATAATTCTTTTTCATAATTTCATAGTATGACTCATTAACTTGATACATCGATAATTCACACAATTCTAAATGTCTCCCTTGTTCTTGTATATGGGTATAAGTATAGTCACTCTCTATTTCTTGGGCATCTTTTAGTTTTTTCATATTTCATTAAATAGTCTTATGAGCAAAGTGATTATTGTCTCTCCTAGGATTTTCCAAACTTTTATAAGAATATTGTCTGGTCCTACAAATTTACCAACCTTCATATGTTTAAGAGCCTCTTTGACTTCATTCTTTTGAATACGTTGGTAGAAATTATGGTTTATATACTTTTCTGATTTGGCTAACTCTACTAAACTAATACTAACATCTTTATTTCATTAAAAAGCTTATAAAAATAAATTTTCATCTATTTTTATATCATCATTTGCCGTTAGAATTTTCTCATCCTCATCTTTGATGTATCTAACAAAATTAAGATCCTTAGTTTTCTTATGTCTAGCCCTAGCTATCCTAAAAAAAGCTCTTTCAACCTCTTTTGAGTTGTACTTTTATATAAATCCTCCCAAATTTTAGTTTTTGCTTTACTTGCGCCTTTTTTCGCTTCTTTCATTACTTTCTTATTAGCCTCTAAAGTTTTACTAGTCTTTTTAGTATAATGTAAATTGTAACATGACCTCTTTGCCTTATTTTATCTTACACCACTTCACTCTACCATCAAGTTTTTTTTGGTACCAATACACCTCAATTAGATTCACCGAACACATCTTTCGCCACTTTCTTAATATGTATATCCATATTATTCTACATATCACAAAGTATACCAACATAATTTCAAGCATTTTCTTGATGGACTTTCTGCTTAAATATACTTTCTTTTTTACTTTTGTGGTTCCACCATTTAGTTCGAATAACTCGGTAAACTCTTTTCTTATTTGTCAACTTTTTTACCTGTAAATTCATAACTAAAGGTCGATGTTGGGTGGTTAAGATTTCTCTTGGAATTACCTTGCAATCTTTACAACACAATCTATCTTTTTTCTTACAAACAAAATTATCAATTTGTGTTTATAATAAGCCACTCTTATAAGTAATTAAATGTTAATCTTGTTTTTTGAAAATTGTATTGACTATAAAGAGATCAAATGCTATAGCAAATTTTAAAATCTCTCTACCTTTCTCATTTATATCTCCAAAATCATAGTTTTTATGAATACCTTGATATCCTAATGCCTCTTTACCCACATTTTCATTTAAGTTTCCTCCTAAACAAATCATCTCCCTTTGTGAAACTTTTTAAATCACCTTATCTAATTCCTCTGGAAAAACCATCTTTATACTATTTTCTAGTCCTACTTTAGACTCCAAGCGGCCACTCTATAAATATACTGTGTGACCCTTACCAGGAATCAGCCCTCTTCATTAAATAAACATCCCATACTGCTGTTTGGTTTTGCATATGGGTCTTTCAAAGCAGGTCAAGGCCTGTTGCTTACCAAGGCTTCCCTTCCTACTTCACTCTCATCCCAATCAGTGGCCTCTACGTCAATAACCCTCTGATAAGCTTTGAGCTCCGGTAAGGCCGGCCGGTCTGCACCTTCAATGGCGGCACGTAGAAAATCTTTTGGGGTGAGGCGAAGTTCAGTTAATTGAGATTCAGGTGAGGCAATTCATATATTTTTCTGAAGTACATGGTCCACCTACGTAGATCTTTTCGGATTTCGTGGGGTTTCGGGTGAGGCGGCCGCCTCACCTTTCCCATGAGTAGGTCCGCCGGCCACTTTGCACCTTGGGGTTGGATGTTGGACGATCAACTTCTCAACAAGAAGAAGGGCGTGATGCTACGATGCACAAGTCCATGGTACGTAGGAAGTTTATGACAATTTGCATGAAGGTTCTGTACTCATACCTCTAGAAACTATGTGCATGCACACGAAGTATTTTTGGTTACAAGAGGTGGCCGAAGCCTAATACATACCCACATACATCATGTGGGAGTCGAACTCCCCACCAGTTGCAACAAAGCTAGAGCACCCTGCCATTCAGCTTGCTATGAGTGCATACATGAAGATTTTTGACAAAACAGGATGACTACAATTTGTGAAGATTTATTAATGAATTTTTATTTATTGAATACATATTATTCAAATATTTGCATCTTCACCAAAATTGTATAAAAACATTTATTATTTTGAGGCCAAAAGGATAGTCTTCCATGCTTGTCTCGTATTGGATTCACCACCAAAATGATGTGTACAAGTGATGTAGCACTTGAACTTCACCTTGTGAATCGACCTTCAATGGGGAGGTGGAAACCAGGTGCATGCCCTGGGTGTCAACCTCACGACCTTCAATTTGTGAGTCGATCCCCTAGCCCGGTCAGCTATTGCTCTTTCGCCGAGAGACCTAAAGAGTGTGTTAGTGATGTGTGTGCATCAACGTGTGTGAAATAGATCAAAGAGAAACTATACTTCTTAAACTTTTTTTTTTTCGACTACAATGGGAGGCTGAAGGCATGCACTCCCTAGAGAGTCGAACTCCCGCCTATATCAACAAGGTCAGAGCACCTTGACATTGATCTATCAACTTAAAAGAAACATATTTATAGTGCGGCGGCCAAAACCAGATGCACAACCAGGGTATCAAACTCATGACCTTCAAGTACTTGTGAGTCAATCCCTAGCCAGGTGAACTATTGCTCTCTCTCTACAACGAGAGGCTATAGCCTTAACATGTATACACTCATGTATGCTTCGAGAATCAAACTCACCACAAGCTATGTGGGAGCCAGAGAATTCTTTTGGAGTAAGGCACACTTGTATTTCCTCGTATTCAGTGGCAGACCCACAGATTTTTTGGATTTCGGGTGAGACTCATGCTTCACCTCACCCTAAAGTAGGTCGACCACTGGAGCCATGAAGCCTAGCGCTGTGTGCTTCTCCCTGCCTTGAACTTTGTGGCACAAACTGTTGTATTACATAATTAACTAAATTGATGATTAATACTAGGATAAAATAAGTAACTATTAACTTATGATGTGAATCATGAGATGTGAAATACTCAACCTAAAAAGATCTAATTCTTTTATCCGAAATCGGTAACTGAACAAGCAAAAACACGACGCAAATGAACCATACATGGTTGGCTCTAACATACCATAGTTTAGCTACTTGTAGCCCCCAGTTTTAACTGTGAGCTATTCTTTTCTTTCCAAAGTTTAGGTGAGGGAGCACCCAGAGCATTAGCTCAACAGCAGGGTGCTCTGGCGCCATTGCTGCTGATGGGGAGTTCGACTCCCAAGAGGTGTGGGTGTTAGGCTTCGGCCACATCTTTTACCCAAAACAAAAAAGTTTAGGTGAGGGAGACCCCTCACTTCATGTTAATGTTGATCCTCCTATGGTTCAAAGCCTTATTTTTTTACCCATTACCGCCGGACTTGCATCTTGGATAATGGATATAATTCAGGCACATCCCAGGCAGATTATTTTGGACAGAGATTTCAAAATCGAATTTAAATATCAACTATTAAAAGTTTTGATTTTTTTTGGGGGAGGGGGGATTACAATGGCGGAAGCTCCAAGGCCATAACCCTCGGTATCGAATTCATGACCTTCATTTTTTGAGACAGGTGAGCTGGTTGCCGCTGTGCAGACCAAGAGTTGAATGTGCATATTGAGCATGTTGGTCCTTCCCTTTGATCTTACATGCATTAATTTCAAATTTTCCTGAAAGGGGTCTCAGTTAGCACGAGAAATAATGCAACCTTGGGTAGCCTGGCACAAGCTGCAGAGAACAGCATGTATAATCTGTGATACATTCCTGGTCGCTCTAGGGCAACCAAACCAGCCAAACCCTAGCAAGTGGTTCGGTTCCCATGGAAGATGGTGCCACGTGGCAACATTGGATGTCACATGTGGGGCCATCGCTTAAATTATGTTTTAACGTTGTTAAATACTAATTTGAATTCATGTCAAACCATGCCTGGTTTTGCATCAGACCCTAAATCCAATTATCTAACAAGTAAAATAAGTGTATTCTTTTCTTACCAAACCCTAATGGTAATAGGTTGCATTTGGGTCCAGCCGGGTCAATTCTGGCCCATACGAGGTGTTGAGAGAGAGAGAGAGAGAGGAGGTAGTTGTATGTGTTTAATTGAGTACAGGTGTTCTATCTGCTATTTGGCATAGTTTCATCATTTTAATCACTGGTTGTTGGTTTTTATTATTTTTTAGTATTCATTCTTTATCTATTGTCGTGTACAAGGTGGTTTCGGACTATAAAAAAATAATGAAAGGTGATAAAAAGTGAGAACACAGTTAATTGAAATGGTGAAACCATAAGAAACCAATAAATTGAGCATTATGTTTAATTGAGTAAGAGTCGCAATCTCTCTCTCTTTCTCTCTCTCTCTCTCTCTCTCTATATGTAACCAAACCCTCCTTAGTTGATGTGATTTGGCATCTTGGGGCCAGGCACGTCCTGCTTGGGGACTCGACGATGTACCAGCGTTAAACCCCGTGCCGCTGCATCCGTCCAGAGTGTCAAAACACTGCCTAGGAAGTATTCTGCTATTTTCGTGTTGTTTTTATAATTCTCTTTCGGGATTGCAATTACGTTTTCACCTGATCCATGTTCCGATTGCCCTGCCGTGGCGAGGACATGTACCCTATAATGAAATAAATGAAGGTGCACGGGCTTCGCCAAGGGACCCTTTGGAGCACTAACAATTCCCGGGATCACGCCATCCCCGCATGCCTAAGTCAGAGCGAACCTCACTATTGCAAGAAATCTCCCATCTTTCCCCATCCATATGGCCTGGTCACGAGCTCATTTATTGGACCTTTTCTCATCCTAGGTATATATATATATATATATATATCACACATATACAACATTAAGCGCCAAGACTCTCTCTCTCTCAACTTATGTATGTTTCCAACAGGACCTTCTAGCATTGTCATGGCTTCCTTGTTGATCGTTCTATTGCTACTCTTCTCGGGAGAAGTTATGGCCGTTCACCGGAAACTTTCACCCGCCGGGAAGCAGACGTTTGTTGTGCAGTTCGACAAGGTAGCCCAGCCAGCGACTAAGACCAACAACTTCAGCAAACAGGTTCCTGAGCGTGGTCCTGAGCTCAAGGACTGTTTGCCGAAAGGTTTCCGGCCGCCGCCCTCGGCACCAAGTCGATATGTCAACTCTCATCCCTTCGATTACTTGGTGGTTTGTGGTTCGAAGAAAGAATCCGAACCTAGAGGGTGATCATGCATGGACGTATGTTTAATCTCCTTTTGGAGGAGGAGGTCAAGACGAGAAGTATTGTTTGTAAAGGTGGATTGGTAGAGCCAGAAATCTCTTTATATCTATTCCTTAATTTATTGGCAGTGATACGGCTTGCATTTTTGCTCTCTTGAGGAGGTTGACTTGCAAATATTACTTGACATATTGTATATCATCCTTTACGGTTAATATCATATTAAATCTCTCTCTCTCTCTCTCTCTCTCGATTGTATGCGGAAAGATTATTTGTTTGTTTAAAGGCCGAGCGCTAACTCAACTGGCAGGGCTCTCGGAGTCCCAAGACTCAGGTGGTGAGTTCGATTTCTGGGGCCTGCACGCCTGTTTCTATAGAGGGCTTTGGGCTCCCTTTGTAACAAAAAGAAGATGTTTCTTTGATGCGTAAGCTGGGATTAGTGAGACCAAAGAAGCACAAGCAAGAGAAGGTGGAAAAGTTTTAGATGGGTTGTGATCATAATGCAGATTTAAGTTCTCTAGTTGTGAGCTTAATATTCTTAAGACACTCGAATCCGAGTTTGAGGGCTTTCGGGTCAAATCCCTCGACTTGATCCGTGGAATCTGCCTACCCATTGCCTTGTCATGTTTTTCCCATATGTTATTCTCCATGAATGAAAAACATGATTTTTTCTTTTTGGATCTTTAGCTCGTGTCTTCGTGCTTCTTTTACAAGGCAAACAAGATTGATCAGGTGGGTTTCAGGTAAGTTCAAGACGGATTCAATACCTATCCTGTATTGTGGATCAAGACACGCCTTCTTTTTTATATGTAAGTTGGGTATTGAACTCCTGACCTTCTATTCAGAGAGCCAACTCCCTAGCCAAGTGAACCATGTCAGCCTTAGGGTTTAACTTAAGCCTTGTGTTCCTTTTTCTTTTTTTTGCAACTCGGTGAAAATTATGAAAACAACCTCACCTGAAAATCTACGGTTTCACACCCATAGCTAGACATGGCCGGTCTGAAACCCGCCTGAGGTTTCCAACTAATACCAGTCCTGGAACTGGAACAGGTTAAACCGCACCTGAAATTGGGAGCCACCCAGTTTGGTTCTTGTTCCTCCTTGCATATGGAACTAAAATAACAGTAGAGCTGGAACCTATGGCTTCAAATCTTTCAATGATTTTTTTGGTTTGAGGCGGTTTAGGGCACAAGGCAGAACCAGAACTGGAGCCGGCCTGGTTCTAGCTCAGTTTCGGTTCCAAGTTCCAGGAAAACCGTTACTGAGTATGTCTACGCAAAGCTTTAGCTCAACTAGCCGCAAATTCATAAGCTGTTTTGTTTCACTCGGGGCTTTCTGACTTGTCCACTGTAGGGGAGAGTTTAGGGAATCTTTGACCTCCCTTAGGAAGAGAGGAGAAACATGCTCAATATGATTTAATCCATGCCCATTAACTTGCATGAGAAAAACTTGATTATGCTTAAGGTTAAGATCTCAGATCAGATTTGGCAAACAAGACCTGCAGCTATGAGTTTAGGTAGAGTCAAAGATGTCAATATTGGATTAGATTCGACGTTGCATACTAATAGTATTTTCAAATCCAACTTTAGTGGTCCTATAAAATTGAACTCAAGTAAGTCTCTGTAAAACTGAAATCAATCTCAATGCACCAAAGCATGAATTGAATTTGGATGCTTCTCTGATTTAGACAGTAGAAATGAACATAACGTAGTTGAGTTCGATTGCCAAAGACCACATTCACTGTTGTGGCCGTCTGTTAGAGGCCCATGTCTTCAAATGTATTATGTTCAAAAGCCATAATTTATGTCTTAACTTCAGATTTGAAATTTTCTATTGGATCTTCCAATATGAACTCCAATTCATATAGTGGATCCTTTTACTGAAGCTGATGCAACTCAACTATCTAATCAGATCTGAGACTCTTTACCAACTTTGGCTAATATTTGGACTCTGGTTCAAAAAACACAAAGAGAAATAGCTCACTTGGGGTCGAATTAGGTTGGGTCCATCAATGATGGATTGAAAAAAAATGGCAATATCAAACAAAATATTTTGGTTGAAGATGAAGAATAGCCGGAAAGAACCTACTTATATATTTGGAATAATAGTTTTGACAAAGAATGGATTTCGATTATTAAGTAAATCCGGTATAAATAACTTTGGCAAGCATTGCCCCTTTAAATCATCATTAGTTTCAAAGCCGACTCTACTGCTGCCCGTGGTCTCGGAGAGAAGCAACAGCGAAGAAAACCGAGGAAATCCAATCCCTGGTTTTGTTTCCCACCGGGGACGCCCGTCTTCATTCACAGATCTCCCTGTTCTTGCCGAGAATCGTTGAATTCCGTCCCATTTCTTCTTGCGTTTTTCTGCATCAGCGTCCATGGATGCGATCACCCACAATATTTTATCTTCAAATCTTCCACACCCGCAAAATATTTCATCTCTCGGAGCTGATCCCTCGTCCACTGTGAAGAATTTGAGGCCTTTCGACCAACTTGGTGTTAGTGGTGGCAGAAGGCCATCTTCTCTTAGAATGGGCTCCTCTTTCTATGGTCAAAAGTTGTTGGGTTTGAAGGAGAGATTGATGGTGAAAGCTTCAAGTGTGGAAGGCATATCTCAGGACCTCGACTCGCCGGCTTCCATGCCTCTGGATCGCATTCACAGCGAAGAACAGTTTGATGAGATCCTTGCCGAAGCACAACTGCTTCGAGAATCTCTGGTCATCGTCTGGTCTGTCTCTCCTAACCTTTCTTGCATAATTGGCAGTTTTAATTACGTCATTCTTGTGAGTGTTGTAGATAGTTTTTTCTTTGGTGTTTGATGTTACTTATTAGCCATTAGATACAATGGAAGTTGCTAATTAAAACCTTTAATACTTCTTTATAGTCTTTTAGATTGCTGTTGTTTTCTGCATTTGTGATGATGGTGACCCTGACCATCTAAGGAAGCTCGTTATACTATAGGGTCGCTAGCTGGTGTAGGAAATGCATATATTTAAAACCAAAGTTGGAAAAGTTGGCAGCAGTTTACTATCCAAGGTTAGTTTTATCATTTGTGCGAACGTCTTCTGTATGCTTTTTTGTGCTCTTATCTGCTTTCTGAGAAATTTCTTCTTTCAGTTATCAAAATTCCTCGTATGATGATGTCTGTAGGGTTCGTTTCTACTTCGTTGATGTTAATGTGGTTCCGCAAAGGCTGGTCAGTCGAGCAGGGATTGTGGTACGTTCAGCGTATCGCTAACTCTCATTTTGAGCTTGTTTGGGCCTTGTATGATATCTTTTGGACTATGATTTTCATGGCGTCTCCATTGATATGTCATTCAAATCATAATGTCATAGCTGATATTGCTTTGTGAGAGAGTTGGATTCGTACGTGCTTCCAATTTTAGGATTGCTGCCTTGGTAAGGAGAAGTGGGAGCATAAGCTGAACAAACCAAATAATATGCGTGCTTTTGGGGAGAAAACGGAGTAAATAATATATATGTGCATTGTTTGTTTTCTTTATATTAAACAATATATGTATTTTGGAGGGGAGAAGGAGGGAGATGGCATTGCAGACATCTGCTATTCCAGTTCAGGTCAACCAACAACAACAACAAAGCCTTTTCTCATACTAGATGGGGTCGGCTACATGGATTCTTTGTTTCCACAAAGAGCCCTAGCATGTGCCATGTTAGTCGTTAACTCAACATAAGCTAGGTCATTCTTTATTGTTTCTTTCCAACACTTTGTGCTCATCCTCTACCTCTTTTAATACTTTCAAAATTTATTTTTTCATACCTTCTTACAGGCAATATAAGAAGAACCTGTAAGAAGGTTAGAAAAACTAAATTTGGAAAGTATTAAAAGAGGTAGAGGACGACCACAAAAGTGTTGGAAAGAAACAATAAAGAATGATCTAGCTTATTGTGAGTTAACTGCTAACATGGCACACGATAGGGATCTGTGGAAACAAAGAATCCATGTAGCCGACCCCGTCTAGTATGGGAAAAGGCTTAGTTGTTGTTGTTGTTGTTGTTGTTTGTTGTTGTATACCTTCTTATAGGCGCTTCTTTTGATCTTCTTTCTATATGTCCAAACCATCTTAAACGATATTCTCTCGTTTTATGCCATTCAAATCAACCATTCTGCATAATTAGCTTCCAATAATGTGAAGCCGGAAAAAAGGTCTAAATTCCAGCAGTGTATCAAGAACCACATGGAAAGCAACACAAACACTGAGGATCATATTTGAAACCACTAAAATCAAGGCCATTAAACAGCCTCTCTCATTGACCTTGCATAGGGGATAACTTAAAAGCATGGTTCATCTGCACTGGAATAGCAGATGTCTTGCATGTTCTCTCTCCCTCCCTCTTCTCCCACACAACATATATTGTGTATGTTTACTCCTTGCTAGCACCTCCCCAAACACATATTTAGCTAGTAACATGCATAATACAGCATCTTGGTTGATCTGAACTTGAAAAGTGGATGTCTGCAATCTCTTAACTAACAACGGTGGTAATTGTGGAACTACTGACTGAACTCGTAACTTGTCAGTAATGCAACTCGTAACTTGTCAGTATATATATGTATGTATATATATGTATGTATGTATATCTACATATATATATATTCTTTAGCATTTAGTATGTGTTAGCATTGCCTTCTTTGGGGCCTTCTCTTTTCTCATATCCTAGACATCTGACATGTAATGTGTGACAAGAAACTGGTTTTTGTGTCTGGTAGCCTCGTCCTCCCCTCATAAATGATTAGGTTCATTCGAGATTTGTTGCGATGTGCCCTTAATTTGTAACAGTACTGCAAGGTATTATTAGTAAATCATGTAATGTCTATTCCATATTTTGTAAGATTATTTCTACTCGCTTGTCACTTGTCTGTATTGCTCTTTTAATGTCATGTTGTTTAGTGCTTTGATGATGTTTTCTTCCACTTAATTATATTTTTGACACTGTTTGCATGCATAAGATCTTCTAATCAATCCTGATTAAAAATTTTCTGCCTCGATAAGTTGAAGATGGATTCTTTTGCAGTGGAGAATGCTAGCAATATCATTTCTGTTCTGATTGCTGTCATATTAAATCCATTTTGCAATTTCCTTTTAACATTTCTACTAGTTGTGTCATAAAATTTGCAACCTATGTTGTGCATATGCTGTTTGATGTTGGCGATGCTACCAAAATTTTGCAGAAAATGCCAACTATCCAGGTTCGTGTTTTCTAGTCCCACTGTTTCTTAGATTTTAGTTTTTCCATTTTTCTAATTAAATGACATGAAATATATAGTTGTGGAAGGATGGCAAGAAACAAGCAGAGCTGATTGGTGTCCATAAAGCGTGGATGGTAGTGCATGATATACATGAGATGATTGAAAATGCATGCTGAATATCGATAAGTCTGCAGCATATGCCATACAAGCAATAATGCATGACCCACATTTCAAGAAAATGCGGTTGTAAATTTTATTCACCCAATAATATCTTGGCCTCAGGTTCATTAGTTTTTGCTATGCTGTTTCCTTACATGGCCATGTTTCCATATGGAAAATTCTTCTGCTCCATATCCTCTATTCCTGGTGGCTGCATTAGATTTTGTTCCTTGTTTCAAGTAGCAGCTTCATCTTCGTTAATCCTGGTCCAGCTGCTGAAGCATGTGTGAATCTATATTGAATGAGTATCTCATTGGCAAATAGATACTTCACCTATGGTCTAGTTTCCTTTTCCACTCTTTTCCTTTTTACTTTTATTTTCATCATACTGATACATGTGATTTCTTAGAACCTTGAATTTGTGCATATGTTGCTGTATTGAATCTTTGTCTGCAGACATTTAACTAGTGCTCAGGATGTTCAACTTAACTGGAAGGGTTGTAGCTGCAACACGGGCTCTCACGGTTTTGTTTCTGCAGGAACCGCTATCCGTGCATGCCAATGCTCAGCTTAGGCCCATGCCAAGGGTTCTAGCTTCATAGTTTTATGTTGGATTATTCCAATTCGTTAAAAATGTTCCTCCAAGTTACCTATAAAAAAATATAAAAAGGAGCAGCGGGTTATCAAATTGAGTGGGACTTCATTCGTTCTTCCAGCATTGACCCCAAGTGCCCATTTATGAAAGTTCCTGTGTTTTTCTAGTTGTTCAAGATCTCACCTGGTTTATTTTGTTAACTTCCCAATCTGTTCCGCGTGAAATTTGTGGAGACAAGTAAACATTTGAAATTCACTCGTGGATCTACCAGTTCAAAGTATCCAATTACATCCTTGAATTCTATATAGCTCCAAGTAAAGCAGGCATGATCGTATGTGTGCATATGCGCATGCATCACAGAAACATGCATTCACCCATATACTCCCCCCACATAGTACATGCTACACACGCAGTCGTAGAGAAGATATGTTTTGAATTGCTAATATGTTGGAAGTTCTTATAGAGAAGAATTCTTTTGTTTCCGTGGTACAATCCGTATGTTAACTCCACCTATGTAAGGGATCACCCTTGCATGGCCGGTCCCAAGCCCGGATAAAGGAGGAGGGTTGTGTTAGGCTTTCGAAAGCTAGCGTAAAACTTTGTTGAATTTTTATACCATTGATTATACAAATTATGAGCATTGCGTTGGGGCGTCTCCTCTTAGCGACGCGTTGTAGAGTTCGAATGCAGTGAAAAGTAAGTAAGAGCCTCTATATTTTTCTCGGATGTAGTAAATCAATTGTAGGGAGGCTTCCCACATCATTTAAAGGTGTAGGTAAAGAAGTTAGTCTCGTTATATTGCCGTTCGAATGTAGTATATAAATTGTAGAGAGGGTCTTTGCATTTTTAGTATGGACAGATGCAGGGTAAGAAAGCTAGTCCTAAATAATAAGATTTGAATTGGTTCTTCGAATATTGGAACGTTGTTCGGTAAGCTAATGTAGGTAGTAGATACTATGATTTGGAGAAAGATTTATATCTTATGTTTACAAAAGACAAAGTGGGTTGGAGAAAAAGCAAAAGATTAAGGATACATGTTTTAAATTATGGTACTCATGAAAGAAAAAAGCTCGAAACGGAGTTGGTATTATCATAAATAAATATTTAAAGGATAGTGTAGTAGACATACAATGATATGGTGATCGAATCATGACATTAAAATTAGCGTTAGGAGCAGAGGTTTTGAATATAGTTTGTGCTTACGCACCCCAAGTAGGACTGGAAGATAGTATAAAGATGGCTTTTCGGGAAGAGTTATATAAGGTGATTCAAAGAATTCCACAAAGGGATATGATTTGTTTAGGAGGAGACTTAAATGGACATATCGATAAAGAGGCATTAGGATATCAAGGTATTCATGAAAACTTTGGTTTTGGGGATATAAGTGAGGAAGGTAGAGAGGTTTTAAATTTTGCTATGGCATTTGATCTCTTTATAGTCAATACAATCTTTAAAAAATGAGATGAACATTTAATTACTTATAAGATTGTCTTATCACAAACACAAATTGATTATTTTGTTTGTAGGAAAAAAGATAGATCGTGTTATAAAGATTATAAGGTAATTTTAGGAGAAAGTTTAACTAGTCAACATCGACTTTTAGTTATTGATTTAGAGGTGAAAAAGTAGATAAAGAAGAAAAGTGTGCATCGACCTATTCAAACTAAATGGTGGAAAGTCTTTTAAGGAGATGCTTTAAATTATGTTGGTACACCTTGTGATATGTGGAACAATATAGTTATACATATTAGGAAAGTGGTGAAAGATGTGTTAGGTGCATCTAAGGAAAGTGTATCAGCACAAAAAGAAGCTTGGTGGTGGAGTGAAATAGTGTAAAATAAAATCAAAACAAAGAGGGCAGGTTACAAATTATATTATATTAAGAAAACTAGTGAAACTTTAGAGGCTTATAAGAAAGCAAAGAAAGAAGCGAAAAAGGCCGTCATTGAAACAAAAGTTAAAATTTGGGAAGATTTATATAAAAAAACTTAACTCAAATGAGGGTGAAAGAAATATTTTTAGGATAGCTAGGGCTAGAGATAAAAAAACTAAGGTTCTTAATTTTGTTAGATGCATCAAAGACGAGGATGAAAAAATTCTAGTGACAAATAATGATATAAGAAATAGATGGAAAAACTATTTTTATAAGCTTTTTAATGAAAATAAAGATGTTAGTATTAATTTAGGAGAGTTAGCCAAAACAAAAAAATATATAAACCACAAATTTTTACCGACGTATTCAAAAGAATGAAGTCAAAGAGGCTCTTAAACATATGAAGGGTGGTAAATCGGTAAGACCAGACAATATTCCTATAGAAGTTTGAAAAATCGTAAGAGAAACACGAATCACTTGGCTCACACGACTATTTAATGAAATATGTTGAAACCAAAAGATGCCCAAGGAATTGAGAGAGTGTACACTTATACCCATATATAAGAACAAGGGAGACTTTCAGAATGATGTGAATTATTGAGGTATCAAGTTAATGAGTCATACTATGAAATTATGGGAAAGAATTATCGAACGTAGGTTAAGACAAGTATAAAGTACAACAGAGAACCAATTTGGATTCATGCCAGGCAGATCTACTGTTGAAGCGATTCACCTTTTGAAATGTCTCATGAAATATTTTAGAGCAAAAAAGAAAGACCTTCACATGATATTTATTGATATAAAAAAAGCTTATGATAAGGTATCGAGGGAGGTTCTTTGGAAAACCTTGAAAAAAAGAGGTATCCCATTGACATACATTAACCTTATAAGAGACATCTATGATGGTGAAAAAACATGTGTGATGACTCATCAAGGAATGACAAACTTCTTTGAAGTTAATATTATCAACTTTAAGTCCATACTTATTTATAATGGTGATTGATGAGTTAACAAAACATATTCTAGATGAAGTACCTTGGTGTATGTTATTTGCAAATGACACTGTGTTAGTGGAGGAGTGTAAGGAAAAAGTTAATTGGAATTATGGAGAAAAATATTAGAAAGCAAAGGCCTCCGACTTATTAGAACAAAGACAGAATATATGGAATGTAAGTTTGATCATTTGGTTACTTCAGAGGACATAAAAATTAAAATTGGCACACATTGCATCCCCTAAAAGGAAAGTTTTAAATACTTAGAGTCAATTTTTAAGAGTGATGGAAGAATTTATGGAGATGTTACGCATAGAATTAATGTTGGTTGGTTAAAATAGATAGACTTTGTGATAAGAAGATACCATTAAAGTTAAAAGGTAAATATTATAGAGTAGCAATTAGGCCTGCTATGTTTTATAGTTCTGAGTGTTGGGCAGTTAATCATCAATATGTACAAAAGATGTATGTGACAGAAATGAAGATGTTGAGATGGATAAGTGGTCATACAATAAAAGATCGTATACATAATGAGGTTATTATAAACAAATTAAGAGTGACACCAATAGAGGATAAAATGAGAGAATATCGTTTAAGATGGTTTGGACATATAGTAAGAAGATCAAAAGAAGAACCTGTAAGAAGGTATGAAAAACTAAATTTAGAAAGTATTAAAAGAGGTAGAGGACGACCACAAAAGTGTTGGAAAGAAACAATAAAGAATGATCTAGCTTATTGTGAGTTAACTGCTAACATAGCACACGATAGGGATCTGTGGAAACAAAGAATCCATGTAGCCGACCCCGTCTAGTATGGGAAAAGGCTTAGTTGTTGTTGTTGTTGTTGCATCAAAGACGATGGAAAAATTCTAGTGCCAAATGATGATGTAAAAAATAGATGAAAACTATTTTTGTAAATTTTTTAATGAAAATAAAGATGTTAGTATTTGCTTAGGAGAGTTAGCCAAATCAGAAAAGTATTGAAACTATAATTTCTACTGATATATTAAAAAGAATGAAGTCAAAAAGACTTTTAAACATATTAAGGGTGGTACATCGGTAGGATCGAACAATATTTCTATAGAAGTTTGAAAAATCGTAAGAGAAACATGAATCACTTGGCTCACAAGACTATTTAATGAAATCTGAAAGAACCAAAGATACCCGAGGAATGGAGAGCGAGTACACTTATACTCATATACAAGAACAAGGGAGGCATTTAGAATTGTGTGAATTAGTGAGGTATAAGTTAACGAGTCATACTATAAAATTATGGAAAAGAATTATCAAACATAGGTTAAGACAAGTATCGAGTACAATAGACAACCAATTTGGATTCATGCCAATCAGATCTACTGTTGAAACGATTTATCTTTTAAGACATCTTATGAAATATTTTAGAGCAAAAAAAAAAGACTTTAACATGATATTTATTGATCTAGAAAAATCTTACGATAGGGTACCAAGGGGATATTGTTTGGAGCACATTGAAAAAAAGAAGTATCCTATTGACATGCATAAACCTTATAAGAGACATGTACGATGGTGCAAAACTATGTGTAAGGACTCATGAAGGAATGACAAACTTCTTTGAAGTTAATATTGGGTTACATCAAGGATCAACTTTAAGTCCATACTTATTTATAATGGTGATTGATGAATTAACAAAACATATTCAATATGAAGTACCTTGTGTATGTTATTTGTAGATGAAATTGTGTTAGTAGAGGAGTCTAAGAAAAAAGTTAATAGAAAATTGGAACTATGGAGAAAAACATTAGAAAGTATAGGCTTCCGACTTAATAGAACAAAGACAAAATATATGGAATGTAAGTTTAATCATTTGGTTACTTTAGATGACATATAAATTAAAATTGGCACACATTGAATCCCCAAAAGGAAAGTTTTAAATTCTTAGGGTCAATTTTTGAGAGTGATGAGAGAATTGATGGAGATGTTACGAATAAAATTAATGCAGGTTGGTTAAAATGGAGAGGAGCATCAGATATTTTTTGTGATAAGAAGATATCATTAAAGTTAAAAGGTAAATGTTATAGAATAGCAATTAGACCTATCATGTTTTATGGTTCTAAGTGTTGGACAATTAATCATCAACATGTAAAAAAGATGTCTGCGACAGAAGCGAGGAAAGATCGTATACATAATGAGGTTATTAGAAATAAATTAAGAGTAGCACCAATAGAGGATAAAATAAGAGAATGTCGTTTAAGATGGTTTTGACATATATAAAGAAGATCAAAAGAAGAATCTTTAAGAAAGTATGAAAAACTAGAATTTGAAAGTATTAAGAGGTAGAGGACGACCACAAAAGTGTTGAAAAGAAACAATAAAGAATAATCTAGCTTATTGTGAGTTAACTGCTAATATGGCACATGATAGAGCTATGTGGAAACAAAGAATCCATGTTGTTTGTTGTTGGTACAATCCGTGTGTTGTTGCCATATGACAGTAACAACATCTTGATGATGTGCCAGCGTTGTGGAATAAGAGCATGGTCATGAAAATGTGGTGAAACAAATGCTGCATAACTCAATTTGGGGAGCTTACAGCTATCACTTATATATCTTAAAGACATGAAACTGTAGAAGAGCATCGCTTTGTTTATCTGCTCTCAAGCAGCGTGGTTCTTTTGAGAACCACTGCTGCTATGGATGAGAATGATACGCCCACTCCTAGAATCAGTAACAACGTGACGACCTACTATAAAATTGTTTTTGAAAAATTTCGGTGCAATTTTAGTTTTGCCAAGTTCTAATACTTTGTACAGCATGCTCTTTTTTCTTTTCTGTAAGCGTGTGTTTTACAACTGGTAGTTATTCTACGTACAGCAGGCGTTTAAATTCTGGGGGATAACTGGTTGTCCGGTCTCTGCAGGAGTATATGCGACTTTATGAGTGTCGACGCGCCTGTGTGTGTGTCTGTGTGGGTGTGCAGACATGCATGTAGACATTTAAAGAACCGGAAAGCTGGAGATCACCCGGTTCAGTTCATGTTCAACCAAATGTTCCAAACTGCCTACTCCATATACTTCTCGGACCGGCCCGATCCCATTCGGCTTGATCTCGGTTGCTAGTTTCAAGAAAATCAGACTCCAAGTCAGTAAAACACCTTTCATACCACCCAAAAAATAGTGCTATCTTGCACCTTCATCACTCCGGCATCATCTTTCATATTCTCATCCACCTGCCGTTCGAACTCTTTAGCGAACAATTTACCCTTTGAACTTATGAATGCTTCTTTTATCAATTCTCTTATCTGCTACATGCTAGTCGAACCAAAAGAAACTTTGTTTTTCATATTGTGATCCTACATCAACATGATTCAGTCTTGTCATCCTAATCTACCTTTGATTATGTATTTATTCAAATAAAATAAAAACATCATGTTTTATAGTTTGCTCCCGACAGTCTTTCTCAACCTCTTTCATACCAAAGCCCTATTTGTTATCCCTCAATATGTTGAAACTACCATCATTACGGATGAGCATCAGTTGGTTGATTCACTGACCAGACCAAACAAAACAAAAACCAAAATGATGTTGAAAATTCAAACCGATACCAAACTGATTTGTGAAGGTAACCGAATGGAACAAAACTGAAAATTTATCAGTTCAGATATTCAGTTAGTCGATTTCACCCATGTTTTGATTTATTGCTATTTTATGGGAAAGTTTAGTGTCATTATGTTGTTGATGATAGTTGAAGTGAATAAGCAGTTGGTGAAAATAAATCATGAAAATAGTTGGGTTCTAGGTTAAAATTTTGATTATTTAGTTGGTTCCATTTTCTATTCATGTGAACTGAAACTGAACCAAGAACAGAATTACCTGAAAAATAACGAACACAAAACCAATTTTTAATAGAACCAAACCAAATCGGAAACTTCAATTCAGTTATCCAGTCAACAGTGAGCGATGCTCACCCCTAACCTTAACCATTTCTTTCAAGTGGCCAAATGGTGCTTCTTTTTTCAAAGTTTATGCAATTGGATCTCAGAAGGCTTCTATCAAGAAAAACATGTACGTTTGAGTTCATGCCATTGATTATTAAGTTGAGCATGGAAATGGAATTAAATAAGAATCATAGAGAATTTTACATTCCAACGTTACATGATTAAATCATTTATTACAAGTATCTTTTTCAATTACTTTTCAACCAAACCACTCAATCAAACATACGTGTGGAGCAAAGCTGGAAAGAGATGTGAAGAATTGAAACTTTAACAATTATAGGATGGCAATGAGTTCCTCATGGAACACCAAGTGAAACGGGACTACGTAATAGTGTTGTAAGGCTTCAAATTCACAGCTCAGCATGTTTGGATCCAAGCAAGCATGCAAAAGTATCGGAACCTATTAAAGATAGTTTGATGTAAATCTCGGTTCACGTGACAACCAAGTGTAATATACATCTTGGGTTGAGCGGATGCTTAAGAGGTTTACTGTTGCGGTTCCTCTGTGTGTGCGTGTGTATATGTGTGCTTAGCCATGCATAAGAAGCATGCACTACACACATGCAGAGAGCGAGAGAGGCTGGGCGACAATTCTTAAATGAAGAGACAGCTCTAGAAGTACATATTCAAAAACTTGCAAGCAGATGAATAATGTGCAGCTGAAGAGAAAGAACTGCACGTATCACATCTTTTTATTGGAGAAAATTATGCCTAAATTAACTTTTCTCGGGCAAAACATATGAGGATAAGCTGACAGTACAAATATAGTATTACAGGTGCATACTTGCATATGAGAGACACACACACACATAGAGGAAGAGAGAGAGAGGTTAACTTAGAATTTCTATGATTTTGGATAGAGCAGAATATGTACCCAAGATAGCGGAAGCAATACCTACGGTGATAATGAATGTGCAGAATGAACCCTGCAAGATCAATAAATGTCACATTCAAATTCACAAACTAACAGAGGATAAAAAATGAAAAAGAACGAGAACTTGTATTAAGGACCAAACGATAGAACAGGTCTTTCATGAAGATCAGAGGTGCTCAATGCAGATCTACTAGTTTTGTTTCTACATCACCTTAAGGTGCCTTATCTCCACCATCATCAGTACCGTGTAAATCTAAATGATACTTGAACTAAGTGAGATTATTGAAAACGATCTCTTAATTCATGCTAACTGGTGTTGCAATCAGTGGAAGTTTGTCATGAGAGATCCAGAGGCTTTTACTCTTATATAATGGAGAAAGCTATCATGTTTGGTCCCCAGTAGAGAGATTGTAACATCAAAAGTGGACTAAGTTCTCCGATTCAATGCTCTTCATTGATAATTTGTGTTCTGCCACTTGCTCTGATCTTGTCAATATCCAGAGCTTGTTGTTTGATTGAGTTGCTGGGCTAGGCTGATGGACCCTCCCAAATGCACATCCTGGGAACGAACTCCTGACTAAGACTTCTAAGCTGAACCGCTAGCCAGATGAATTACGCACCTTTTGGGCATTTTTTCATACTTCATATCTACTAAAGAACACGGCATACAGGTTACTGGATTGTAAGCCATAGGACAGGATCTCATATTTTTCTCCTGTTTTAAATTGTTTCGAAGTAAGGAGTTCTCAACCAAGAAAGCTCACTGTTGTGCTATGTATTGGACAGATCACCTAGGTTTATGCTTTCAGTGTCTTAACGTAGAGATTCCTTTAACTTTTCATGCAATAAACATCCAGGAAGTCAAGATAAAATATTGTTTTCCAGGTCACAGAATAAGTTCTTTCAGGCAAAATTAATTAATATTTCCAATTAAACCATCTTTAAGGACAGTTATACTGTAATTAAAGATAATGACTAATTGCAGCAATCAGAGGTCATACATTTGGTTGGATTAAAGCCGCGGGTTCACTAGTCATACTGTATCCATTAACACTAGATGAGGTAATACCATATTGTTTCACAGGTAACAGAATATGCTCTTCCATATGCTTTCAATTAATATTAACAATTAATCCATCTTTAAGGACATTTATATTGTAATTAAAGATAACGACTAATTGCACTGATGAGAGATCATATATTTGGTTGGAAAGAGCCATTGATTCACTAGTCATACAGTATCCAGTAACAGTAGATGAGGCAACACCACATAGTACTTAAAATAGTTGAGTCCAAGATCAGAGACTTGGAAGTTCTCAAAGCAAGAGCAGAGTAGAAGCATTACCATATCAGGTACAAGAAACACCATAGAAGTTTGAATTTCTTACTCCATGTGATGACAAATGAGAAACATAGTCTTTCTAAAAAGATATAAAATGGATTAACTGATCCACTAGACCAAGAGGGAATACATAGAATTTTTATGTTCTTAGAGGGAGAAAGTTTGGATATTTCCAGAATCATATTATCTATGAGAAGGAACATTATGTGAACCATTTCTAGTTACAACCCTAACTTGCATTTATCATCTATTGAACACATAGAGGACAAAATCAGCCTTTGTATTGATGGAAGCCTATGTAGCTTCTAATAATCATTCTGGAGAGCTAGAATCACACAGAACAAAATAGAACACCCTAAACAACTTGTCCAACATAAAATTGATATCAAGACTCATCTGGCACAGTCTTGCTGTCCTTGTTTTCATCGAGGAATATTCCTGCTCATTTGGAGGTTCCGAGAGAAATATACTGCTATATGCTGGTGTTGAAAAAAACTAGGTACGATGATGAATGAATAGCAAGATGCTTATGTTTCACACCTACTAGATATGAATACAAGGGGTTTCGTGCCAATGGCATGAAATTGAGTAACCTGCCGTTAGGACCAGGTTGTTTGATCTTACAGGAAATGAAGGCCTAGAGGAACAAGTTTTCCAAGATTGAATAACCACTACCTTGAACAGAAAGATATTAGTATAACCGATTTAACATTTTTGGAATCTTTCTTTTTCTAGTATAGTTCTAACTTCTAATACATTGATCGACAAGGTCAAATAAAGAGGTAAAACAAATTTTTAAACTATAATATCAACAAGACGAATACAGTAAAATAGAATGCCCTCCAGGATCGGATATATTCAGGCAAAATTTTGAAGGCAATTACAAGAAAGAAAACAAACCTGTATCCAGGTGATCTTTCCCCGAACTATGCTAAGAAAGCAAGCAGATGGAAAAATCAGGGTCTGCAAAATACTCGTGGTTTTATCATAAGCTGGAAAAGTTAGAAGAACAAACAAATAGAAGTGTAAATGTCGAAGTGGTATAATGTAACTTACTACAAGCATTGTGAGGAGGGATCCAATTAAAGCCATCACAAGACCTGACACAACAACATAAATAACATCAAAATTATCATCTTTCATACATTTTTCATTCTTATCAAAATTGCAGTTCCAAGATAAATTGTCAGATGCGAACTGATTAGCTAAATAGAACCGAAGACCAAATCTGACGCATTTTGAGACTCACTTCTAGGGTAACAACAGTTCATCAGTACAAGAGGCAGTAAGAGTGGTTCCAGAAGCAAGCCACAAATGATGTATCAACAGCCACAGCAAGAAACTATTGAATTTGTTTGATGAAGCAAAAGAACCGTTTGAATAAGTAAAGAGTATTATGACTTAACGTAGTATAATTATTTGAGAACGAAAAAGATATTAAACGCTAAATCACACAGTAAGACTAATTCATAACATCTTCAAACACTTCTATGATTTCATTGCTTCCCAATAGTGAGGTCGAAGATTATTGTACTTTATAAAGGCATCATTTGGAGTGAACAGAGTAGATAAGATTGCAAACGTTTCAACTCCTTTTAAACTCAGACTCTTCAAAATTTCACCAACAATTGAAAAATCAAGAAAAATATCTCAACATGTAGTGTATGCTGGCATATCCAAGGAATCTTGCTCATAAGTTTTTAACCAGAAAGAGTAAAAAGAGGAGGCATGTGATAGGGTTTTCATGAAAAGGTATTCCAACATGAGATGATAAAGAGGTATATAATATTATAGCACATGTCTAATTTAGAAAAGCATTTCGCTCATATCCTAGCAGCTATGTCACATGGGTGCAGGTGCGGGATACGGCAAATTTCAAAAATTTTGGGTGCGGCGACACGGCTAGTCCCCATATTAAGTTGCCTTCATTTCAACTCGAAATCTACAGTTCTACATGATGGCGTCGGCCTAATCGATCAGAAAACTATTCTTTAATTTGTTTGCACGGGCTTTAACGGTGCTGAGTGAAGGAGAGTGGAAAAAGATTTTCCAGTATTGCTGTAGTTGATATAAATTAGTGTTCAGTTGCCTACCTCACATCACATGTCAATGTGGTGACTGTCTCAATTTTTGATAGTCACGATTCTTTCCTCTAGAGGACTCTCTGGCTCTGTTCTAGAATCACTAGGCTCTGGTTTCACCACTACTGTGTGCATGTATGTAAATGAGGAAGTTCTCTTGAAAATCTGGCTCAGGAACTTTTCTCTTTAAAAAATCGGTTCTAGGAAGTTGGTGTTGTAGAGAACCTGTGTGCGTGTGTGCATCTGCATGTGCGTATTTTGTATCAGGAAGTTCTCTCGCTAAAAAACAGGTATTAGTGAGTCCTCTTAGAGAAAGAACTGGTTTTAGGAAGGTGGTGTTGGAGTGAACTCAAAAAGAACAAGAAATGGAAGCTGCTAAAGTGGTTGTAAACTGTAAAGGACCAATGGGTTGCGCTAGGAATATCGGAAGTTCCAGGTTTTGGGGAAACATGTCCTTGAAGGAGAGAGTCGTTTTGGGGACCCAAATGGAGAAAAGAGTGAAGTCTCGAAGAACCGGTGGGAGGATGAATCTAAATGTCACATGCTGTACCCTTACTGACATCGACAAACAGCTCTTGGTATGTACTCTGTAACCACTTGCATGATCCAACCCTTCGTAGTTGATACAGATATATTTAGTTATTTTGGTTCTCTTCATTACGTTTGTTATCTTTTACAGTCTTTTATGCAAAGGTAATGGTCTAATGCTTAAATTTCTGCATATCATCAACGATTTAAAGGTGTTTCAAAAGATTTATTATAAATGACGTTGAAATTAGTGTTAGGAGCAGAGGTTTTGAATATAGTTTGTGCTTACGTACCCCAGGTAGGACTAGAAGATAGTATAAAGACAGTTTTTTGGAAAGACATAAGGTGTTTCAAAAGATTCCACAAAGGGAGATGATTTGTTTAGGAGGAGATTTAAATGGATATGTCGGTAAAGAGGCATTAGGATATCAAGGGATTCATGGAAACTTTGGTTTTGGGGATGTAAATGAGGAAGGTAGGGAGATTTTAAATTTTGCTATGGCATTTGATCTCTTTATAGTCAATACAATCTTCAAAAAATGAGATGAACATTTAATTACTTATAAGAGTGGCTTATCACGAACACAAATTGATTGCTTTATTTGTAGAAAAAAAGATAGAGCGTGTTGTAAAGATTGTAAGGTAATTCCAGGAGAAAGCATAACCACCCAACATCGACTTTTAGTTATGGATTTACAAATAAAAAAATGAACAAAGAAGAAAAGAGTGCATCGAGCTATTCAGACTAAATGGTGGAACCTCAAAAGCGAGAAAGAAGATATATTTAAACAAAAAGTCCTTCAAGGAGATGTTTGGAATTATGTTGGCATACCGTGTGATATGTGGAACAATATGGCTATACATATTAGGAAAGTGGTGAAAGATGTGTTAGGGGTATCTAAGGGAGGTGTACCGGCACAAAAAGAAGCTTGGTGGTAGAGTGAAGTAGTGCAAAATAAAATAAAGGCAAAGAAGGCATGTTACAAATTACATTATGCTAAGAAAACTAGTGAAACTTTAGAAGCTTATAAGAAAGCAAAGAAGGAAGCGAAAAAGGCCGTTAGTGAAGCAAAAGCTAAGATTTGGGAGGACTTATAAAAAACTCAACTCAAAAGAGGGTGAAAGAGATATTTTTAGGATAGCTAGGGCTAGAGATAAGAAAACTAAAGATCTTAATTATGTTAGATGCATAAAAGACGAGGATGAAAAACTTTTAGTGGCAAACGATGATATAAGAAATAGATGGAAAAACTATTTTTATAATCTTTTTAATGAAAATAAAGATGTTAGTATTAGTTTAGGAGATTTAACCAAGTCAGAAAAGTATATAAACCACAATTTCTACCGACGTATTCAAAAGAATGAAGTCAAAGAGACTCTTAAACATATGAAGGGTGGTAAATCGGTAGGACCACATAATATTCCTATAGAAGTTTGGAAAATACTAGGAGAAATAGGAATCACTTCGCTCACAAGACTATTTAATGAAATATGGAAAAACCAAAAGATGCCCAAGGAATGGAGAACAAGTACACTTATACCCATATATAAGAACAAGAGAGACATTTAAAATTGTGCGAATTATCGAGGTATCAAGTTAATGAGTCATACTATGAAATTATGGGAAAGAATTATCGAACGTAGGTTAAGACAAGTATCAAGTACAACAGAGAACCAATTTGGATTCATGTCAGGCAGATCTACTATTGAAGCAATTCAACTTTTGAGACGTCTTATGGAACATTTTACAGCAAAAAAGAAAGACCTTCACATGATATTTATTGATCTAGAAAAAGCTTATGATAGGGTACCGAGGGAGGTTCTTTGGAGAACTTTGGAAAAAAGAGGTATCCCATTGACATATATTAACCTTATAAGAGACATGTATGATGGTGCAAAAACATGTGTGAGGACTCATGAAGGAACGACAGACTTCTTTGAAGTTAATATTGGGTTACATCAAGGATCAACTTTAAGTCCATACTTATTTATAATGGTGATGATGAGTTAACAAAACATATTCAAGATGAAGTACCTTGGTGTATGTTATTTGCATATGTCATTGTATTAGTGGAGGAGTCTAAGGAAAAAGTTAATAGAAAATTGGAACTATGGAGAGAAACATTAGAAAGCAAAGGCCTCCGACTTAGTAGAACAAAGACAGAATATATGGAATGTAAGTTTGGTCATTTGGTTACTTCAGAGGACATGGAAATTAAAATTGGCACACATTGTATTCCACAAAAGGAAAGTTTTAAATACCAAGGGTCAATTTTTCAGAGTGATGGAAGAATTGATGGAGATGTTACACATAGAATTAATGCTGGTTGGTTAAAATGGAGAGGAGCATTAGGTATTCTTTGTGATAAGAAGATACCATTAAAGTTAAAAGGTAAATATTATAGAGCAGCAATTAGGCCTGCCATGTTTTATGGTTCTGAGTGTTGGGCAGTTAATCATCAACATGTACAAAAGATGTCTGCGACAGAAATGAAGATGTTGAGATGGATGAGTGGTCATACAAGAAAAGACCGTATACATAATGAGGTTATTAGAAACAAATTAGGAGTGGCACCAATAGAGGATAAAATGAGAGAACATCGTTTAAGATGGTTTGAACATATAGAAAGAAGATCAAAAGAAGAACCTGTAAGAAGGTTAGAAAAACTAATTTTGGAAAGTATTAAAAGAGGTAGAGGACGACCACAAAAGTGTTGGAAAGAAACAATAAAGAATGATCTAGCTTATTGGGAGTTAACTGCTAACATGGCACACGATAGGGATATGTGGAAACAAAGAATCCATGTAGCCGACCCCGTCTAGTATGGGAAAAGGCTTAGTTGTTGTTGTATAATATTTAAGCTACATAAATCAATCATAATACAACTAGTATTTGCTAATTTTGGGTGCACGTAGGTATCAATTAGCAAGTTCCCTCATAATGATCTGAAACTTACAATGATTTTACGAGCTGCAAAATATCCAAGTTATGGATTCAAAGAGTTTCGAGATCTTTTGTAGGATATAACATATACTAGTATTTGTGCTAGGATCCACTAGTGATGTCATACTCTTATGTTCTATTGATCTGGCAATGTTCCTCGTCTTTAAATGTGTTTGGTGACAAAGATTATTCTTTGCAAAGGCATACAGTATGGAGTCCAATTGTTCGCACCCAAAATCATTCAAGCAACTTTATATTGTATAAAGCTACAATAGTAAGTACACAACTTTATATTAAAGCAAAACATATAAATGGTAAACAACTACTAATTTCATCATAATACACAAATCAATCTTCATTATTCGGACCCATTTATCCGTGAGTTACAAAAAAAAATTGCAATTTTTTTTTTTTGGACATGCCACACCGACACGGTGTCGGTGTCGGTGTCGCACCAGTGTCGGGGGCGACACTCCACCCCTTAGAAGTGTCTGAGTGACTTAGCCTAGCAGTTACCTAAAGCAGCTAAAAGAAATAGACTTACCAAAAAATGGAACTGTGAGAGCCACAACCAAGGTGGAAATGACAAGTGCTGTTCTAATCAGGATTGCATACATGTGAGACTTGCGGTGGTTTGAAGGTATCAACTCTTCCAAACTCAGAGCGACTGGCGACAATGTCAATGCAAATGTATCTTCTGGTTAAGGAAACTAAGTGCTACAGATAAGAAGTCTAATCAGTTGATGTAATAATCAGAAAATCCATGAACATCCAGGGGGAAATAAACAAAAATAAATGAGCATAGTATATTCGATCAGCATTTACTTACTTTCATACACTCAAAATCTTCCATACTTGTGCATGGACAACCAAGCTACCAACTTAGTTGATCACATGTTCCATAAAAGTCAAGTAATGCTGCAACTCGGATGGAAGATAAATTCCTATTTTCTCCTTTCAGAACTGGTCTACTGGACAACTTGAATTGTGTTTTCTTGAAGTAACAGGAACACAGCAAACATTTTACTGCTAATATACTCAACAAATTACCAACTCTTGGTTTCATGGAATAACCTTGAAATAGGCATCGAATAAGAGAACTTTATTATAAGTAGCACATACACATGCCAGGAGATGTGATGAATCTCATGGTTGAGGCTGATCTGATGTTGGTTAGCGCTAATGGACATATGGCAGGTGAGGAGTTGATTACTACTATATCAGGAACATGAAGGAAATTGCATTGAGGAGTAGCTGAATAAAAAGGCCCTCATGGAAATCACCGTTGAGACTGGATAAAGGGAGTGGTAATTGGCTTAATCATCTCTTCTCATCTCTGATTTCCTCTCTCCTCTCTGTTCTTTTCTTTCATATGAACTCCTCTGTCTTTGTTAATTGTCTTTGCCTTGTACTACGTCTGTTAACTCTTTCAATCCATCCTTCTTGTTATCCAAATCATTGTTTTCTAGCCATTCATGACGGACAATGACAGGCTTCATCATACAGATAACCAGATGACTGACCTATTTGAGAATTTATATTATGTTGGAGAATAGATTAATTCCTGAAAGAAGTGAGCGTTTTCTAGATTTGCCAAGCTAGCTAACCCTCTAATCCAAACCCAAGTTAAGAAAACACATGTAGAGCATGTAGAATTCCAATGGAATAGAAAATAAAAAGTTCCTTTGTTCTTTTATCTATCTATCTCAAAGTGAAAGTTAAAGAACGTAAAAATCTCAACTATTTCGGCAGTCAGTTAACTCAGTTCCATTCTCCCTCATTGCATTACTTAGACAACAATGTAGATGAATAATACAAGACTCAAACTTGTACAAAACTCTATTTAATATATCAGTCACACATATGCACATGCAGGCCCACACACACAAACACGCAAAGTTCCAGTTAAAAGAACATAAAAAGTGTCTCTAGTTCAGTAGCTAGTTGACTCAGTTCCATTATCCCTCACTGCCTTCCATAAGAGAAATTCATTATAAGCAGCACATTTTCTTGAAGAGTAAAGCACGTACAATCAGTGTGGGAATGAAAAACAAAGAAGGTTTTTGTCTTCCTTTATCTATCTATCTCAAAGTGAAAGAAAGAACAGAAAAAGAAGCACTTAATTTAATAGTCGGTTGACTCAGTTCAATTAAATCCTAATAGCATTACACAGAAAACAATGTGAATGAGTACAAGACTCGAACTCGTCAAAAACTCTATTTAGAACACACCCACAAACAAACTCAAAGTGCAACTCAAAAGAACAAAAGAAGAATGCATCTAATTCACTAGTCAATTGCACAGTTCCGTTATCCCTCACTGTATTAAATAGAAAGCAATGTAGATAAGTACAACGCTCAAACTTGTCAACAATTCTATTCAACACAACATGCACGCATAGGCACATATATACACAGGCATGCATTCACAACCTCACATGCAGGCATTCACACACGCACATATATATAGCCCTATTCTCACTAACCGCTTAATTCTGATGCCTTAAAAGTCGTAACAAGCCCAATGAGCAATATCCAAGCAATACAGGCTCAACATGTAGAACAGATTGAATGATTAAGATAGATCTGCCAGAAAGCACGGCCAATAGTATTAACTGGAAACTTGTCCCAAAGAAAATGATTACACAGTTCAGCTAAAATTACTCGTACCAAAACTTTGAACATCTTTGACGTACAAGTCTTATCTGAAAGTAGGAAAGTTTCTTGACAAATTGCAGTGAAGTTTAATTTATTTGATCCAGATGGCTACCAATTTTTTTTATTAGGAAATAAATAAGGAAAACAAAAAAGGAAACAGAAGTACACATCACATGTTCATTTTTAAATAAATTTGATAGCCGTCTAGTATGGGAAAAGGCTTAGTTGTTGATGTTGTTGTTGTTGTAATTCGAGGTGATATGATCATAGAGAAAAGCCGGATACTACCAACATCAAGTTCATTGTTAGATAACTCAAAAAGGAGTCCACTTTGTTAAGAGTATTTTTCAGTTCATTAAAGCTTCTTATGCTAATAGTCCAATTAGCAGGTTGAGCATTAAAAACAGCAAATATTTCATATAAGCAAACACTTTAACATTAAAATCTCCTAACATGTAACTTGTATTGAAAAGTTGAGAGGATATTTTGTGAACGGGTTCACCACCTGCAAGGCAAACATGAGAAAACAAATGAATTTGGAATAACAAAACAAAAAAATTAAATGCGTTCAACCATAGGCAGGACATTTTACAATGGCATACCGTTGTCCAAACTGCTATCTTGGAGGCAACCAAGTTTTGGGGCAGGTTCAGTGAGAATTGTGATTCAGTTGATTCTCCGAACATGGTGTAACCCATGAAAGCAACTCCAGCATATAGCAGCGTACAAATTACAAAGCTGCAAGTAGTTAAAATTTTCAGTTCTAAAGGATACCTGGTAATAGAAAACAAGAAACCTAAAAAAGGTTAGAAACCTAAATGAAATTGAGTGGTTGAAGCAATGTGATACCATGAGAGAAGAACAGATGGATATTGACTGGGTTTCTTCATTGAAGAGTAAATATTTGGGAAGACAGCATGTCCAGAATAGCAGTATCCATAAAGTCCAATTGCAACAGGGAAGTTGGTGAGTGTTAAAGCAGTTCCCTTATGTTGGAAGCCAGCTTGATCAACCAAACCAACCCAAAACAAGCAAAGGGCAACCAGTATCGAGGCAAGAACTCCCCCAGCTGAATAAAACATCAAATACCATAGTTAACAGGACAAAATTTTAGCAACAGACTTAAATGTTTTCAAGAATAACATCCATTACTTTGATTGAAGTACATAAGAGTTAAGCCTATATTGTAAGCTCATTCAGATAAAGCCGGCAGATAAATGTTATATTTGAGAGGTGAATCTTTTCATGAATCATAAGAAGCTTAAATTTCTAAAATAAAAATACAGAATTGTTTTAGCTAATAAAACTTCCATTTAAGAAATGGTTTAACCCGATGAAATATCAAGCATATTGCAGGGCAATTTTTCTTCTCAAAGCTTTAATTCATTTAAGATAAAATTACAATAACTCGTCCAAGAAGTCAACCATTGACAAAGCCACCTAATGTGTTGGAATATTATGTTCTTCCACCTTGCTTCTGCAAAGTATATGTCGAGTACACTCTTGGCCCTGAAGTCCCCCAGTCACTATTGTTTTATCAAGAAAAGGTCATTGACGATAGCGTCATTAATAATACACTCACAAAGTGAATATCCCGTAAAAACTTCTTGTTTTGTACAAAAACCAAGTGTTGAATGTAGCAGATACGTCGGTTCCCATAATGGTCAGGCATATAGTCAGATACAGTGTACCATACCATCTCGTAAAAATTCATAATTTTTATCGAAACTTTAAAAAGGCCATTATAAACTTTAAATACTTTTGAAAATCATAGATATCCAAAATTTGGAATAGAGCTTGCCAGCTGACATTTACTGAATTTTGTGCCCATTTTACACCTCCATTGTGAACGGACACTTTAGAACCAACTATACGAAAACATGAACTTCGAACAAAGATCTTTACCGATTGATGATATATTTCCTAAAACCTTTTAATATTATCAAATTAAACTTTTCGAAATTTCAAGTCAAAGAAATCAATATTTTTCAGTTATAAATTTATTTGGTAAACTAATGGAGATGGTAGATACTATGATTCGGAGAAAGATTCATATTGTATGTTTACAAGAGACAAAGTGGGTTGGAGAAAAAGCAAAGGAGATAGAGGATACATGTTTTAAATTATGGTACTTAGGTAAGGAAAATGCTCAAAATGGAGTTGGTATTATCATAAATAAAGATTTAAAGGATAGTGTAGTCAACATACAACGATATGGTGAATGAACCATGACGTTGAAATTAGTGTTAGGAGCAGAGGTTTTGAATATAGTTTGTGCTTACACACCCCAAGTAGGCCTAGAAGATAGTATAAAGACAGCTTTTTGGGAAGAGTTAGATAAGGTGATTCAAATGATTCCACAAAGGGAGATGATTTGTTTAGGAGGAGACTTAAATGGACATGTCGGTAAAGAGGTATTAGGATATCAAGGTATTCATGAAAACTTTGGTTTTGGGGATATAAATGAGGAAGGTAGGGAGATTTTAAATTTTGCTATGGCATTTGATCTCTTTATAGTCAATACAATCTTAAAAAAATGAGAGGAACATTAATTACTTATAAGAGTCGCTTATCACAAACACAAATTGATTACTTTATTTGTAAAAAAAAAGATAGAGCATGTTGTAAAGATTGCAAGGTAATTTCAGGAGAAAGTTTAACCACTCAACATCGACTTTTAGTTATGGATTTACAAATAAAAAAATGAACAAAGAAGAAAAGAGTGCATCAAGATATTCGGACTAAATGGTGGAACCTCAAAAGTGAGAAAGAAGATATATTTAAACAGAAAGTCCTTCAAGGAGATGCTTGGAATTATGTTGGTATACCTTGTGATATTTGAAACAATATGGCTATACATATTAGGAAAGTGGCGAAGGATGTGTTAGGTGAATCTAAGGGAGGTGTACCGGCACAAAAAAGAAGCTTGGTGGTGCACTGAAGTGCAAAATAAAATCAAGGCAAAGAAGGCATGTTACAAATTACATTATGCTAAGAAAACTAGTGAAACTTTAGAGGCTTATAAAACTGCAAAGAAGGAAGTGAAAAAGGCGGTCAGTGAAATAAAAGCTAAAATTTGAGAGGATTTATATAAAAAACTCAACTCAAAAGAAGGTGAAAGAGATATTTTTAGGATAGCTAGGGCTAGAGATAAGAAAACTAAAGATCTTAATTATGTTAGATGCATCAAAGACGAGGATGAAAAAATTTTAGTGGCAAATGATGATATAAGAAATAGATGGAAAACTATTTTTATAAGCTTTTTAATGAAAATAAAGATGTTAGTATTAACTTAGGAGAGTTGGTCAAATCAGAAAAGTATATAAACCATAATTTCTACCAACGTATTTAATAGAATGAAGTCAAAGAGACTCTTAAACATATGAAGGGTGGTAAATCGGTAGGATCAGACAATATTCCTATAGAAGTTTAGAAAATACTAAGAGAAATAGGAATCACTTTAATCACAAGACTATTTAATGAAATATTGAGAAACCAAAAGAGCCATACTATCAAATTGTGGGAAAGAATTATCGAACGTAGGTTAAGACAAGTATCAAGTACAACAGAGAACCAATTTACAGATCTACTGTTGAAGCGATTCACCTTTTGAGACGTCTTATGGAACATTTTAGAGCAAAAAAGAAAGACCTTCACATGATATTTATTGATCTAGAAAAAGCTTATGATAGGGTACCGAGGCAGGTTCTTTGGAGAACTTTAGAAAAAAGAGGTATCTCATTGACATACATTAACCTTATAAGAGACATGTACGATGGTGAAAAAACACGTGTGAGGACTCATGAAGGAATGACAGACTTCTTATCCGCTTTAAGTCCATACTTATTTATAATGGTGATTGATGAGTTAACAAAACATATTCAAGATGAAGTGCCTTGGTGTATGTTATTTGCAGATGACATTGTGTTAGTGGAAGACAACAACAACAACAACTAAGCCTTTTCCCATACTAGACGAGGTCGGCTACATGGATTCTTTGTTTCCACATATCCATATCGTGTGCCATGTTAGCAGTTAACTTACAATAAGCTAGATCATTCTTTATTGTTTCTTTCCAACACTTTTGTGATCGTCCTCTACCTCTTTCAATACTTTCCAAATTTAGTTTTTCGTACCTTCTTACAGGTTCTTCTTTCTATATGTCTAAACCATCTTAAACGACATTCTCTCATTTTATCCTCTATTGGTGTCACTCCTAATTTGTTTCTAATAACCTCATTATGGATACGGTCTTTTCTTGTATGACCACTCATCCATCTCAACATCTTCATTTTTGTCACAAACATCTTTTGTACATATTGATGATTAACTGCCCAACACTCAGAACCATAAAACATAGCAGGCCTAATTGCTACTCTATAATATTTACCTTATAACTTTAATGGTATCTTCTTATTACAAAGAATATGTGATGTTCCTCTCCATTTTAACCAACTAGCATTAATTTTATGCGTAACATCTCCATCAATTCTTCTATCACTCTAAAAAATTGACCCTAGGTATATAAAACTTTCCTTTTGGGAGATGTAATGTGTGCCAATTTTAATTTTTATGTCCTCTGAAAACTTACATTCCATATATTATGTCTTTGTTCTTCTAAGTCGGAGACCTTTGCTTTCTAGTGTTTCTCTCCATAGTTCCAATTTTCTATTACCTTTTTCCTTAGACTCCTACATTGTGTTAGTAGGAGTCTAAGGAAAAAGGTAATAGAAAATTGGAACTATGGAGAGAAGCATTAGAAAGCAAAGGCCTCCGACTTAGTAGAACAAAGACAGAATATATGGAATGTAAGTTTGATCATTTGGTTACTTCAAAGGACATGGAAATTAAAATTGGCACACATTGCATCCCCCAAAAAGAAAGTTTTAAATACCTAGGGTAAATTTTTCAAAATGATGGAAGAATTGATGGAGATGTTACGCATAGAATTAATGTTGGTTGGTTAAAATGGAGAGGAGCATCATGTATTATTTGTGATAAGAAGATACCATTAAAGGTAAAAGGTAAATATTATAGTGTATAAATTAGACCTGCCATGTTTTATGTTTCTTACTTCTGAGTGTTGGGCAGTTAACCATCAACATGTACAAAAGATGTCTGTGACAGAAATGAAGATGTTGAGATGGATGAGTGGTCATACAAGAAAAGACCGTAATGAGGTTATTAGAAACAAATTAGGAGTTGCACCAATAGAGGATAAAATGGGATAATATCGTTTGGACATATAGAAGATCAAAAGAAGAACCTGTAAGAAGGGTACGAAAAAGTTAACTGCTAACATGGCACGTGAGAGCTGTGTGGAAACAAAGAATCCATGTAGCCGACTATTGGAAAAGGCTTAGTTGTTGTTGTTGTTATAAAATGCTTATCTTAAGGTGGCATACATGTCTATTTTATTCACAATAACAATACATACCGTACCGTACTGCATAGTACTTACAACACCGCAAAATGCACAAGTGTTACTTCCAAGTTTATGTCTTTGTTTCCCATGAGGACATAGCGCACTAGGCGTTGGGTCCTCTCACAATTCGGAAGGGTTATTGCGGTAAATAGAGGTCCGCCTAACCCAGCTTGTCAACCAAAAACACAGAGAAGGTTAAGCGCCTCTTGAAAGAAACTCTGAATAAACAAAAGTCCTTTCTATATTTCCGAAAATTTAGCTGGCCTCTTTACATGTATAGACACCATTAACTAGGCTCATTTTTAACGTACAGCGGTTAGGTACTCTCCATAGCTTATGGGCTCGCCCTAAAATTTTATGGCACTTTTACCAATCTAGTGGAGCGACCCTCTAAGGCGATAATATTAAACCACATTTCCTTGTATTTTTCGATAGCTAACTCGTAAGGCAAATGATACTCACCATTATATGCCATCTGAAACCAGTCACAACCCGATCATTTGTCAACAATTCAACGCCATTATTCACGTGGGCTTAATAATGAAAGTATAGTGCACCAACCTGAGATGTAGCTAAGTAAGCTGAGGTCTCGAAGCAAAACAGTGGGAAGGACGGAGAGGCAGGTAATGATGGCGAATAGGTGGTGCGGGTCCAGCTCGAACCCACCTATGCTCAGGTGCGCGTTCGGGAAGAGAGAGCTCAAGTTGTCGCTCTCAAGAATTATGTACTCCACGCAACAAGCCTGCGGAAAAGCAAAGGCAACAAATTACTCAAACCAGCTGTTGTGATAAACTCATCTGCATGCAGCTAGCGGGATCCATAAAGTATCAGTTATTACTAAAAGGTCTACTGTTCGCCGAGTCTTAGTGGTAATAGGTTAATACTTGTAAGAGAACGCCTCTATATATAAATAATAATTGGAAAAACTTCACCCTAATATCCTATTATTTGTGAAATTATTATTTAATATCGCGGTGTTTTTTTTCACACTTTAATGACCTATTATTTGTACCTTTATACCATTTAGAGTAGGTAATACCCATTTGCTTTATTTGACGTGTCATGCTTATATAGAACTCATGTACCACTATATAAACATATGCGTTAGATAAATCAAACGGTTTTATCTATTCACCTATTAAGTAATATGACGATACAAACAGTAGGTTATTGACAATTTCACAAACCAAGGAATTTACAGCTTGCACCTACATTGATCGTTCATCCCGGTGATAAAAGTGGGGGGAAAAGTCCATGGTCCACGTAGGCGTTTTCCGCAACCATCAGTATGCAGGAAGAGTCAAAAGAGAGTTTTTCTCCTAGGTGAGGCCAACACGGCACCAGTCCGCTGATACCCAAAATGGGCTTCCCTTTTCTCCGGAAATTCGTGAAAATTAAGGAGTAGAAGAGCTTCAGAGGAGTTAAAATGGTTTTCATCTTAAAAAGAAAAGAAAGGTAACAACGGCAATTTTTTTAACAAAGCTGGAAAGTAATTTACTAAGCCCCGTTTGCACTAAAAAAAAAGGAAGGCAGGTCAGAAGGCACGTTGTGAAGCCGAGAAATCTGTTGAAAAGCACTATATAATGCGCATAATACCAATAAATAAAAGCTATAATAAAAAAAGAATTGAACTTGACTCTTATGAGTTAAAGCATGATATTTTTGTAAGGATCATCTGCAAATGATGCTTTTTAAAACTACGCCATCCCTAGGCATGGCAATGGGGCTGATTGGGCGGTTTGCCCCGATGAAAACCCACCCCCAATAAAAAAGTGTATAGAACCTCAGGGTTCAAAACCTGCACATACCTTTTCTTTTTTTCAAAAAAAGTATGTAGTTAGCCGCAATAAATACTACTTCCTTACATAATTTGCTCAACACTTGACGCACGTTCAGTTTCCATTGGGGATCAACACGTTACACGCAGAAATTTAAAACATGTCCAACATAACAATATTTGCAAGGAAATATTTATTTTGAAAATGATAATCATAAAATTTATAAATACCACGAGGCAGATTGGATGTACCCACCCATATCCATACTGCATGGACAATGAAATAAAACATGCTCAGCCCTAAGCAGGGCAGGTTCTCAACACGCCTCGACCGGCACAAAGGTGGATTGGGTACCCGTGGGTCAGTTGGAGATGCCAAGCCTAACCATCTTTGTATACGGTTGGCATTCATGGGCCATGGTGACAAGAGGACCACATCAGTGCAGATGGGTGCACCTTGTTCATCTCCCCTAAGCTAGAATTCAAATTGCCATGAGAGGTAGACCATATTGATAACAAAAATCCTATTCTCGACAAAACAAATTCCAAAAAAATCAATACACATCATTTACTGTTATCCTACTTTTCTCATCTCTTTCTTGATAACATCCATGAAAAGCTCATCAGGTAACTGTTTTCACTAGAATCACACCTCCAGCTCACAAAATTCGTCCACTGCACTATGGTTCTATTGCACTGTGTAATTAAATTTTGCTTACGGATTCTTTCTAGAAGATATTTTCAACAAAAGATTCTCAAAAGAACCCGATGTAATATGAGATACCTTAAAAGATTAAGAGTTTTTGCACAAAAGTTTCTCATGGAAGCACATGAAATACTTTTTAAAAAATATAAGTGAAATATATAGAAAATGAAAAACTTAGAATTTAAAAGAGGTAATAAAATAAAAGGAAACTTTTAAAAGCTATGCTAATATTTTCATTGTCATTGGACTTTTAAATGAAGCGATAGTTGTAAACCATAGCTACATATCTTCTGTAACATCGGCAACTTAGATTGTCGATAATATAATGATACTCTTAAATATCTATGATGTGACTACGAATTCAACATGGCATTAAAAAAGCGTAGCTGTCTGGGAGATCCAATCTCAATCAAAGGATCTACAGAAAGGCTACCTAAAATATATAGGAATCGAATTTGATTTAGAATATTCAACAACTAGTTTACTATACTAATTCGTGGACAACGGCTTTTCCTTTAACTAGTCGAAAATAAATTTTTTTAAACCCGACAATAATTCTCAAGCTGTGGCCCTGAACCGCAAGAAGGCATTTCAGTCACTGCATGTGCACGTGCCAAGCTTTTATCCAATATCCACAAGCCCCACTTAGAAAAGCACCAACCTCAAGCATTTATGGGCTTGAGTTGGACTTATCTCTCTTTCTCTCTCTCACACGCGCATGCACGACACATGCATAGACAAAATAAGAATAAAATAAAAGACATCATGCAACTAAGTTAGATTGGCAGACCAATTCAGATTAGGCCCCACAGATCTGACTTGGATCTGATCCTGTCTTGCTGGCAAACAGTTCTTGCTCAAGATAAGCAGTCGAATTTGGAAACTTGTGGCTTTTTCGGTTCATAGAATTGTAAGACATCCATGGAATAAGATCAAGATGTTGGTCCCAAGAGCTCTCTCTCTCAAACACACACACACACACGATCCTGCAAAGCAGACAAGTGCTTGAGATTATGGTGGGTGAAATTTTACTTACGTACAGTTCTGCATACAAGATTATCTGCACAAGAGAAAACACAAAAAATACATCAGCTTATGACAACAGTCATAAAGTGCATGAGAAGAGAACCTGGCATCAAAGAAGGCAAAATCTGCATGGTTTCTGTTGGCACTTTGCCGATATTGTGCAGTAGTTACATATGCACGCACATCCATATGTGTCTGTATGCATGTGTGTCTGTGTGTGTGTGTGTGTGTGTGAGAGAGAGAGAGAGAGAGGGAGAGAGGGAGAGGGAGAGACTTATGCGGAAATGTTGTTTACTGATAACTAAAGTTACCGGTTTCATGACTAAGCTACAGAAGACATTCATTTATGGTCCCACTACCTTCTGCTTCAATTGTTTCAAATAAGAGTGTGGATGATAAAGAAACGCATTGTTGACAATGTTTGATACCATTTGGGAATTCCAAATTGACAAGTGCAACAGTTGATTTTGCAAGCATCAGATGCAGTCTCAAAAATAACAGTAAATTTTGGCATAGAAAAGAAAAGGAGAATGAAACTCACAGAGATGGCAAGGCGACCAATGGTACCAAATGCAGCCTGGCCGATGTCGGGGTAAGTCTCTAGCCCAGGTTCACTGTCTAAACAGTAACGGAGCAGGATTCCAGTATAATATGAGAGGATGCCAAACATTATCAATACCAACAGCCCAAGCCACCCTCCTTCCTTTACTGCATATGGAGTAGACAGTATTCCCACTCCACAAAGTACGTTTATTCCTAGAAAAAGGAAAAAGAAAAGCATATGATCCAACATTATCAGTAGGTTTGTCGATCTCACAACACTCAGAGAATGGATCCACGCATCATCACATCATATGGTATGTTCACTTCAAACTTTTTCGTGGCATTGACAGATTCGTTCAGTGTAAACTAGAAATCTGGCAAGGAATATTTCAACATTAATCAGTTGGTTTATTGTGTAAAACGTATCTCTGAAAAGCTGATAATAGTTTCAAAAAAAAACCGTCTATCAATTTCTGAAGTCAATGTCAGAAATACCTTGAACTAATTGGCTTTTTCATATGACAAGCGTAAATAATTAATTAGTGATTTGAAATTGGCAAGCATGGACACGCAACTTATCTAGAAGAGATTTCAGAAGGATGGGTACCATTAAGCACAGACTGTCCGTAAGTGCAATCACGATGAAGTGGCATCTCATGCGATATCATTGTCTCTTTCTTATCATGTATTGCCTTCTTTGATGAAGGCCATGATGGTAGCCGAGGTATAACAGCACGAGTGTCCTGCTCTTCCTGCGGTTCAGATCTAGTTGGCAGTAGTGGCTTAACCAACGACACGAGTATTTCAGGAGTATGCATTCTCTGTAATGAACTCGTCAAATAAGAGCTGCTTAATCGGGTCAGATTTGGAGTCCCCAAGAAACCGATATTTGGCGAAGCCACGGTTGTGTACATATCAATCGATTGCCTGCCCAACGTGACCATAGAAAGGATTGTCGATTAGAAATTTGCAGTAACTTCTGAATTAAAAGAGAAACAGCTACATCTCTAATTGATTTGTCAGCATTCGCCAAGCAGCAAAGCCAATCTGAAGGATCTTTGCTAATGAGAAATAAAACAAAGTAAAGACAGCACCAACCAAAACCAAGCCTTTTCCCACAGTAAGCGGGATTAGCTACATGGATTCTCAGTCTCTATTGAGCTCGATCTTGAGTCATACTAACATTTAACTCAAAAAAGCAAGATCATATTTTATTGGTTCCTTCCAACACTTCAGAGGCCGTAAAGACAGCAACATGTTCTATATCTTTTTTTGTTGTTAGTGTGAACTGCAAAGATAAACTCAAATGACTGAGAATATCTGAACTTTGAAGCATCAGTTTGATGTTCGTCCAAAATGAATATTAGGAAGTACAGTTTTCCTCTCACAAATCCTAAACAGAACATTGTAACACATACACCAGAGCCAATGATCTCGACTTAAAGGAGCTTCATTTTGCATAATATCACTTCGAGCTAGACAAAATTATACCTGTAACTTTGTGGCCATGATGTAATGTATGAATTAGGTCGTGAGTGGTGAGGGCTATCAGGCACAGAAGAATCAGAAGAATCTGATTCATCTCCATCTCTTCTTTGGTCTACCTTCTCAGCAGCACTTTCTTCATCCTCACTCTCAATATAAAACCTCTTATCAGAACCCAACTTCTTCATGTTTTTCCCGAGTAAGCCTTCTGACTCAGTCTGCAAAAGAGGTAAATCAAGACATGAATCTTCTAAACTGAACTGGTATTTCTTTTTATTACAAAACTTTATATTTTTTCCAGTTTGATGGAGATGGTTATAAACATTCAATCACAAAGGAAGGCAACAAGATTTCATGGAGAAAAGGGAACCGCACATAGCTCTGCCCAATTTTGAAATATCCAAATACAAGACACGGAATTGAACACAAATAAAATGGAGAAATACCAAAACAAAGTTTAAAAACAAAACAGGGAAGAATTACCAGAATTCAATAGCAATAGTTCCAGAATAAGCTGAAAGCTCAACTGGATTTGCACAATGCAACCTCTTTCATGGTATACAGCACCCGCCAATCAAATCTACAATGTTAGAGAAACGGATCATGTTATGAAGATGTGCCACAGATCTAACTTCAATGAGCTCAAAGACATCTTACCTTCAGAAATTTAATAAGGAAAATTGTACGAGGCCCAGAAAGCTTGAGTATGAAATGCATGAGAGAATATAGTAAAGATTTCGTTCAGACTTCCAACCAATAAATTCGCCCAACATAATGCAGTTGAAGTTCATTGAGAAATGAAATTGAAATTAAGATTAAACATGCCAACACAGAAACAACGGTATTAATGAAAAATATTAACCAGGACATCATAATAGTATACTAAAAGTTCATGATTTTACATGTCACAAGAATCCCTCAACTGCTGCATGTTCAACCTTATGGAAAGAAAGATCCGACACTAGGAAACAGCATCTCTCATGACTGTGTCCTTATAAAAGAACAACTGCCTTGGAGAGGCCGATTCCTTTATCTTCTCAAAGATAAGAAACACTTTCATAAACTTAAACAATTAAATATAGAAAATCTATGAGATGTGGAAAAAAATTGAACCCTCTGCCATAATAGATTTCAAAAATATATATAGAACGAGACAACAGTATAGGCATAATTCGCCCAAGTGCCAGAACTGCAGCATCCAAAACCCTCTGCCATAATAGATGATCTGGAAGTGTCACAATAAGAATCATTGGCTACTTTTAGTGTCACAAACAAAAGAATCTCTGGAACGCTGAAAGAATTCAAAAGGAACAGTGGAGAACAACAATCTAGCAAATCAAAACTAACATTGTAGCTGGTTTGCAAAGAAATGAAGGGAAGAGACGAGTAAGAAGACAGAGTCCAGGGAAAAGGTCTTCAAAAACAGTCATGCATCAAGAGAAACTTCAGTACTTAATTCTGAAGAAGATACCTTTAGCATCGGAGCTGGAATTTGCGAAGTTTTTCAGGAGGTTAATCTCCGAAGAGAGAGAGAGAGAGAGAGATGCGATTTTGTCCTTTGATAAAGCAAGAAGGATAAATCTATTGAATTACAACAAAGCAGCATCTACGACAGCAAAATGGCAGTGCTGCTAGCAAGAATGCTCAAGGAAACCTATTTCTTCGGAAAACAGCTGAACGAAATAAGCAAAACTCCGGGCCTCAACTTAAATCTCCGAACGATCGCCACAAGGACGCAGAATGAGGTCTAAGTCTTACAGAAAGCATAAGATCCACCACAGGAATCCAAAAAGAGGCCCAGAATTACCGATTTCGCTCTGACTCGCACTTCTCCTGGTTTTCTTTCTACTCTTTGGATCCAATCACTTTTCTCGCTGCGCAGGTAGCAAAAGTAGCGGAAATCGAAAGGAAGAAGAAAATGACTGTAAGATGACGAAGAAGAGTCTCTCTCTCTCTCTCTCTCTCTCTCTGATCTACAGTGCAAGATGAGCTTCGAGCGCCCTCTCGTACGCACGAACCACATTCACTCACAAGTGAACAACGCAATAAATAATAAAGGCCAATGGAACCATACAACTTATTGACAAATTTGTGAAGAAGAATCAAATTCAATAATTTAACCTTTAATCAAATGCTTACCAACTTAGCGATGACGTCGGACGCATAACGTCCTCCTCGCTGGAATCTCTACTCTCCACGGGACAGAGAGAGAGAGAGAGAGGAGAAAAGAAGGAATTCCTCTTGGTTCCCTTTTTCCAACATCTCCAAACGGAAAACCCTATTTCCCGCGCTCTACAATGAAAAGGGTGGGACCGTCATAGATCGTGACTTTGAAATGTAAGTCGTCCAATCCAATCATTGTTTAGTTCAGTTTTGACGAGTGTTTTCTCTTCTACGACGAACTCTTTATCTCATTTTGCTTTGATTTTCTCCGCAGAAACCGAAAACATTTTAGAATCAAGCCCCATCACAGTTCTTGCCACGTGGCAGATGTTCTTTGATCTTTTACCAAAACGAAACGTATGCTTACCAGAATTTTTAAATGTTATCGAAAATCTTGTCAAGGGTCTTAAGTTTCCGAAAATATGCACGTCATGGGAAACAAAGGGCTAAATGAATAATTTAAACAATAATTTACTAACAATTGATACACTTTTAAAATAAAAGTTTTTACTAGTGCAACAACAATAACTAAGCCTTTTTCGAGATGACATCAGCTATATAAATTCTTTGTTTTTGAAAGACATTGGTTATGTGTCATGCTAGCAGTTAATCATTTTTATGATTTCTTTTCTAACACTTTTGTTATCTTCTTTTTTCTCTTTAACATTTTTTATAATATAGTTTTTTGTTCAAATGATCTTAAATGATTTCTCTTCATTTTATTGATTACTCATCTATCTCACCATCTTCATCTTTGTTACGAACATTTGATGATACCCGACACTCAAAATCATATAACATAGTGAGTCTAATTGTTACTTTATAATATTTACCTTTCAACTTTTAGGGTATCTTTCTATTACATAGAATATTTGATGTACCTCTCTATCAATTTTTTTTATCACTCTAAAAAACTAAACTTAGTTATTTAAAACTTTTTTATGAGAGATGTAATATGTGACAATTTTAATTTTTATATTAGTTGGAGTAATCAAATGACCAAACTTGCATTATATAAAGTCTAGAAACATTTACTTTCTAATGTTTTTATATGTAGTTTCAATTTCTTATTAACTTTTTTCTTAGACTCATTCAGGAAGACTATATATTTCTTTCTGCTGCAGTGAAGAGGCTGAAGCCCGATGCACTCTTTGATTATTTAACTCATCAGCTTCCACTTGTGAGTCAACTTTCTAGTCAGGTGAACCATCGTTCTTCGAGCCATGCATGCCTAGATTAATAGCACAATGTTCATTTCAAACAGGTTAATGAAGTCTTGTTTCTGTATGCGGTGTGTGCGTGTGTGTGTGTGAGAGAGAGAGAGAGAGAGAAAAGAGATGTTCTAGTTGTTTGAGTCATCTATTTTTAGATTAATAACATAATGACCATTTCAAACATGATAATGAGGTCGTGTGGGTGAGAGAGAAGGTTCTAACTAGACGTAGTTGGTTCAAAACCAGTCTGATGGTTTGAACCTGAACCACACTGTCGGTTTTGAAACATGTTTGAACCTGTCCTGAAACTATAACTGAAATCGAGGATCTATAATTCAGTTACCATTGATGCATCATCAACATCAACTAAGCCTTTTCCCATACTAGATGGGATTGGCTACATGGGTTCTTTGTTTCTACATAGTTCTATCATAATTTGTAGAATCTATGATAAATAAGTTTGATAAAGTTTTACGTTTGGTGTCGAAATCCTAACACAATCCTACTCCTTTATCCAGGCTTGGGACCAGCTATGTAAGGGTGATTCCTTACATGGGCGGAGTTGACAATTCGGTTATGGTTGATGATTTTCAAAAACCAACCTAAAACCAAAACCGACGATTTGAAACTGCCGCTAAGTTTTGTATATATTTTTCAATACCCTTTAACACAAACAACTCGTTAGCTCAAGGTAGGGCACTCCCTATCATTGTGGTTGGTGGAGAGTTTGTCTTGTAAAGAATGTAATTCTTATTTTTAAAACATAATTTTAAAATGGTTCTAAAACCGGTAGTTCTAAAACTAAAACCGGAACTAACTCCATGATAGTTTGGTTTCGATTTTAAATTCCAAATAACATGAATACATATTTATGTGTCTCCGTACAAAAGTGAGTCACTCAGGGTCCACAATAATATATACTTTTTTTTCGGTTACGAGAGGAAGCCGAAGCCAAACACACACCTGCACCTTCTTGGAGTCGAACTCTCTACCAACAGCAAGAACACTAGAGCACTCTACCGTTGAGTAAATGCTCTAGGTGCTAATTTATACCTCTTCGATGTTCCCTTCCTCACTCGTTAGACCTGGCCGGTGCAGGGTAAACTGGTTCACCAAAACTCAGAACCGGTTTCAAACTGAACTCCCTTGGGTCTAGTCAAGTTCTGGCTCACCGGTTTTGTGTCTGCTTCCAATTTCGCGACTTTCAGTTCCGGTTGTAGAATGGTTTCAGTTTTAATTTGGTTCTACTTTCATTTGAAGATTTCATGAAACAAAGGTGGGATTTCAAACAGAAACCAAGATGGTTTTGATCCAATTTTTGTTTGGTTCCTTGAACCATAACCAAACCGTAGGGGTTGGGGATTTCCATTCTGTTCTGTTCTGGCTCCAACTCCAGTTCCTTGTTTCAGATTCCAATCAGTTCCAGAAGGTGTTCAAGTCTAGTACACCCGCTAGGGCTGTGTCCGAACTGGCCACCTCTATAGGCTGCTCCATGACACCAATTCCAGTTCCTTTTATGAAAAAAATATCCAATACTGCGTGCAAGTATGTCAAGCTGTTTGCTCGTGAACCAAGGTGGACTGGTCCAGAAGGAGAAAATTTATTATAGTAAAATTTTATTGGTTTTGACAGGTACAATTTGGTTTTTATACTTGCCAGTGATTTGCCTTAATTGGATCCAGATCTGAAATTGCCCAAAGTAGCTAAAATAAATAAATAAACATATATATTATATAAACATGGTTAGTTCGGAACCGGTCCGGCGGTTCAAATTGGAACCAAACCGACTTTGGAACGGCCAATAACCAGAATTGGCCCCGGAACCATAACCGGACTCACTCCCCAACCCCAGTTCGGTTATGGTTCATACTTTTCAAGAACCAACTCAGAATTGGAACCAACGGTTTTAAACTGCTCGTTAATAATATATATATTACACACATTTTAACACATGTTGAAGTTTGACTCAATGGTAGAATATCATTGACTCAGGTGTCAAGTGCCCTTTTATGAACCGGAACCACCCCAAAACAAGAACCAAAAACGCTTTTAGGGCGGTTTGGTTTTGATTCTAGGTTCCAAATAACCCAGAACCGGATATATATATATATGCTTAGCATCTTGAATCTGTTTTATGGACGATTTAAATTTTATTTCAAAAAAAGAAGTAAATGTATAGTTTTTGTAGGTATATTTATTCACATATATATACATTTCTCTTTCAAATTTTAATCATCAATCAAACCAAGATAAATAATTATAATTTGTTTGAATATATTAATGCCTAAGTATACCAATATATATCTGGTTCTTTCTTTCTTTCTATATATATATATTTGTGTGTCATCTATCACTGTTTCACTGCCTGCACTTACTCTCGTGATCTAATGTTGCCTATTAAATGAGCATAACAAATTTTATTAAATTAATTAACTAATTTGACACACTATGGATGACTTGCACCAAGAGCGTTAGCTCAGCAGCGCAACAGGCTTACTGACCCTAGATAGTTGCTTAGGAGTGGTCTATATTGAACTCGAAGAAATTGAATCGGAATAACGAGGCCTATAGATGTCTAATTGCTCGCCTACGGTACACGGATACAAGCAATATGAATGTAAGCAGTGACATGTAGCTTATATTAACTATTTTAGCGTTCCCAGTTTTAGTTGAACTATTGAACATATAAAATGTACTTTAAAGTGGTGATTAGTTTTTATTAAATTATAAAAAATATGAAAATTTGACCATTTGGATCTGAATTGCCCCAAGCATGTCTGCTGGTGACATGCAGCTTGTGTCACTGAAATGGCGTGTCCCCGTGACAAAGATGCTCGTCTCGACTGATCAGCCGGAGTAAATGAATGATCCACTAGTTTTTTTTGCAAATTTAGAGTTCCGGCAAGGAGCACAGCTGCATAGAACAATGTTGGAACCTTTGACAGAAAGGTCAGGGGTTCGGGCACGGGCTCTGTTTGTAGAGAAAAGTTAGCGTTGGCATTGAAACTATAATATGATATCTTGACTTGAAGCAGAGGTGGCATGTTCAGGCCCGGTCTGACGAGTCTAAGGAGATCTGCCACCTCAAGAACTGGAACTAGGGAATCAGATCAGGAACCCGAATCAAATATGAGGGCTCCTCGGTTCTGTTACAGTTCCATCTTTATGAAAATCAGACCAAAACCCGAATCACAACTGATGGTTCCAAACTCTATTTTGGTTTCGATTCCAAATTCTCGCCTTTAATGTATGTTTTTTCTAAATGAAACTAGTATTAAGTCGGATCCAGAACTGAAACCAAAATCATGGTAGCTAAAGGGCTTTCAGTTTCAGGTTTTGGTGAACAAAGAGCCGATGATTCGGAACTGTTACAACTTTGAAACAGAAGTCAAGCAACTACACTTGCTAACAGTTGACTAATTACTCTATGAGCAGTTAAGCCAATTTTTTGGGCTTAAAGACTGATTTCTCAAATGAAGTAATCGCGTTGTGGGTCGCCTCCGAGCTCAGCTTGATCAAGCTTAATCTAGTTCCATGGCAACCTCAAGCCTCCGGCTGAGCTCAAGTGAGCCTCATATGTAATGTTTGTGTTCGAGTCTTTACCTTTTAAAGATGGCATGCTTTATCAATAGTTTGATTGAATACAAGAACTAAGCTTAACCCAAGCTAGCTTTAGTTTATTCATGGTTTCAAATAGCATAATCAAGTGAACTTCGAGCTTTTGACTGATTCAAATTTTTAACGTTCAAGCTTGGTACATTTATTTATGGAGAAATCTCTGCAGGTTGGTTGGTCAAGGTGCATTAGGGCACGACAAAGCACTCACATTTGGTTATAAGTTAGGATGAGTCAAGATTAAATTGTGAGTCAAGTTCGACTAGCGTGGCTCGTAACTGGACTGGATAGTAATGAAGTTGAGAACCGATTCGCCACTGCAGTGGTGGAAAATTTGACAAAACCCTTGGTCTTTTAGATTCAAGTTTTCCAGGAATACTGTTCTATGATTAGCAATTAATTGATTTTCAAGCTGGTCTATATTTGGCTTACTACTCCTGTATATTGTAACGGGTGCAGAATCAAATGTTTTGGCAATTCCTATTTACAAGATGAATTCATGATATTTTGAATCAAAGCTTTGGATCTTGTTCATCCTTGGTAGAGATAATAGGTCACGGGTTTCACACCACAAAAAAGTGGAAGGGATTAAGTGAAGGTTAAAATGAGATGATTTAGTCTTGGTTGGGTGATCCCAGGCTCTGTCATGGCATCAAGAGCGCCTACCTACCCATGATCAAGCGACAGTCGGTCCGGACCAAGGGAGGTTTAACAATGGATGTGTGTGTGTGTCTTTGGAGGTCCTTGTGCCATGCCCCTTGGTCATATAAAAGGGAGCCGATTTTTGTCGAGTCTCATTCGATCATCTTTGTAGAAGACACCTGAGAGAGGGAGGAAGCACGAGAGAGTTCGAGGGAGAGCTGCATCCTGGACGTCTTCATCAGGGTCGACCACCATCGCCTTCATCGGGGTCAAAATCCAAACATCATTATTTGATTTTGATGCATTCTCTCCATGTTAAAACCTCATCACGAAATTCTTTATCAATGGAAAAGGAATGGAGCACAAACAGCAATAGCTCATTTGTCTAAGGGGCGACTCACAAGGTGAGGGTCATGAGGTCAATACCTGGGGCAAGCATATGCTTCAACCTCCCCACTCATACCAAAAAGAAGAGAAAAGGAAAAGAAGAAAGTTGATGAAACAAATAGAGCAAAGGGATCGAACCCAAAGTTCATGGCTCGACATTAAGCATTATAGGAAATCATAAGGATTACACACTATTACTTCTTTTATGCCAAATTTGTCATAACTAGGCAGATTTAAATTTCAAATATGGTGATTCTAGATAATGAGAATCCTTAGTATAATTTCAATATTATATGCGAAATATGGGGACCCTACATAGTAAAATTTATGTTTGGAAAAGGATTTATATTTCTATAAGTTTCTCTTCTATTAAAAACACATCCAATATTGCACAACGAGCAATAGATCACCTGGCTAGAGGGTCAACTCACAAGCTGGTCACAAGTTCGATACCCAGCGATGAATCTCTTCTTCAGCCTCCCGTTATATCAAAAAGTCCAATCTTATGTTCCATGAGATGAAAATCTGCATTAAACTTGTTATCACATGTACAAAAGCTGGCAGCATCATTTGAAGGCGTCATATGACAGTATATATGATAAGGGTGTTTGACAGCTCAAGGACACCAAAGACTCGGAACTCCCGATTTGAGCATCACATGACCAGGTTCAATGCACACACAAGTAAGTCCAGATTCAATGGATTTATTATGGAGGATTAACGGCTAGTGCCCAAGCAAGTGTAGGTCCTATACATCATCTCGGTAATTATGCAGCTCAATAGTTTGATTTGGTTTGTTCATCACCAAGAGTACTGATTAACTGATGGGAGAACCACCAACCAGCTGGTCAATTGAGAATGAACCGAAACCATTCAGCCGAGGGCCGTAAACGAGCGGGACAATCCAACCAGGGTCCGTTTGCAGCTTGCTCGCCAACTTAAGAGGGTACATATATTGAGCTGTCCTTTGATCTAGTTTGACACGAATCCAGCTAAATGAGCTGAAAATGGCTGTCCAGGTAGTGAGCATTTTCACAGACATGTCTATTTCACCGAGCTTGAAAGATCTTTCAGTAGACTTGTTATTGCTTTGACTCGTATTCCCTCAAAAGTGGATCATACTCTTATAGCTCCGAATAAATCAAATACATGCATTAAGATAAGAAAGATTCTTACAACAGCAGTTCTTTCGTATAAGAAGGGATTATGCTTGGAAAAGAACATGTTCCATACTCGTACTATGGAAAAGAAAATGTCCCATACTCGTACTAAAGGATTCAAGTCTATAACCATGGGTTCCAATGCACAAGATCGTGTAGTACTTACCAATGAGGTCCTATCAATTAGTATTACACAAAAGAAATCAATTAGAGACGTTGCTAGTTAAAATGTTAAATTTAATGTGCAATTTTCATTTTAAAAAAATGAAATACCCTGAACTTAATTAACAAAAACATCTTTTCATTATGCAGCTTTGAACACATACATACTCATTTAATTAATCTTATAAAAGCTAAAGTGATTATGTAGTACATTTTCACAGCTTGGCTTTGGGTCACAAATTTCAATATTAAATCAAACATGACCTAATTGAGTTGTACTTAATATACAAATATTGAAATTGAAGTATGATTATCTGATGGATTTAGATCTGGTTCAGGGTCGGATTTAAAATATCGGACACTGAATCCACATCGTGTTATTTAATCCTGTTTAGGCTTCCAAATTATGCTAATTGTGTTCAGATTATCGATGTCCAGTCCTAAAACCCATACCATTGACATCGATTAATGTTTTGAGAAATAGAATGACCCCTCGTTGATGACCCGAGAGGCAGAATTGCTTTGTATGATTTGATCAACCGACCTTCAACATGTGAAACCCACCGATAATATTAGCAAGCATAAGTAAATAGATAGAATGCCAGAGAACAGCGTATACAAAGACAAGTTGACAGGTACAGCATGGCACCCAGGGGACGTTTGATTGTGAGGCCAGGTATAGGGGTGGGCGCGTCTTGTAATAAGGATAAAAGGAGTCATACGACCCCTGTTTTTACTGCACGCCACGCTCACATTTGATTATGAGAACTGAAACTGTAGTTCTTCCGTAAGTCCCAGACCTCGTAATTGAACCGTCCCTCCAAAGAACAAAAATTATGAGGCATAAATACAGGTATATATGTTAAGGTTCATATTTATGTCAAGTAACTAACATGGTTTTGTGAGTGCATATAAATGGGAAGAGATTAAGCAACATACGATAATGAAATTGACAGCAAAGAATGTGATATGCGAGCACAAAATGATACGCAGAAACAGTTACTTAACAGTATAAAAAAACAGTAGCCTAGTGTAGGGGAACAAGTAGATGTTGCCAATCCATAAACTGAAACTAAGCACCATCAGCTATCAGCTCTCAGATGTTGAAGAACCATCCCCGGCAGAAGACTGGCATTCCTCTCGGAGCCTCTTAATTTCATAAGCCCATTCCAAGCCAGGACAGTAGTGCAAGGGAGGATTGAACCTAAAATCCTCGACGTCAGGTGGCAAGAAGGCGCCATTCTCGATCAGAAATTCTACTGCTGCTTTCTTTCTAGCCTTTGCCGCATTGTGCAGAGGAGTCCCTGTCATTGATCATTGAGAAAATTTTAGAAGTGAAGCGGGCTTATGACAGACACTGAAGCAAAGACGGACTCAACCAGTACACACACTATGACTCTTAGCTCCTAAAGCTCAATCTTGTGTATATTAGCAGCGTTTAACTCATAACGGGGGAGATTATGCTTTCTTGTTTGACAAATCAAGAATTTATTGCAAGTAAGATAGCATCTACATGCCAATGGTAGGACTAGAGATGCATTCTGGGCCCAATTTGCATTAAATAGGCTTTCCTATTCGTGGTGCATTTTAACATGACACGGAAATATTTTTGTGCTTAATGTCCACCCTTGATCATATTAGGCCCCACTTTTGCAGATACCAGTAGACATTCAAAGTAAAATTCTAATGCAAACCACCTCTTGGTCATTATTTTGCTAACAACCAGACGGTAACAACACTTCCGGTGGCAGGTAATGGAACCTACAGAACACCCTTATTTTATGTAACTGAGGAGCAATCGGCGAACCATCAGTCCCTGCAAAGTGATGCCCCCTGATCCAGGTTCCCAACACTTCCGGTGGCAGGTGGTCCTCGGTGTCACTCATAAATTGAGAAATCATCATTAACAAGGTAGGCATGATTTTCAAGCCTAGCTTTACTAACCAATAGTAACAATCAATGTTTGCATACCTGCTTCATTCACAAACCCACTAATTCTCGTATACAGCAGAATCAGAGTGATGCCATGCTTTTCGACGTAATTAGATCCATTCCATCACAAACCCAAACAGAAAGCAGGAGACATCAAAGTTAAAGCTTTGAGTCTAATACAAGCTCCAGAACTCAATGTTCAGACCAGCAAGTGACTTCGAAATTCTCACACATACTACCAAACATTGCTCAGAAAAACGCTTCCCCACAAGAGCCTGTGGACATGATCTCGTGAGGAACTATTTTGGATGACCTTGGAAACTTTCTTAACAGACAAGATCCGGGTTTCAAATACTTACAGCCACAGGCACCTTTTGTTCTTGCATCAATGTCAGCACCACGTTCAAGTAATTCATCCATCACCTTCAGATGACCTCCTTGGGCTGCAAGATGGAGTGGTGTCGCACCATGTGATTTGGGTCCCCATACCGGGACATTAACATCCACGCCATCATCAAGAAGGCGCCTCACCTGGAGAAAAAAAAGAGAATTAGTATCAACAGAGAACACAATAATGCATGTAAGCAATTTCCTGCAAAGGTTTAAAAAAATCAGGTTCTTGACCAGCCAAAATTTGTGTTGGCGTCAAAAGGTGATGCTCAACCACCTCATTTAAGCTTATAGGAGAAAGTGTGACTTTGACTATCAAGCCAAAGGCTCCAAAAAGCTTTTGGTGTAAACCTGACAAACTCCCAAAATAGAACATCTTGATTTTTAACCTTCTTCTTTCAGGTCCTGAATAGGCCTAGTAGTCCCATCTAAGTGCTGCCTGGGGCTTCTACCTGCATGGTGCCAAAGTTCTAACACGGTGCCTAGGTACTAAGGTGAGCGAATCAAAGATGGAATCACAAGAACAACCAACATGAACATGGGTAACAGGAATGAAGGCAGAAAAGCCCCAAGGGAGTTCCGATAAGAGACCCAAGAACAGCCATCAAGTAGTGACAATCTATGAGCACATGGTAACAAACGCAGGCTTCTAAGGGCAGAGGGCCTAAGTTCTGAGTGAAGACATTACTGTACCACACCAAGTTTTTATTTTATGTAAGTGAAACTACCAAGAACTTCAAACATCTTAATTACCATGGAGAGGTATAATCCATGGTCTAAGCAAAACCAACCTATGGAAGTTACTTTGATGCATTTTTCATCAGTTACAGTTAGCCATACCATCCAATTTTTTGAGGGACGTGCAATCACAATAGGAATTGCATCAAACCAAGAAGAGCCCAATCATCACATGATAATATCAACCAGTTCCCTTTATGAGAACTACCTTTCTGAAACCTGGAAGGGTCTTAATGATGAACAGAGACCATGTGGTACATTTCAAACAAGGTAGGTGAAACATAATAAAACATTGACAAGGTGTATGACAATGAACCAAGTTGCTCAATAAGGAATTAGGCCATCAAGAAAGGAGAAAGATCAAACTAGGAAGTGGAGCAAGACCTCAAGCATAAAATAAAAGAAACCACTTCACAAATATTTAAAGGATCAATATGCCCAAAAGTTTGCAAAACAGATTCAGATTTTCTTTTTCTTTTTTGCTACCGAAAGCACATCTGAGCACTGGCTGTATTATCTTTCATAATATAATTTACTACATGAGACCAATTAATGTTGGAGAAGGCTTGGTTAAGATTAAGGTTAAGATACCATATAACATCCTTTCTAGTTCCACCAATGGTTTCTTACATAAAAGTCCTTCATATGATGCAACAATGTAGCTAGGATAATGTGCTTTGATTTCACTAATTATTCCTACCAATTCATTACTTGCATGCAACAACAATGGTAAGGGGATCCCTATCATTCTCTCTACATGTGTTCAATGAAAATTTCCTTTGTTCACTTTTCATGGTTGTTACCACCTGAATGAGATTTCACACTTATTCAACAACAACAACTAAGCTTTTTCCCATACTAGATGGGGTTGGCTACATGGATTCTTTGTTTCCACAAAGCACTCCACACTTGTTCAATTATGAATTTTGCATATGAATCTTTGTGTGTGTTAGAGCATTGCTTTGGGGCGTTCCTGCCTACCGACGCGCTAGAGCCCAAATGCAGTGATAATTAAGCAAAGGTCACTACATTTTCGCCCGGATGTAGTGAATCAATTGCAAAGAGGATTCCCACATCATGGACAGGTGTGGGTAAAGAAGCTAGTCCCACTATACATTGCCGCCCGAATGTAGTAAATAATTTACAGAGAGGGTCTCCACATTTTCAATATGAACAGATGCGGGGAGTAAGGAAGCTAGTCCTAGATAATAAGATTCGTATTGGTTCTTGGAATATCAGAACATTATCCGGTAAGCTAATGGAGGTGGTAGATACTATGATTCAGAGAAAGATTCATATTCTATGTTTACAAGAGACAAAGTGTGTTGAAGAAAAAGCAAAGGAGATAGAGGATACAAGTTTTAAATTATGGTACTCAGGTAAGGAAAAGGCTCGAAACTAAATTGGTACAAATAAAGATTTAAAGGATAGTGTATGTAGTAGACAAACAACGATATGGTGACCGAATCATGATGTTGAAATTAGTATTAGGAGCAGAGGTTTTGAATATAGTTTGTGCTTAGGCATCCCAAAGGGAGATGATTTGTTTAGGAGGAGACTTGTGTCGGTAAAGAGGCATTAGGATATCAAGGTATTCATGGAAACTTTGGTTTTGGGGATATAAATGAGGAAGGTAGGGAGATTTTAAATTTTGCTATGGCATTTGATCTCTTTATAGTCAATACAATCTTCAAAAAACGAGATGAACATTTAATTACTTATAAGAGTGGCTTATCACAAACACAAATTGATTACTTTATTTGTAGAAAAAAAGATAAAGCGTGTTGTCAAGATTGCAAGGTAATTCCAGGAGAAAGTTTAACCACCCAACATCGACTTTTAGTTATAGATTTACAAATAAAAAAAATGAACAAAGAAGAAAAGAGTGCATCATCGAGCTGTTCAAACTAAATGGTGGAACCTCAAAAGCGAGAAAGAAGATATATTTAAAAAGAAAGTCCTTCAAGGAGATGCTTGGAATTATGTTGGTACACCTTGTGATATGTGGAACAATATGGCTATACATATTAGGAAAGTGGCAAAAGATGTGTTAGGTGAATCTATGGGAGCTGTACCGGCACAAAAAGAAGCTTGGTGGTGGAGTGAAAAAGAAGCTTGGTGGTGGAGTAAAGTAGTGCAAAATAAAATCAAGAAAAAATGGGCATGTTACAAATTACATTATGCTAAGAAAACTAGTGAAACTTTAGAGGCTTATCAGACAGCAAAGAAAGAAGTTAAAAAGGCTGTCAGTGAAGCAAAAGCTAAAATTTGGGAGGATTTATATAAAAAACTCAACTCAAAAGAGAGTGAAAGAGATATTTTTAGGATAGTTAGGGCTAGAGATAAAGAAAACTAAAGACCTTAATTATGTGAGATGCATTAAAGACGAAGATGAAAAAATTCTAGTGGCAAATGATGATATAAAAAATAGATGGAAAAACTATTTTTATAAGCTTTTTAATGAAAATAAAGATGTTAGTATTAACTTAGGAGAGTTAGCCAAATCAGAAAAGTATATAAACCACAATTTCTACCGACGTATTCAAAAGAATGAAGTCAAAGAGGTTGTTAAACATATGAAGGGCAGTAAATCGGTAGGACACAATATTCCTATAGAAGTTTGGAAAATACTATGAGAAATAGGAATCACTTGGCTTAGAAGACTATTTAATTAAATATGGAGTAACCGAAAGATGCCCGAGGAATGGAAAGCGAGTACACTTGTACCCATATATAAGAACAAGGGAGACATTCAGAATTGTGCGAATTATCGAGGTATAAGTTAATGAGCCATACTATGAAATTATGAGAAAGCATTATCGAATGTAGGTTAAGACAAGTATCAAGTACAACAGAGAACCAATTTGGATTCATACCAGGCAGATCTACTGTTGAAGCGATTCACTTTTTGAGACGTCTTATGGACATTTTAGAGCCATACTACTGATAAGGTGATTCAAAGAATTCCACAAAGGGAAATGATTTCTTTAGGAGGAGACTTAAATGGAAATGTCGGTAAAGAGGCATTAGGATATCAAGATATTCATGAAAACTTTGGTTTTGGGGATATAAATGAGGAAGGTAGGGAGATTTTAAATTTTGCAATGGCATTTGATTACTTATAAGAGTGGCTTATCACAAACACAAATTCATTATTTTGTTTGTAGGAAAAAGATAAATCATGTTGTAAAGATTGGAAGGTAATTCGAAGAGAAAGTTTAACCACCCAACGTTGACTTTTAGTTATGGATTTAAAAGTGAAAAAGTGGACAAAGAAGAAAAGAGTGCATCGAGCTATTTACACTAAATGATGGAACCTCAAAAGCGAGAAAGAAGGTCTATTTATACATAAAGTCCTTCAAGGAGATGTTTGGAATTATGTTGGTACACCTTATGATATGTGGAACAATGTAGCTATACATATTAGGAAAAGTGGCGAAAGATGTGTTAGGTAAATCTAAGTGAGGTGTACCGGCACAAAAAAGAAGCTTAGTGGTGGAGTGAATTTGTGCAAAATAAAATCAAGGCAAAGATGGCATGTTACAAATTATATTATGCTAAGAAGACTAGTGAAACTTTAGAGGCTTATAAGGAAGCAAAGAAAGAAGCGAAAAAGGCCATCAGTGAAACAAAAGCTAAAATTTGAGAGGATTTATATAAAAAGCTTAACTCAAAAGAGGGTGAAAGAAATCGGTAGGACCAGACAATATTCCTTTAGAAGTTTGGAAAATTCTAGGAGAAATAGGAATCACTTCGCTCACAAGACTATTTAATGAAATATGGAGAAACCAAAAGATGCTTGAGGAATGAAGAGCGAGTACACTTATACACATATATAAGAACAAGGGAGACATTCAGAATTGTGCTATCGAGGTATCAAGTTAATGAGCCATACTATGAAATTGTGGGAAAGCATTATCGGATGTAGGTTAAGACAAGTATCAAGTACAACAGAGAACCAATTTGGATTCATGTCAGGCAGATCTACTGTAGAAGCGATTCACCCTTTTAGACATCTTATGGAACACTTTAGAGCAAAAAAGAAAGACCTTCGCATGATATTTATTGATCTAGAAAAAGCTTATGATATGGTACCGAGGGAGGTTCTTTGGAGAACTTTAGAAAAAAGAGGTATCCAATTGACATTCATTAACCTTGTAAGAGACATGTACGATGGTGCAAAAACATGTGTGACGACTCATGAAGGAATGACATACTTCTTTGAAGTTAATATTGGGTTACATCAAGGATCAACTTTAAGTCCATACTTATTTATAACGGTGATTGATGAGTTAACAAAACATATTCAAGATGAAGTGCCTTGGTGTATGTTATTTGCAGATGACATTGTGTTAGTGGAAGAGTCTAAGGAAAAAGTTCATAGAAAATTGGAACTATAGAGAGAAGCATTAGAAAGCAAAGCCCTCCGACTTAGTAGAACAAAGACAATATATGAAATGTAAGTTTGATCATTTGGTTACTTGAGAAGACATAGAAATTAAAATTAACACACATTACATCCCCCAACAGGAAAGTTTTAAATAACTAGGGTTAATTTTTCATAGTGATGAAAGAAGATACCATTAAAGGTAAAAGGTAAATATTATAGAGCATCAATTAGACCTGCCGTGTTTTATGGTTCTGACTTCTGCGTGTTGGGCAGTTAATCATCAACATGTAGAAAAGATGTCTGTGACATAAATGAAAATGTTGAGATGGATGAGTGGTCATAGAAGAAAAGACCGTATACATATTGAGGTTATTAGAAACAAATTAGGAGTGGCACCAATAGAGGATAAAATGAGAGAATATCATTTAAGATGGTTTGGACATATAGAAAGAAGATTAGAGGAAGAACTTATAAGAAGGTAACAATAAAGAATGATCTAGCTTATTGTGAGTTAACTGCTAACATGGCACATGATAGAGCTATGTGGCAACAAAGAATCCATGTAGTTGGCCCCGTCTAGTATGGGAAAAGGCTTAGTTGTTGTTGTTGTAATCTCTGTGCCTGTTAAATTATATAGCCTTGTGGTTCCTTCTTTGCTATGCACTTATATTTCCTTTTTGTAGTTTCCATGTTTCATCTTTTAAACAAGTCACGGGAATATTGTAACAAAACTGATATGGCCCATACAACCTCTTGAACCTTTCAGTATCACATTCATAGCATAACCTGTCGATGCTATTAAAATTTAGAATTATTATCAAACCTTAGCGTCTTTCTATGGAAAATTTCATAAGCCTTTCTTGCATTACACATTATTGGTATCCCAATCCATGACTAGACAAGGATACACTATAACCAATGCCACACCGTCAAAAAACAGAGATAAACATCAAACCGCCTAATGTCATAGACTCACAATCCACAATATATCCATACTCTCAAACTCATGATACCACCTTCAGCTTGTAGGCTATTCATCATATACTCACCCTTCAACTGCCACTAATTATCATAGAAAATACATGCATATGAAAGATTTTCAGAAAATACATGTGACTAATAGCACCTCTAAAATTTAGTCTAAGACATAGCGTTGAAAATGCTATTTTAAAAGCCACTGTATTGTCAAGAAAATACAATATTTTCAAAATATCAACATTTTGAACCATCTCGTTTTTAATAATTATGAAGTAAAAACATGACAAAATATTCTATTGTTAGCCATAGTTCCTTTAGTTTAAACTATATTCTTATTGATTTTATTGTCCTATACACAATAGTTTGCAAGAGGAACTCGAGAAAAAGAAAAGACAGCTTTCAATATTAAGGAGTTTCCCCTTACAAATTTCGCTCATCTCCTATACGATGTAAATGCTTACCATGCAAGGAACACGTAAGAAACTTTCCTGCATGAGAATAATTTTCAAAAGATTCCCAATGAAAAAGAAAAGATAGTTTTCAATATCCTGTGCTTACTTTCGGACGAATTATGTTGATACCTTATACCAATTAAATGCTCACCTGAAAGGAACAGTTAAAGAAAAAGGTGCGATGCTGAGCTCAGCCGTTACTTTTACTTTTCTTTCAGGGAAACAGATTATCCAAGTCAAGTTTCAATGGAAAATGCCAGAAGAAGGCGTACCGGAGAGGCATACTTGAAAATAACATGACAAATAAAGCATAACCCACAAAGATGATTAACGGTCAACGAACTAAGACCTTCAAATCTCTAATATAAGAGACAGCAACCAAAGCTTCAGAGAGAAAACGCTAACTACCAATCCTGATTCAAAAGAAACTTCTTCCCCTGATTTAATAAACATCTTCAGAAAAACTACCATGGGAAAAAGAAAAGTACAAAAGTGGACACAACCAATCAAAACCACTCACCTCCTTAAGATTCCCCTTATGCGCACCAACGTGAAGAAGCGTCCAACCTCTATCATCTCGTTCGTTGGAAAAATTAAATGATCGCCTTCTCGAGAAGCTCCGCTTCAAAACAGGCTGCAAATCTTGTGGCATCTCTCTCTCACACACAAATCACCGTCGATACACGAAATGGACACAATGGGACGACCCAAAAGCACTAAAGCAAGGCCACTCCTCCTTCAACACTCGATCTAAAACCGTTTCGCTATCGGAGATACAGGCTACCAGCCGAATCACTCACGTTTTCTTACGGTTGCACAAAGAAATAAAGAACGTTCGTTTTCGCAACAAACCAAACGATAGGAAGAGATTTACATCCTAGGCTAGGTTTAAGGATTAACGAGAGAAGGAATGATTCGCCATGCCGTACGGTGAGAAGGGATTCAATCCGGGGCCGAAAATGCGAAGATTCTCAGACACAAAGCTTTGGACGAGTTTTGACGATGAAGCGATAATCATAATGGAAACCTTTGAAGGAAACGATAAGAGCATAAAAGAAGGGGGGGGGATATCAGAATCCAAATTGACGAAGGATCACAGATAGACTAGGAGAGTAGAAACGGAATCATCAAAGAGATAGGAAAGAGAAAGAACAGAGAGCTCTACCTCGGGGGAGAAGAGAAATCCAACGAGCGCAGGAATTGTGGAGCAGATAGAAACCCTAGATTCTCCCCGGAGAGTGATTCCAGCGCCAACCCCTCTCCGATCTTTATAGCCGCGAGAAATTCTCAGGTTATCCCAAATTTTTATGTTTTAAGAAGAAAAAAAAATTAAACTCTCTCTCAGGTAGGGTTGGCTATTCGTGTCGGATCTATTTGTGTCGTGTCACTTTGGTTTTCGTTTGAAACAGGTCAACGCAAACATGAACACGCACTTTGGCTTCGTGTTTGATAGTACGCGAGCATGAACTTTTCCGGCCAACTTCGTGTTGGATTTTGCTCTGGTTGTTAGATTGCTACAGAATTCGTGTTTTGGGCAGCGTGCTTCTCGTGTCATTTGCTGTTCGTATCATAGAATATGTCAACCTGAACGGCCCAACATTTTTCTCGTGTCGTGAAGACGACCAAGGCTTTTTTGGTTGTGTTCGTGCCAGGTCTTGGTGTTGAGTCTCAACTCTCACGTTCCGAATTCTCAGATACGAGTTAAGACCCGAACCTATTCTCAGCAAAAGTGTCCGGACTCAGACCTGATGTCAAGAATCTATGACGTGCGTCTGTGATTGTTCCAAAACCGAAGGGCACAATGTTGGTAGGACTCGGTTCGGATAAGTCCAGGTTTGGGTCCTATATGTGATGCCCTACAAGCACGAAAAACATTATCCCGTCGTGTATAATAAATAGATATTTTATGTACATATAGAGAGATACAAGAAAATATCATTTAAGACGGTTCATACATATATACATATATATAAAGAAGATCAAAAGAAACACCTGTCTAAGAAAGTACAAAAAACTATATTTTGAAAGTATTAAAAGAAGCCGAGGATTACCACAAAAGTGTTGAAAAAGAAACAATAAAGAATGATCCACCTTATGTTGACACATGATAGAGATTTATGGAAACAAAGAATTCATGACTCCATCTTGTATATGAAAAAGGCTTAGTTGTTGTTGTTTGTTGTATATATAAAGAGAGCAATTGGTCTATGCGAACTTATGTATTTCATTTGTAACCATTAGATCAAGAGAGTTAGATTATTTAAATAAAAAAGGTAAAGCATTGAAAAAGTTTTATATATGATATATATAGAGAGACAACAACAACAACAACAACTAAGCCTTTTCTCATACTAGACGGGGTCGGCTACATGGATTTTTTGTTTCCACAGATCCCTATCGTGTATCATGTTAGCAGTTAACTCCCTATAAGCTATATCATTCTTTATTGTTTCTTTCCAACACTTTTATGGTCGTCCTCTACCTCTTTTAATGCTTTCCAAATTTAGTTTCTCTAACCTTCTTACAGTTTCTTCTTTAGATCTTCTTTCTATATGTCCAAACCATCTTAAACGATGTTCTCTCATTTTATCCTATATTGGTGCCACTCCTAATTTGTTTCTAATAACCTCATTATGTATACGGTCTTTTCTTGTATGACTACTCATCCATCTCAACATCTTCATTTGTGTCACAGACATCTTTTGTACATGTTGATGATTAACTGCCCAACACTCATAACCATAAAACATGGCAGGCCTAATTGCTACTCTATAATATTTACCTTTTAATTTTAATGGTATCTTCTTATCACAAAGAATACCTGATTCTCCTCTCCATTTTAACCAACCAACATTAATTCTATGTGTAACATCTCCATCAATTCTTCCATCACTTTGAAAAATTGACCCTAGGTATTTAAAACTTTCCTTTTGGGGAATGCAATGTGTGCCAATTTTAATTTCTATGTCCTCTGAAGTAGCCAAATGATCAAACTTACATTCCATATATTCAGTCTTTGTTCTACTAAGTCGGAGGCCTTTGCTTTCTAATGTTTCTCTCCATAGTTCCAATTTTCTATTAACTTTTTCCTTAGACTCCTCCACTAATACAATGTCATCTGCAAATAACATACACCAAGGTACTTCATCTTGAATATGTTTTGTTAACTCATCCATCACCATTATAAATAAGTATGGACTTAAAGTTGATCCTTGATGTAACCCAATATTAACTTCAAAGAAGTCTGTCGTTCCTTCATGAGTCCTCACACATGTTTTTGCACCATCATACATGTCTCTTATAAGGTTAATATATGTCAATGGGATACCTCTTTTTTCCAAAGTTCTCCAAAGAACCTCCCTCGGTACCCTATCATAAGCTTTTTCTAGATCAATAAATATCATATGAAGGTCTTTCTTTTTTGCTCTAAAATGTTCCATAAGACGTCTCAAAAGGTGAATCGCTTCAATAGTAGATCTGCCTGATATAAATCCAAATTGTATAAGACAAAGGATAAGACAAGAATATGATATATATAGAGAGAAACTTATCTAATTTCTTTGAAATCATATTTTAATTCAATCCAACAACATCAACAATTACAAGTTTAACAAGCTGTAGAGAAAGTGATCAAGAGAGTTAGATGATTTAAAATTGCTCTCCTTTCTCTTTATTTCTCTCTCTTCCTTTAAGGTGAAAGAGAAACCAGGGAGATTTTAGAGAGTAACTTTTTCTCATTTAGTTTTATATCAATCGACTACCTCTCTCTCTCTCCCTTCTCTTCCTCCTCTTCTTTCTTATCTCTCTTTATAAGGTGAAAGAGAAGGCGAGAAGCAATGGAGGGATGAGACAACAAGAGCGAGCAATTTTAAACCGTTAAAGGACTCTTTGTGCCCCGGTGGGATTGTCTTCTGCTTGTCGAAGTTTTCAGAAAGCTATTCTTTTGTTGGATAGTTCATTTTTGTACCGATGCTTTGTAAGAATGACGACTTATAATTGTGTCAGTAATCTAGTATAATGTAAGATTTTTATATATCATATTGGGAGTATCTCTTTTTTATAAGCATATGATGCCCTATAGAGTCTATTTTCTTCATTTTTATGAAATTTAATACCTTACTAGGAAAAAAATACAGGCCAAGTTCCTCAAAATCAAAACATTAAATTAGAAATACTATGAAAAAGAAATGATTAATTAAAAAACAAGAAATACAGTATACTTAAAAAACAGTTCAATCAATCATAAAATGAATAAAACCGTAGCAATTCACCTCGAAACCTAGCCGGTGCACCTAAGAAAGAGTTGGAAATTGCGTCGTTTTCCATAACTCATGCATGCATCATTATCTGAAACATGATGCAACAACACACATTCTCGAGTAACCAAACATACTCCATACCTTAGTTTGGCACACCAAAAAGGGAATTCACAGATTCATTGATTGAGGTTTTTCTTTCTTTTTTTACCCAATGGATACATGCATAAGCTGGGAACTTTTCTAAGCTAATGGGAAAACAATTATGTTCCTTATATCCAGACGCTTCTATTCATAAATTGTAACATTAGGCTCCAATCTGCGCTTTTATCTGCAAAAGTTGCTGCTTCCCAACTTGAAATCTCTGTTGCCATTGTAAATCTCATTGTGGCCTTTCCAGCAAATCAAAAGATAATTTCCTTGCAGATTTCTCACACCAAGTGACAATGGAAGAAAATACATAATGCTAACCGTATGTGCATTCTGTCCAAAGTTAGGAGTTGGTTTTACAACAGAAACTCTAAGAGTTAAAGTTGCTCTTGATACATTACTGGTAAATCAAATGAAACCTGAATATCAAAATCATTTCCTACATCTCTCATCTGGTGCTTGGTGTGAAATCCTCTGGTTCCTCTCATATCAGTTGATGGGTCGTTGTTCCACCACATTCAAACTATGATTTAGGTATGTTTATAGGTTCTTGTCTCATGCATCCTGAGATATCTACTTGCTTTAGTCAGAGTTCCTATATAATTGTTACTCGTCTTTTTTCAAACACTAAAGGAGTAAGAAGGCGTGAGAAATTAGATGATGAAAATATTAAAGAAGAAGAGAAAGACCACAAACGTGTTGAAAAGAACCAATAAAAAATGATCTACTTTTTATTGGATTAAATGTTAGCAAAACACTGGATTGAGCCTTATGTAAACAAAGAATTTATGTTCCCAACCCCATCTATAATGGGGAAAGGCTTAGTTGTTTTTGTTGATGTAGAGATAGCATACCCTAGGAGAATAATCAAGGCTTCTTCATGCTCGTTCCAAGCATCAAATCAAAATCCAAAGATGGTCCTAGAGCCTACCTTCTATTTTATTTTATTTTCTACGATGCAAAAATATTCTTGATGCATTTCAATCCACGTGAAGCCATGCCTTCTGTCCAAGGATACCATACACCATTAGTATGAGAAATTTCTCTTGAATAAGCTTCATCCATGGATCTCGGCTTTTGGAAGTGATCTCCATGCTTTCTTGGCAAGAAGGGTTGTTGTGATGTTCTTCATTCTTCTTAAATTGACTCCTTGTTTTTGCTGTTATATCTTTTCCCATTGGATCAGATGTATAACTTTTCTATTATATTGGCCACACCAAAGAAACTTTCTCATAATCCTTTTTTGTCACATTAAAGAATAATACTGTTTCTTGTCATTTATTTATGATGTTTTTGTTTAAACATTGGGTTAATGTGCCTCATGAAATTTTGACAAATTATGTGATACTCTTGCGTATAAGATATATTCTCATTAGGGATACTTGTACGATTCTAATAATGACTTTAAGCATAGGTTGACGATCTTTAGGATTAGGATGATTATAATGATTAGAGTTTCTAGAATAGTAAAGGTTATACTAAGTTTAGAGAAGTAGATAATTTTGATGTTTTAAGCATAAGATTTGATCTTTTGGGCTAGGATGATTATCATGACTTGAGTTATTAGTGACTTGAGGATTATGGTAGAACTTAAGGTTCGACCCATTACTAATAAAGTTATTAAAGTCTCTCGCAAGTGTGATGGTAATAACAAATACTTAGAATTATTGATAGCAAGAATGATAATCATTATATGAAATAAATGGTAATGAGTTAGAATTGGATGTGAGATATTTGTAAAAAGTAATATTATGAAAGAAAACTTTGATAGATCCATGAAGAATTTATTTTGGATTGTATGAGCAATTATTGTTTCTAAGGGATATTAATAATACTTTTTTTTGTTATTATCAATATCGGGTTAGACAGACTCCTGTCAGATCACAAATGGGTGTAGCTGTACAGGAGGGAACAAGGGTCCATTAAGGAGTCATTCAGAACAAGTAAGAAGAAACAGGTACTCACAATACTGTGAATAGGATTAACATAGATACCTATCACAGAACAATAAAATAGGGACAACAAAGATGTAAATCCAAAAACAAAGAAACAAAACCCAAAATCATTTATAAGGACGAAGGACTTGATGAGAAGTACAAAAATTTGTTTCTATCCATAAGAACAGTGACTAAGGTGCAATTTGTTATTCCACCTGAATCAGGACTTCGCCATCCACTTTCTATAATGGTGACTAAGCGATCATGGTATAGCTCTGGTGCAGAAAACTCAGCCTCTTAGCCACCACGATAGTTCCAGTGACAGCTAAAAGAGAGTCCTTTTGCTCGGAGTGATGATGTAATTGCTTATTCCACTAGATAAGAGTTCTTGCTGCAATAACATAGTATAGATAGATACACAGCAATATATTATCTGCCATTTGTTGTGATGACTTCATAGGCTTTCTACTCCCCAGTATTACTCAATTTCTGATGTTGATGTTGATTCATCGATAGAAGGGGGGGGTCATACTCAGAAATCTATTGATTCCTTGCTTTTAACTGAAACTGTTCCATCTAAGCACATAAGGAATGTGTGACTGACATAGCTATTCCTCTGTGAATATAGAGAGCCTCACGAGATTGTTGCTAGAACACTGACTATTTTCTATAGAGATGAGACATTAGTTATTGATATAGAACAGAAGATAAAGCGATCACCAGAACACCTGGCTTTGGCGATAGGATGGTTACTCTACCCTCATAGCATTGGTATCCAATCGAGAGGTTTTTCTTCCAATGGTATGAGTGGCCGATTGCAGCCATTCGAGCTAACAAGGGCAGTGTGTTACATTCTCGAGGAACCCAATGACAATGAAGACCCTTAAATTTCTTGAAAAAAACAGTGATGTTAGGGTTCAGCCAATTAAACCTTGTGGAGACTGTCTTATTGAATCTTTCAAGTGCCTTTTAGAGGTTGAAGCTCATAATAAACTTGCACGAATGTTGATTTAAATTTTCGTAAATTCTATATGTGAACCTAGCTGTCTAATACAAAAATGTATGAGCTTGTTGACAAGTATTTTGGGGCTTATATTGAAAATACCTGCAACATATTGCAAAAAAAAGAGAGAAGAGAGAAAATAGTGTTGCTTATCATTTATTTGTGAAATTTGTTTAAACATTGAGTTGCCTTGAAATTCTATGTGTGTGTGTTTAAAGAGTTTGATGAAATTTTGACAAATTATGTGACAGTATTGCATATAAAATTATCTTCTTTTAGGATACTTGTACGATTCTAGTTTTATTGTTCAATAGTTGAGTGAATTTTGATTATTTATAAACTATTGATTATATTGAGGGTTGACCAAGGCGAAACCCATGGACCTGAGCTGTGACACATTTTCAATTGGTTGACGACTCCGTTAGAAAATTTGAAGGAAAGCATCTAATAAATAGAGAGGGAAACTAATACCTCCTTGATAAGACCTGTCCATCCTGCCATCGGGAGAAGAGAAAAACTCCAAGTCTCTAGTTTGGATTGGAGCTTTTGTAGCACCAGATGACACATATTAGCTGTCATTAGCTTGAAGTTTGCCAATGGAGATTGAAACCCAAAATATTTTATAGGCAATGTGCCTGACCCATTCAACCGGTACACTGCACTACGCAATCCCTTCTAGCCCTGCCGACAGAGAAAAGAATTTATACCAAGCTAAACCTTTTATGTACAATGGGTGCTTGGCTCTGCTTGACTTGTTTAAGCCCCTTTCGTGGAGCATAAAGTATTGTCGGTTTTTCTTCTCTTTGGATGCCCGATTGGAAGACGCTGTATCTAATGGTCGATTCCTCAACTAGTTGAACGAGTAGGCAAGTTATTCTAACCTTTACCAGACACAAAGGTTTAGTTTCACTTTGGACGATCAAGAACATTGTTTTCAGTGAAATTTAGTTTTAAGTTTAATGAAGCAGCAATCTGCTACTTGCCTACCTCATTGCTCCGCATCACGGCTCAAATAAACAGAAGAAATGGCCATGGAGCTAAACAGGAACATACATGGTAGGATAGCACAAGCTAGACCATGATCATCAACGCGACAGTTCCAAAACAAGTCTGGAAGCAACCAATTTGGCCTGCGTTAGACCCGCTGGTTTTTCTTTTTCTCACGGAACAAAATCCGAGTTGCACCAGCTTGCACTGGGATGTAGTGACCACGGATGTCGAACCCCCGGCCATGAGTCAAGGGGTCAGAGGGCTTCTCCATTAACCAACCCACTTGGACCTAACAACAAGCAAGAAGCAAGAAAGAAAAGAGCCACTGAAAAAGCGAAAAGAAAACCATAAATTTCATAAATTTTAGCTCGGACCGTCCAGAAGAAGGCCTGGTAAAAGGATAAAGAAATGATGATGATGCATAGATTGAATCATCCATTGCCAACAGTCAGATTTATTGACAAAATGGATGAGTACACAGTATAGTACAAACAGCATCTGTTTGTACTTCAATCAACTCTCTCTGGTAAAGAATCTGACAAGAAAACATTTCCTCGGCAAAGCGGGCACACCCTGCAACCACAACTCATGGAAATAATTTTGTCAAGAAAATCATACGTCTCCCACCAAAGCTATCAAACAGACACAACTGAATCACACGTTACGTGTTCGGCAACGTGACCATCTACCGGAAGAGATATAAGATACGACCATTGCTCTGCGGTATTTTGAAAATATTGGCTACCCCAAGTCTATGGGAGAAAGGGAAATATCACATTGTTTCCACTACCCTTCGCTTCTCACTAAATTATTAGATCTTAATTGGCAACCTCAAGTATATCGGAGAAAGGGAAATATCATATTGTTTCCACTTCGGTTCTAACTAAGTTATTATATCTTAAAGCATATGTTTGTATTTCTGTCGTATATAATTTTTTTTAGGCCACTCAGGTTTTCCAAAGAATCTCAAAAAGGAGAAAGGACTATCAAGTTCTAACAGAAAACCTTGCTAAGAAGTTGCTGGCAATGATATCGGTGACTGAAAATAAACAGTAAGCATATTAAGTACCTATGAATTTCTTTCAGCCACTTGTCTACACATGATTGGTGAAACTCATGGCGGCAGGGAAGTATTCTCAGCCAATCACCCTCAGCATATTCTACAAGGCAAATCTGGCATCTGCACAGGAAAAAAGATGGATGTGAAAATCTGGAAATGAATGTAAGTTGCAGAAGATGCATATAACAAACAGATCAATGGAGCACAGAAATGAAAAGACTTAATCATCTCAATCACAGAAATGGAACACAGATGCCGATTGGGCTGGGTCTCACTTCAACGTTTCTCATTCCCCATAGAAATTGGAAAGGTTAATGGTAAAGAGCTCAGTCAACAGATTCACATGACCAAACAAAAGCTGTACATTTTGGGCCAAGTCAGAAAACTGATCCCAACTAGGTCTGTTAAATGAGCCAACTGGACCTGTTCCCAGCTTGTCTAATATGAAAGTATGAGCCGATCAAATTGATGAAATTTCAAGCTAACATGAGCCCGTGTTAAATTTAACAAGCTGATTTGTTACGTAAAATTTCCAAGTGGTTCGAGAAATGGAAAATATAATGGATGTCTAATTGCCTAATAACAATAACAATAGCGTATAGATCATAATGATGACCTATGTTTACATGACGTTCACCTGACAACTGTATATATATAGTATAAGTTAGATATAAGCCCAAACGAGCGGACGTTCAGCTCTAACCAGGTTCACAAGCCAAACAAGTCGATCTGGGCTTTTTTGTAACTCGCATGTGAACTTTTACAACCTGAGATTGGCTTTGCTCATATAGGTCCATGAGACAAGGCAACAGAGTGGAGAATGAAAAGAGACGAGCTGCACAATGAGCTATCGGCCTGTTTAGCACTCTAATCCTAACTAATACTTCAATTACCATATAGGAACCAAGGTATAAAAATTCTGTAATATGACCAAAAAGCTGGTATCTGAAGTTGGCAGATCAGATGCCAAGAAAATTATTACGGAAGAAATTATTTTATACTTGAATAAACTTTTGATGCACCAAATCCTGATAGAAGATGGATCTGCAGAAGAAACATAAGGACTCTGCAAATCTAGAAACCAACACTCTAACCCAGACAACGGATGATGTACTTCATTATGGTTAAGGACCATGTCTTGAGATGTTGACCTGCTTGCTGGTGTCGGATGACCTATTTAATAATGTCATGATCATGATGACATATAAAAGCATCAAGTCCAACTAGACTCGACTGGAGTATGGGAAGCTTTCCAATGATCACTAAAAAGTATAGTAGATCTCTCTCTCTCTCTCTCTCTCTATATATATATATATATATATCATAAACACAAATACAAACATCACACCTTTCCTTTTATCCAATAGGCTACAGCTAAGGCCTATGGTTCACAATTCATTATGCCATTGTGAGGTCTAGGGAACTCGCACCAAACAACCGAAACACTTGTACAAGGCCAGGGATAAATGAAAGTGGCAGTGCAAATGTTTCTCCTCAGAAGTATTAGATATCTCCATTCAGTGATGTGACAGTAAGTGGTTCTTTTGTATCATATACCTGATCGACAAAAGCCAGAATCATGAAAACCCCATTTAAATTCCCAATCATGTTATATACTAAAAAATTTAAAGAACTTACATGCATGACCAGGCTACAATTATTTCCATTGACACCACTTGAAAACTAAATCATAATTTCTTTTCAGGTTCAATACCCCTTTCTTATCAGCGCTCCATGTTCCAGGAGTTGATAATATGATGCTTGGTGCATTTGTCCAGATACCTAGGTTATACAAATAAATCAATTTGACAAACATATTTTTGTCTTTGAGAACGATGGATATAAAATTACTTTATAAAACCAGGAATAGCAAAATATGCTCAATAATTGTTAATAGAATTCTAAACTCCCACCAGAGTCATTTTCATCATCAAGTTTCAGGCTTAACTCATACGATTTCTGATGTTAAAAGTTATAGGCCATTCAAAAATCTAACATAGAAATTCACCATTTCAGGCTTTCAGGAGATTTATTGTAAGCTTTGGGCAAACTCTAAAGAGTTGATTTGTTGCCTTCCCTTTGTTCTTGGACACAACAAATACAGGCAAACCAATCAGCATTTCTGGATTCCACAGATTCATGGAGACAAGGAAGTGTTCATAGACATTTTCCATAAAACATAAGCCCTATGATCTGAGAGTTATTGGTGACTCTAATCAGTTTTAAACTGGTTTGGTCAGTGATGCAGCTTGCCAATTTCTTGAATTTAGGAACCCCTTCAAATCTGCCTGCATGATGACTTTATAACATACCACCTTGCATAAATACCTACAGATCATCAATAGCTTCTCATAACCAACTTCTGGGGTGAGTCTGGAGCCCATCATCTTAGTAATCAATACCACATGAGCTCGAGTTATTGAACTTGAGGGTTGCTAGCGAATTTATCGAATTCAGACTAAGGAGATAGAGGTTACAATGCCAAAAGTTTGCTGCTTTGCACCTTCTCTGTGAACAAACTCGCATAGCATTGCCTCACCATTTCAACCAACAAAGAGACCACCAGCTTGATCTCCACAACTTCCTTTGAACACTGAGAACACTCAAACACTCCAAGTTCCTGTAGTTGTGTGCTTGCATGAAAGCTTCTGTCTAGAACTCCCACCCGCCTACCCTCAAAACCTCCACTCTCCTTATTCACCTCCTTCTGTTGATAACATAAACTATTCCAGTATTCCATGACTACTTGCATTTTCAAGTGCAAATCCTCAAACTATAATGCATCTTCTGCTCATCCCAACTCCGTAAATGTCATGCCTTGAAGCCATTGGCCCACCACCTAGCTTCCCTCATTCAGATGGCCATAAGGCCTTGCACAGATCTCATCATCTTTATCCATCTTCGTCCCTTAATAGCTTTCATAGCTACAACACTGTAACATTGTCCACAACCTACCTACCATCCATTACCTGCACTTTTCACCCACATAGCATCAAACGTAGTCCTTTCATTGTCCAAATTTATCATAAAAACTGCCTATTTCTTGTATCACTGTTCAGCTTCTTCCATTTCCACATTTAACCCCTAAATCAAGCAATATTGCATGCTGCTGAACAGAACTAACCACAAGGCAGAAACATAAAGGTGAACACCGATAGAACACATAAACATCAATATGAGCCCTTATTTTTGTAATGTTTAAGTCAGTGAACTAATAACGCTGCATGTTTAATATTCCCACCCAACTATACAATAAACTATCCAACCGTATAGACGTCATATACAAAACTCATGAATGTTACCAGGCAATTCCCCAAAAATAGGCCATGCAACACAAGGTTTAGGAACACTAATGCACATGCACCATACGCCCCATATGTCCACAAGGCCAGACAAATGTACGACAGAATGAATAATAACTGCAGAGAGAGAAAATTGATTAATTATCAGAACATGAGGGTAAGCAACTCAGATCATCATTTGCAGCTAAACACAAAAAAACAGGGTTACAGCTCTGAGGAAACCCGCCAACAAGGATACAGCTGTTGCTACTTAGCAAAATTGAATTAGAGGCCACCCAATCAACCAGATATTTGCTAAAGTAATTAAATACCATGGCAAAAGAACCATAAGTTAGCAAAATGCATGAATACTACTTACTGTGCAACTTCCTCATTCTTAACGCCAGATTGAGCATAAATTTTTATAGGTAGCTGCTCCACTACCTCTTTCGGAGCAGGAAGAGATCCGAAGGCAGAGACTGAAGGACGGGAAGACAATACCACAGATTGCTGATGAATTTCATCGAGAACCTAAGTAGCTCAAGAAAACTCACGATCAAAATCACATAATATGATCTGCAAGATGGTTTAGCCACATAAAGATTAACACTCTTACTTCAAATAACGCTTCTGCTAACATAACAATTCTTGATATACTTGCTCTGGTACTCGTTTCTCCTGCAGCATTCTCTCTTCTAATATTTGTTCGGCATAAACAACGGCCACTGCGGTAGTGACCTGCTAAGATGCAAGACCTATCATGTCCGACTAAATTTTCAAAACGACTACCCAACCGCTGAAGTGCATGGACCTGAAAAAGTATGTTATTAGTGTCAAAAGGAATTAAAAGTCTAACGACCACAGCTGACACTGGACTCTGGAGAAAGAGAATTCCTAGTAGAGATGGAAGCAGAAATTGTTATATGGCTTACCTGAGACCTCACTCTTTGTCTCCGTTCAATAAATGTTGTTCGATGTGCCAAAGGGTTATTGTTAGTGGTACCCACTCCTGCTTGCTGATTTTGGCGGCCATTAAAGTTTGAAAAAGATTGCCGTGGTTCAGCATTTTGGTTGGCCATTTCTTCACCCATTGGGGCCCAGATCTGTCTCACATTACCATGTCTGTCCCTAGAAACATCATCATCTGATATCTGGTTGAACGGATCCACAGACGTCCCATGCCTTCTAAGAACCCTATCGCGAAGTCTTCCAACACTCAATTGCCGGCTAAACTGTATGCTTCCCCCTTGAGGTTCTGAAGTTCCAGTGCGCCTGCAAGCACGCCTTGATTCACTGTTACCTGCTCCAAGATGATTCCTTAGAGAAGTTCCACGTCCACAAGGTTCTGATGGAGCAGCAGCAGCATGGTTTCTTATGTCCTCTGAAGGAATCGTTACCTGTTCCTTCCCAGCAGAAGCACAGTGGGCTGATTGGAATTCACCAGAAGAATCTAGAAAGCCACTCGACGAATCCAGCACAGGTAGTGCAGTGGAAGAGCGTAAGTTACCATCTAGAGGAATACCAATGCCACATTGCAGACCTACTAAATCGATATGTTCAGGAGTAGCTGCAGTGGGTTCTGGAATAATAAGACTAGTAGAAAACAGTGTGGAAGCCACAGATGACCCGATAGTTGTGTTTCTGTTTGACCTAATGCCAATGTGATCACGGAACAAATCCAGCGGAGGATGAAAATTACTTGATGAGGACTCTGATAGTTGTCTATTTGCAGTTGGCATAGAGCTGCTTGAACGGATAGACTCCACAGAAGATGCGTTGTCTTGAACCCATTCATCAAAATCTATGCTAGAAGAGATGGTGGGTACATGAATAGCCCCCAAGCCCTCATCTTTTATACAACTTTCACACTTAACTTTATCTGATTGCCTTTTTTTCGGATTCATGCATGGTTTCCACAGTTTCTTACCAGTACGCTTGCCCTGTGGAAAACCACAGAGGAAATTTTTCATCTCAACTTTTGTTTCATACAACAAGCAAGAAAATACATCAAAGACTTATACAAAGTGAGGTCAACAACAACAACAACAACTAAGCCTTTTCCCATACTAGATAGGGTCGGCTACATGGATTCTTTGTTTCCACAGAGCCCTATCATGTGTCATGTTAGTAGTTAACTCACAATAAGCTAGATCATTCTTTATGGTTTCTTTCCAACACTTTTGTGGTCGTCCTCTACCTCTTTTAATACTTTCAAAATCTAGTTTTTCATACCTTCTTACAGGTTCTTCTTTTGATCTTCTTTCTATATGTCCAAACCACCTTAAACGATATTCTCTCATTTTATCCTCTATTGGTGCAACACATAATTTATTTCTAATAACCTCATTATATATACATTTTTTTCTTGTGCGACCACTCATCCATCTCAACACCTTCATTTCTATCACAGACATCTTTTGTACATGTTGATGATTAACTGCCCAACACTCGGAACCATAAAACATGGCAGGTCTAATTGTTGCTCTATAATATTTACTTTTTAACTTTAATGGTATCTTCTTATCACAAAGAATACTTGATGCTCCTCTCCATTTTAACCAACCATCATTAATTTTATGCGTAACATCTCCATCAATTCTTCCATCACTCTGAAAAATTAACCCTAGGTATTTAAAACTTTCCTTTTGGGGGATGCAATGTGTGCCAATTTTAATTTCTATGTCCTCTTAAGTAACCAAATGATCAAACTTCATTCCATATATTCTGTCTTTGTTCTAATAAGTTGGAAGCCTTTACTTTCTAATGTTTCTCTCCATAGTTCCAATTTTCTATTAACTTTTTCCTTAGACTCCTCCACTAACACAATGTCATATACAAATAACATATACCAAGGTACTTCATCTTGAATATGTTTTGTTAACTCATCAATCACCAATATAAATAAGTATGGACTTAAAGTTGATCATTGATGCACCCAATATTAACTTCAAAGAAGTATGTCATTCCTTCATAAGTCCTCACACATGTTTTTGCACCATCGTACTTGTCTTTTATAAGGTCTATGTATGTCAATGGAATACCTCTTTTTTCCAAAGTTCTCCAAAGAACCTCCCTCGGTACCCTTTCGTAAGTTTTTTTCTAGATCAATAAATATCATGTGAAGGTCTTTCTTTTTTGCTCTAAAATGTTCCATAAGACATCTCAAAAACACAAAAGTGAGGTCAACAAAAAAATATAATTTACAGGTATATTATGATCTTGCCTTTACATGAAAACAAAAGTCTAAACAAATGCCTCAGAACAAAGCACAAGCACAAAAACCCAAAAGAAAAAACAAAAGTAACTTTTGCTATATAACTACAGTTAAGTGATAGAAATTAGATGGAGCATTTGGTTTTAGAGAATGATTAAGAAGATGGAGTATCTGTTAAATGCAGCCTTTCCACCTTGTTGCTTAGCAGAGAACCAAGACCAAAGCAGGAACTTAATGGGGAAATCAATACCGAAAGGTGACAAAGAGCAATTCATCATGTTTAAATTTCAGAGCATCTGATGAACCTGCTATTTGATGTTACGGGCATTACTTACAGATTTTCTTTTAAAGAAGACAATAATTGAAATCAAGAAAATAAAAAGGTATTCACGTTAGACAAGTTTTGAAGCTAAAATTCCATCTGGCACCCAACACCATATGATCAAAGTGTAACCGACTTCTCATGGCTTCTGTGCTACCTTTAGTCAAAAAAACTTCACCATTCCGTGCTCTTGGAGCACTTAGTTGTTGTTTGTCCAAGAAAATTTGTGAGACCCTATTGTCTCATAATGTATTGTTAGGGAACACATTGGGAGTTGCAGTTTTTCAGACCTCTTATGATTCTCATTCCAGCTTTCTGAACCATGAATTCTCACAAGATTTCTCCATTTCAATCTACAGACGATCACATCCTAATGAACGTATTCACTACTTCAGATGCAGGCATGATGTAGGCTTCTCATAGTTATTTTACCTCCCTGAAGTCTGAACCATTAGTTCCCATAAGATTTGTCCATTACAATCTGCAGAGGCATTCCACTAAAACCGTTCATTGCTTCAGATGCACGCCTAGCTTAAGATGTGTCTAACCAACAAATTTTATCAGCACTGAGTTTGTACAAATTCTATACCACAAGAAAATTTCCAGAATCAATACTCTTAGTGATGATAAGTCACGAAAATCTTCTTTTTCCCTGCAGTTCAGCATTAACCTAGTCAAATGCGTCATCACTGCTTGCAAGACACAACATTCACGATTTTTTCTCCGCAAACGTTTCATTTGGCTGAAGATTCATCGTATTAATCCTACTTTTCGCTCAGCCAGAGTAGGAACATTATGCATGCCGGTGTATGCATACATAGAAAATTCTGTACATTTACTCCAAAATCTCCAACGCCAAGAATAAATAGAACATTGATATTACCCTTCACAAATGCACAAATTTTATCATCCCAAAGAAATGAAACCAAAACCTACACATCGAACATGGTGAAAAATCACGTTACAAAACTGTGTCCCCGCGGAAAAATCACATCATACCCAATTAGAAATAATCAAAAAGAAGAAAATCCATCAACCAGATAACAAGAAACAAAAAATTCATGACATTACCCACTTACCGGAATGAGAATCAATTGAAACCGTAAGAAATGACGCAAATGAAAGAAACGATTGATTACCTTCCCTACATCGCCCAGACCATCCGAATCACACGAAAACCCTCCGAAACAGCATCGAAACAGATCGCCCTTCGTCCCTCTCGAGCCCGATCCTTCTTTGCTACACCCAGTCCCCATCTTTCCGTACTCAAAAGTTCCCTATTTTCTTCTTCTTCTCACTCCTTTCACAAATGCGTCATTCGTACCACAATCACGCAACCAGGGCAAAAAACGGAAATAACCCTGGAAAAGAAATGCATCTGCGGATGAATCCTAAGGACCACGATCCATCGTACCTTCTCTTTCAAGAAATGGAAACCCTAGATTCCATGAGATCTTGAAAGAGACGAAACCCACAATTTTTGAATAAAACCTTGGAGAGAATGCAAAAAGGAAAGAAAATAAGAGAAGAGGATTTATATATCTAGAAATTCAAAGAACGTTTCGGGATGTCTTATTATTTCTTCTGCAACCAATTTGAAGATTGTGACGCCATCGTCTTTTGAGGGAGAGGGTGTGGGAGAAGGTAGGTTACAGAGGTTGGGATTTCCAACGAGAAGTCTCGTTCAGAGCCCAAGCAATTAACCGATATCTCAAACAACTATATAACTTTTCCCAAAATACATCTTAAATCCAAATTCCTTTCTTATAAGGATTTTAATTCCAATATTTAAAAAATGGAAAACTATAAAAAGGTTATCAGTCGATCGTTTTTCTCTTTTATTACAACTCAAAAAAACTGCTTACAAGAGATTAAAACAACTCATTTGAGGAATCAAAACAACTCAGCATGAAGATTTGAAGTGAGACCCATGTCATCCAATCAACACCAAATGAGTCGGGCCAGCGGGCACTGCCGATCAAAATCGAACCACATTTGTTTGTCTAACACACACACCATGAATGCAACCTATGGAAGTCGAGCTCTCAATTAGGAGCAATGGTATCAGAGCATAGTATCGTTGAGCTAACACTTTAGGTACAGGTTATTAAATGTCATTGATCTGTCGTATCGAGTACAAGATTAGCATATCCAGTGCAACAGTAGCATTAGCTCAATGATAAGATGCTTTGGAGCCATTGCTGTTAATGGGAGCTTGACTTATAAGGGGTGCATACTTAGGTGTGTATTTAGGTTTTGGTATACTTTGCTACTACAACTAAGCCTTTTCCCATACTAGATGGGGTTAGCTGCATAGATATATATTTTTTTGTAGAATCCATGTTATGTCCGACAAAGTTTTACGTTGGCTGTTGGAAGCCTAACACAACCCTCCTCCTTTTTTCGAGCTTGGGACCGGCCATGAAGGAGTGATTCCTTATATAGGCGGAGTTTTTGGTATACTCTTCTAACTAAAAAAAAGAAAATAAACAAAACACTCACGGCAATGGGCCACTTGGTAGGGCTCCCAACTCATCTAAAGAATGACCATGACTTCAATTCTTCGGGGTGTATAACGTGCTTCGAACTCCAATTGTAACCCGAAATGAAAAAAAAAAGAAAAAAGAAAACATTTTTTAATGAACCCCTTAAGGCTTTTTAGAATTATGTCTCTTCTTTGGTCCTCCTTCACCCAAATCCATACCTTACTTGTGTTGTCCTTGTAATCTTAATAAGCATGTTTATATATATATATATATATATATATATATATATATATATATATATATATATGTAGATTACATTAAATTTTTTTAAAATTAATATGTACCAATATCAAATTTTTACATTATCTAACAAAACAAAATCATGCATTCCGCTCCACCCTTGTTTCATGGTAAGGTGTGTTTCATATAACATTCTAGGAGGATTGGATCTTGCTTTTGGGTGCTCTCAATTTCAAGTTCTATTATATTAATCAAGCACAAAACCAATCGCTACCGTAGAACAAAAACTAGTTCCACAAGCCCAATTTGAGTCAAAAATTTTCACACTAAAAAATGCACATGAAAATCTAATATCAATACCAATGGTCAGGTTTAGGCCAACCATTTTGGTACTAAGAACTTGGCACCACGAATCCAACACACCTGCGAGAACTAAGACCACCAAAGACCTTCACAAACAAAAGAGAAGTGGTCAAGGCTTCTCTCGTATTTATCCAAGCCACGAAGCTTTTAGGCACACGAGCAAATACAAAATACAAGTTTAAACAAAGCAAGTTAATATTAATATGCCAATGTTTCGTATAAGTAATAAGAAGTTGCTTATTTGAAGTAAAATTTAGATATTTTGTAGAAGTTTCCATACATACATAAGTTTGCAATCGAACAACTAACTTAAAATGAATGGATCCGATAATTTGCAAGAGCTCCTTTTGATCAACATTCAATACAAATCTAATGCATTTATATCTGTACAGTCTTTATATATATATATATATATATATATATATATATATATATATATATATATATATATATATATATATATATATATATACTGTGGGATGATATACCAAAATGAAACTGAAATTTGTGAAAGTAAATGAACGAAATAAATAGTATATTCTCAATTCAATCCTTGCTTAAATCTTCTCTAACATCTCAACAATTCAACTCATTTGATTAGTGGTAGAGATTTGAATTCCAAAATGTGATTATACCATCGTATATTAAACGTAAGTATGAAAAGTACAATGATACAATATTGTTTTTGGATTCAAATTTCTACCGTTGATCTTATAAAGATTGAGTATGAACCATTGTTTCAGTACACACAAACGCAAACACATATATACATATATATATATATACATATACATATATATATATATATATACATATACATATATATATATATACATATACATATACATATATATATATATATATACATATATATATATATATACATATACATATATATATATACATATATATATACATATACATATATATATATATATAGTTATTCTTAAGTCCTAATTAAACTTAAAAAGAAAGAAATAAAGCAGAATCTTCCCCTCAAAACAAATGCAATTGTACGCAAACAAGTTTGGAGCGGAAAGGCAGAAAGCAACACGACTTCTGAGTAAAGTTGGCCCGTGTTCAGGAAATGAAGGGAGAATAGGGACTGCGTCTGAAATTAAGATTCTCTTGAAGTTTTCAAAAATCGGTCAAATCTCTGCTTGAGTTTACGATTTTGCCCAGATCGGATCAGAGAGCCGCGCCAGGAGACAACCCGGGATTATTGGCTTTCTCATTTGGACACTTCTGAGCTTTGACTTCTTTCCTTTAATCGATGCACCTACGAAGTCTATCACAGGGACACTTCGCTTCCGTGTCCAGTTGATTATTTGCTTCCCAATAAAATCCATAAATAGAATCACATCTTTTGCTTTTTAACCGTGTCGTGTCGGATGGGCATATGCTGGTAATAGATAGGCAGTCGAAGGTTCGGTCCTGGGTGAGGGTCCCAAACTCTTTAAATTTTTAAGTGGGTTTTCACAAAAAAATTAACATAAAAGAAAAAAAAGTCTACAAGAACACCAAGTGACAAGATAGAAGCTTTAACCCGGAACCTAAAATCGTGTGCAATTTTCTACACGACATGAACATCCAAAATGCACAAAGATCAGAAAAGTCCGTTTTCGTGTGCAGCTGCTACACTGTTATCCAAAAGATCGGGTTGTATTCAAGTTGACTTTGAAAAGAGATTGACATAAGTGTGACCCGAAACATGAATTTGTTTTTTTTTATATTAATTGTTCTTGTCCCCGAAGGACATTCCACCATGCTCCTCACATGGCGTACGGCACCCCACGAAGGAAACCACGTGGTTTCTGATTGCTTTCTTTCGAACTGCACTTTGCTCATCGGAAACCAGCTAGATCTTGGTTGTGTCCTAAATTCAGGCCGTTGGATCATCTTATGGCAGATTTAGACCGTCAGATTTTATTCTAATTGGCTAATTATTGCACATGGGTCTTCCTTCTGATGCCCACTTCGAATTTTTTTTTTAGCCGAAGACGAGTGGTACACCCCAGGGGTTGAACTCTTGTCAAACGTCATACGACTCGAGAACCCTACCAGGTAGGGATGGGAAGGAGGCCTAGAGGAACTGGCTTTTACTCTATCTGCACCCGCCCCGAAGCCTCTTTATACACACTGCTCCCTCTTTGTTATAATCCAGTTCGATCCCCATTCTTTCCACCTCAACCTATAAATTTATTTAAAAAAAATATTTGATATTATATATTCTACATAAATTATTTTATAGTATTAAAGTATAAGTTATTATTGTATATATTTATATTTATATAAAAAATATATAAAATACCTATATATAAAGAGAGAGAAAGAGAAACCGAGAGATGGTAAACACATTTTAATGTGAGACTCTATTAGAGAATCCATATTGTTCATGCGATCATACAAACGACATATATTAACGTTCGATTAATCTTACACATGATAATAATGATCAAGTAATGCCTAGTACGAGAGTGTCTAGCAACTCTCTCTCTCTCTCTCTCTCTCTCTATATATATATATATATATATATATATATATATATATCGATAGAGAGGGTTTAGCGTAAACCATACTCCGACCTATCCTACTTCCGAGATCCTCGAAAACAGGGGTCAAAACTCGGGTTGTGTGGGTCTAAGCCACTTTGTGCCCGCATGATTGATGTTGAGCTTGGGTCTGGTCCATGTCGACCCAGCTACAATCTTATACTTATAACATGTATATATATATATATATATATATATATATATATATATATATATATATATATATATGTTTGTATGTATGTAGAGTGATTGGATTCTACCTACTACAGACGTTATTTATTCGTGTTCAACCATCACATGAGTATAATAACATTATTATTAGTATATTTATAAACTCTTTAAAAATTAAATTACACTTATAGTACCCAAAAGTAATAGGCGAGCATGTCAAATGTGAACACGAAGTAGAACATCAGACTTTGATCACTTAGGCCTTAAAAACCTTGTGGGTTTTGGTCCACTACACTTGGAAAGAGAAGCTACGAGAGCAACACTTTCCACATCGGTTTGTTTCATGAGTCCCTTTCTTAAACGAGTACTAATTTCAAAATTAAGGGTCAAAACTCGACCAGATAAGCACAAAGAGTCTCGTTAGGAGGTCGACACAAACGAACCGAGGGTCACACCTTTGATAACCGGGTTATGCATACTAGTTCGGTGGTTTCAATCGGAATCGAATTGGGTCATGAACCTCTTGCTTATAACATCATTCATGAAGTGTACTACGAAATTATTAAAAGTTTCAACCTCGAACCAAACCGTTAATTTTGGTTCTCAACTTTTAGGGAACTGAATCAAACCAGGCCAAAACTGAACCACTAGCTCCAATTTGGTTCAGTTTTGAATAACGGTTCTACTAATTTAAGGATTTTGCTAAATATAATGTATTATGCTATGAAATTTTTTGGATCTACCACTCATATTTTACATGTATATGAGGTCATAATACTCATATATAAACTTGTCAAGATTTAAATCCTATATATACTCACGTTTTACATGTACATAAGGTTATAAAACTTTGTACATAAACTTATAAAGATTATATATATAAGTTTTATAGCCTTATATACATACATAATGTGAATATATATCATCTTTTCTTTCGTTACAATGAAGAGTTATGCATAGGGATGTTTGTGAGGAAGAGTTCTTATGCTTTTTATGGGAATACTTTGAATGGGGTGGATTTGGAGACTCGAAATGGTGAGGAGCTATGCATAAGGATGTTCATGGAAAAGAGATCTTCCTCTTCTTACGGGACTTATCTTAAACGGAACGGATTTAGAAAGTGGAAACGAGAATGGAGATGGAAGAACAAGGAAATCTCTAACGAGATTGGAGGGATGATGAGAATAGCAGGTCCCCACCTTATGAATTTGGTCTCGACCCTTTTTCCTATTGATTCTAAAAAATTAGATATATCTAAAATAAAATAAATAATTTTTTTTGTTACTTTTTTAATTTATAAACTCATCATCATTCTTTAATAATATTTTCGAATTTATATGTATTTTATATAAATTAAGTTTTATTTCATATATAAAATTAAATTCTAACTTGTGTTTGAGCATCTTTGATGTGGAAACCCGTGAAATGAAGAAGACAAGAATAAGACCGTTTTTGATCCCATCAAAGAGATGGAACGGAGATGGAGACAGGGTTCTGAAAGGGAACCTTGGTCCCCGACCCCGTCCCATGAACATACGTAACTGTAAAAAGTGTACAGCCTTTTTTTTAATATGTCAACAAATTTATAGTCTTAATGAAAAAGTTGAATAATCTCTCTCTCCCGCCGGCGCCAATCGACGTACACCTCTCTCTCTCTCTCTCTCTCTCTTTTGGTGCTGTCTTCTCCGTAAATTTCCCCAAATGGTCGTGTCTGCGATCTTGTGCTTCTAACGTCTACCAAGAGGTTTTCTTCTCTCTCTCAGAGAGATGTAAAGAAGGAATCGATGGCTAAGAGGGAGAGAAAAGCAAAACGAGTTCCCAAGAAACCGGTTGCAGACTCGATGGCCCTGAGCTACGGTGAAGGGTGCACATACTCGTCGGGTTTCCTCAACGTCCAACTAGTGCCGTCCATTGCTTCTCCGTCTCCGTTCAACCCTCTTGACTTGTACAAAGACCCGCCCCTGCCTTTCTTCAACTCTCCTCAGACGTGTAATCTCTCTCTCCCTTTCTCTCTCTCTCTCTCTCTCTCTCTCTCGATTACTTTGTAATATTGTAGTACGGTTTTGCTAACAAAACTTCGCAGGATGGTTTTCCTTTTGTTTGATTTTATGGGTGACACGACAGCTAGTAGAGTTTTATTCTTGGTGCATGCTGAATCTCTCTTTATCGGTTTTGTGTTAAAAGAGGATATGAAAATCAAGAACAGTGCAAGAACGAACCGCTGCTTTTTCAGAAAGGAGGGAAATACGTGCTTCAAAATATCAATTATCAGTCACAAGGCAGCAATGCAAGGCCCTATAGTTTATTTGGTGAAAACCTTGCAACCCAAAAGTGAAACTTGATACTTTCTGTAACTCTGTTAGTCGTCCCCTCCGAGCAAACATTGATGTCTACACTGCGAGAAAGATAGACCATGTTTAGAACGCATCTCCATGAACAGGGAAAGCTTAGTCTTCTTCTACATGCTGTCCTGTTCTCGTAACGCCCCATATGCATTAAACGTTAGACAGGAGAAAAGGCTTATTCACTGTGACTTCTTCGTTGCCAGGATACCTTTGTCCACCGTGCAATTCTCTTCCTACCAGAAGTCTCTCGTTGACCAAGAGTTGACTTCTCTCGTTGTGATTCCTACTGTGGGTAGGAGTCCTTCACGCCGTAGGACTCCAACTGCGACAAGGATTGCTCTTTGAGCTGGAACTCTTAACCATCTTTGGGTTTGCAGTCCTCCTACTAAGCATCTCCTTTCGGGACTCTCACTTGATAAGATCTTACCATTCTCGGCTCACGTAACGGCTGAACTGACCAACCAAACCGTTACTCATGGCATAGATAAGGAAAGATCATAACGGAGGACGTTATCAAGATTTTCGGTAATATCCTGGATAACGCTCTAGATAAGAGAAGCCAAGGGGAGCGAGTTGCCTATAAATAAAGCAGCCGATACAGAACAAAATATGAATATACAGAAATACAAAAAAATAGTATGCAAATCCTCTCCCGAAAAACCCCTGTGTGTAAACATCAAACACACAAAATTCTGTTACACGAAAATCGACGAACCGACACCACCGACAGGTTCGATCCAACATCAAGCAGTCACCGAAAGATCAAAAACTTCAACAATTTGGTATCAGGGCCTCGTCTTTGGACCCTGCAAAAATCCAATACCTAGGTAAATAAGAAGTTTTAAGAGAACAAAAAAAAAGAGGGAAAATAGAGGAGAGAAGAGAAAAGGAGGAGAAACAGAGAAGGCAAAGAGTCTGGATCGTCCCCAAAGCCACCCGCGGCAAAGCCGCCAGAAGGCAGAAAGCTGGAGATCGGCCACAAGCCACCCACGGCCAGGTGGCTAAAAGGTAGAAAGCAGAAAGCCGGAGATCGGCCACAAGCCACTCGCAACCAGAAGGCAGAAAGCCGGGAACAGCCAAAAGACACCCGCAGTCAGAAGGCAGGAAGCCAGGAACGACCAAAAGCCACCACCACAAAACGAAAATCACTCTTTGTCTCTCTCTCTCTCCTCCTGTTGTAAACCCCCGTTGGAAAAACCCAAGGAAAAGTACCGGTAGCCGGTGCTCAGATGCCCTCCCGTGTACACACACTCTCTCTCTCTCTCTCCCATGTACACTCTCTCTCCTCATTAAATAGTAAAAAAAAAATCCAGCGGTTTCCAAAAATCGCGGGCCGAAAATCGACGGTTTCCCGAAACCGCCTCAGGCAACAGACTAAAAAGTTTGTTTTGCCCCGGTCGGTTTTACTTATTCACAATTTTGCCACTAAGCAAAATTACAGATTTATCTAGATATTTTTGGGTAAAAAGATGATTTTGCCCTTACTAAGCAAAAAGTCAGTTTTATCCTCTGGAGGTTTATGAAAATTATGAAATATCGGGTTGTAACTTTACCTTTATGCCCCTCTCAGTTTAGATAATTTCAATTATGCCAATAAGTCAAAAGATAAATTTACCCCTATACTTTTGGAAAAATTATAAATTCGACCTAAGGGTTAAAATTACAAATTTAATCCCGATCAATTACGAATTTTATAGAAATACCAAAGAGTAATTTTATGAGTTTGTCCTCAGGCTTTTACAAAAATTACAAAAAGAAGATAAATAGATAAAATTATGGTTTTGCCACTGGTATTATTCTAAGAGGTACAAAGGCAGAAACTCTTTGGGAAAATTTCGAATTTGTCCCAAAGAGCTTATGAAATTAGCGTTGGTCTACTTGTTTGATATTATGCATTGTTCTAACATGATTCCTGTTATGTGTGCTCTTTGTTTTTATAGTTGTTTCCTTTTTAGACCGTTTAATTGTTATTATTGCTAAATACATAGAAATGAGCTCTAGGATATGTATGACTGAGTTGACAAAAACTGAGAAGTTGAACGGTCTTAACTTCCAAACTTTGAAGAGGAGAATCCCTTTGGCTTTAACACTTTAAGGTGTTGAGTATGTGTTGAAGGAAACTTTGCATCCGCCACCTCCAGACGCAAGTGAGCAACAAGTAGAAATGTATAAAACATTTGTAAAAGACGACATTATAGCAAGGACAATCATGTTGACCTATATGGAGGATGACTTGATTAGGATCTTCGAAGATTACGAGATCGCCAAAGAGTTGTTTGACTCAATAACAACCAAGTATGATACAACTGTAAAATTACATGTGCAGTTGTTACTACAAAAGTATAGCTCCTTCAAAATGAAAGATGGAGATAATGTAGTAGAGCATGTAAACCACATGTTGGTAATGGCTAGAGACTTAGCCGTAGCAAAATCAGTCATTCCGAAATCGATACAAATATCTACCATACTAAACAGTCTTCTCCCTTCATAGAACATGGTCATCACAACCCTCATATTAGGGCTAGAGATTAACCTTTCTAAGTTGCCCCTAAAACTAGAAATAGAGCAAGAACATATGGTAAAAAATAAGAAAGAAAAATTGTTAGTCGTAAAAGATGAGATAACGTGTAGCTCCAAAACCAACCAGAAGAAAAAACCAATCAAGAAGTTTGGTAAGAATAAAAAAAATGTGATCAAAATTTTAAGAAATCGCAAGAAACTACTTCTCGGGTTAAGTGTTTCAAGTGCGAAAAGATGAGACACTATAAAAGGGACTGCCGCAACAAGAAAGGTGGAGGAAACAACCCACAACGCGGACAGTAAAAGAAGCATGACATAATCTGTGTAATTTTAGAATACTTGTATTTGGATCACCCAATAACAGGTTGGTGGATAGACTCGGGAGCTACACGGCACATCTCGAAGACTAAGAAAGGGACAATGGATCTGAAGGAATATAAACCTGAGGAACATTGAGTCTATATGGGAAATAATACTTTCTCGGATGTTCTAGGTATATTGGGTCCTTCAAGATAGATGTACAAGGCAAACCAATTGTATTGACAGATGTGTTAATTGTGCCATCTATAAGGCGCAATCTGGTCTTGGTCCTTGCCTTGGTAAAGAAAGGTTTTGAGGTTAGGTTTATTCCTAATAAAGTAACAGTGGAAAAGCATGGGAGAATATTATTCTCTGAGGAATTCGATGTAGAACAAGGACTGTTCAAACTTTGTGATAATGAATTCGGTAAAACTTATGCTTATATTGAGAGTGCCTTTATGGTTGATGTGAATATGTGGCATAAATGCTAGGATATATAAGTCTAGAAAAGTGGAGAAAATTATCCAACTTTGACTTATTGCTTGGATTTGAAGAAAATACTTTCAACAAGTGTGAAGCTTGTATATAAGGAAAAATGATGAGAAAAGTTTTTCTCAAGGAAACAACAAAGGCAACAACCCTGTTGGAGGTTATTCACACAGATTTATGTGGACCTTTTAGAGTAAAATAACATCGAGGAAAAGGTTATTTTATAACCTTTATCGATGATTACTCTAGATATATGTATTTATATCTTTTGGCACATAAATCTGAGGCACTTGATGCTTTTAAAGAATATAAATAAGAAGTGGAAAACCAATTAGGACATTCGATCAAAGTCCTAAGATCAAACAGAGGTAGTGAGTATACCTCGGCAGAATTTTTGAAATTCTGCAAAGACTTTGGTATTGTAAAATAAAATACAATGTCCAGGACACTTCAACAAAATGGTGTAGCTGAAAGATACAACAGGACCTTGCTTAATATGATAAGGTCAATGTTGATTGATGCCTCTCTTCTAAGAGTATTTTGGGGAGAAGCAATTAGTACAACGATTTACATACTCAATAGAGTACTATGTAAGGCTGTATTCACTACACCGTATGAGATGTGGTTTGGAAGAAAACCCAACCTAGGTCATCTCAGGAGGTGAGTATCTGTTGCACATGTAAAGATTCTTGATTAGTCTAGAGATAAGGTAGACAGTAGGTCCTTGAGATATATATTCATTGGATATCCGAAAGGTTCAAAAGGATATCAGTTTTATCATAAGAACTACGGACTCATTGAAAGCAGAGATGTTGAGTTCTTAGAAGATACTAAGAATGACATCTTGGAAAACAATGAGGAATGTGTTGATAATATGGTAGACTTAGATAATCATCTTTTGAGCCCATTGAAGATCTTCCTAAAGCAACCGAAACCTTAAGTGGACATAAGAGGCCAAGAGCCATTCCGTCCTACTTAAAGGATTTTCACACTTATCTTGAAGAAGAAGTGTGTAATTCAATGAATTTAGATGAGTTGACTGATAACTTGACTTGTCAGCAAGCAATAAACTCATTAGAAGCAACAGACTCGGAGAAAGCCATGGATGAGGAAATTGAATCCATTGAGAAAAACCAAGTTTGAGAATTGACTGATTTGTCAAAAGGAAGGAAAACTATAGGCTGTAAATGAGTTCTGAAAAACAAATACAAAGTCGATGATACAATCGAAAAGTTTAAAGCGAGGTTGGTTGTAAAGGGTTTTTCGTAAAAAGAGGGGATAGATTATGTTGAGATATATTCTCCAGTTGCGAAACTTGTATCCATACGTGTATAATCCTGGCAATATCTGCATACTATAATTTGGATTTACATCAGTTAGATGTAAAGATAACTTTTGTAAATGGGGATTTAGAAGAAATCATATACATGTAGCAACCCGAAGGATTTGTGGTTGAAGGCGAAGAAGATAAAGTATATAGGTTGAAAAAATCCTTATATGGCCTAAAACAGTTACCTCACCAATGATATTTGACTTTTCAAAATGCCATTGTAGAACTTGGGTTTGTGGCTAACAAACTTGATCACTGTGTATATGTGTGGACCAATGGGAGCCACTTTGTCATCTTGTTATTATATCTAAATGAAATATTGTTGACTGGAAACGACAATAAGATGATTGTCAAAACCAAGTCATGGTTGAATTCAAAGTTCGAAATGAAGGATATGGAGGAAGTATCCTATATCCTGGGAATAAAGATCTCTTGAGATAGAGAATCTAGACTCTTATGCGTGAGTCAGGAGAGATATATTGACTATATCCTCAAGAAGTTTAAAATGGGTGAATGCAAGTCTGCAGATACACCTGTTGCAAAAGGGGTTAAATTGAGTAAGGTTGATTGTCCCGGTGAAGGAGACGATAAGCCTAATGTTTCTTATGCAGAAGCTGTTGGTAGCTTGATGTATGCTATGTTGTGTACAAGACTTGATATCAGCTTTGTTGTTGGTCTTGTAAGTAGATATCAAAGTAATCCTAGTTAACAACATTAAGTAGCTGTGAAAAGGATTTTAAGATATCTGAAAGGAACAAAAGACTTGAAACTGTGTTTTCAAGCAGATGAACTGAAAGTGATAGGATACTCAGACGTTGACTTTGTTGAGAGCAAAGATGACAATAAATCAATCTCAGGACAAATATTCTTATTTGAAGGTGTTGTTGTTGTTTCTTAGGCATGTAAGAAACAGGGCTATGTAGCATTGCATACACAGGAAGTTGAGTATGTAGCTTGCTGTATGGCTGTAACAAGTGCTGTCTAGATAAGCCGCTTCATATGAGAATTGAAGTTGAAAATAAGAGACGAGTCAGTAATTATCTATTGTGATAATAATACAGCAATTACTCTTATCAAGAGTGGAGCTGATTGATCCAAAAGTAAGCATATAATGGTGAAATACCACTATGTTCATGATATCATAATGAGAAAGGAAATATCAATATCATACATGCAAACAGAAGATATGTTGGTTGACCCCTTAACTAAAGGCATAATAGAGGAACTTTTCTCAAAACATGTTACTAACATGGGTTTGAGGTATGTTTGATTGTTGTATAGGAAAATAACTACACAACAGATAAAAGTGTTGTATAGGTAAACAACCATAAAATGGATAAATTATTGTGTAGGGAAATACCACACAACGGGTATTGATTGCAGTAGCAGTCGTGAAAAGACAGTACTAGGTGAAACCCTGTAAGAGTGGGAGGAAACTAGTACATTTGTACACTTGGCTCGAATGGCTAAGTGGAAGATGATAAGATCTGGCCATTCTCGGCTCAGATAACGGCTAGACTGGCCATCCAGATCATTACCTATGTCATAAATAAGGAAAGATCATAACGGAGGATGTTACTAAGATTTTCGGTAACGTCTTGGATAACGCTCCAGACGAGGGAAGCCACAGGAGGGAAATCCGAGAAGAGGGGAGAGCGAGCTGCCTATAAATAAAACAATCGATACAGAACAAATTATGAACATACAGAAAGACAAAAATACAGAAAAATAGTCTACAGATCCTCTCTCGGGAAGTCCTGTTCTATGTGCGAAGTCCTCTAATATCTCCGATTAATGCCTACAGTTTGTGCTCCTATGCCTCATCGTGTCATCTCTTATTGCATCTGATGTGCACAAATATTCGTAGGGGAGTTTTGAACTTGTATGTAAGCCATCTTGATCGTTGTTTGCTTCATCCAACTTTTCTTGGTTAAGTTGTTGGTGGTCAGTATCGGTCCCAATAAATGCTTCAACACTGGAACCCAATACTCGTATCAGCATGTTTGATTAAGGTATGCAAGTTTTTTTTTAAAAGAGTAAAGGGAGATGTCAAAAAGAGTTTTTCTCGATGTTATAAAAATTGTATTGTACGATACGATATCATTTTATCGTATATTGTACGAAGATCTTATAGGATATAGGGGCACATATCGTAATAAGTGATTTATCGTGCCGTATTGTATGATATATGAGTGTATTATACTGTATCGTACGAGTCGACGTTGATTTCTCTCTTATAAAATCCGAAAATATGAAAGTTGCAGAATTCATTTCTCCTTCTTCACAAACCTTTTTTCACGCTATTTTTTTACTTTAAGATCCTCTTCTTACCTTGTTCTTGTTGATTTTGTGATTTATTGATAAGATTCTCAAGTGTTTCACCCAATCCAACTCCCATCTCTAGGCTTTTTATCAAATCCTTGGCATACCTCTTTCCTTTTACATTGTACTCAATTTTTTGTTTAAAAAATTTGGGGTTTTACAAATACCGTGATTCTTAACCTCTAAAGGTCCTTTTTATTTTTGTTGATTATTCACTCTTGTTTTGATGGCTTCCGATCGAGTCAATTCGACATGAAAATATTGCACTCCGGCCGATGAAGGTAGTCGGCTTGTGAATAAGTCAATGTTTTACAATGCAGTAAAACATGATGGTATTTCTCGTATTAAACACTATCTTACGGGAACCAAGAAGGATGCTAGTGAATGTTTTCAGGTTCGTGAAGTAGTGAAGTACGATATTGAGCAGGTATTGATGGCTTCGAAGGAAAAGAAGAAATTAAGGGTGAGAGAGAGGGCAAAAATAGGTGGTTGGGATATGTTTTAACCATTTGAAGATGATTCTGCTGAAGAGATGTATGGTGGTAATGAATTATATGGTATAACTGAGATGCAAGAAGAGATGATTGAAGAGAAGAGGAGAAGGCGATAAAAGGGAAAAAGTATATGTTTTGGTGGTAGTAGTGGGGGAGTTGATTCTTTGTTCCTCTATAAGAGCTCCTACTCGCCTGATTCCTACGAGGGGTAGAAAAGGGAAAAAGTAGTAGACACATTATTTTTGAAATCATATGACTTGTCCCATACTGGTAAAACTATAGATAATTTATTCCTTATTTTTGAAGAAGTTGTTGAGGAAGTAGGTGTTTCAAATATTGTTTAATTCATTACTAATAATGCTGTAAATTTTAGAGCAGATGTGAAGATGCTTGAGGCAAATCATTCATCCTTAGTATGAACTCCACGTGTTCACATTTCATAAACTTAATGGTTGAAGATTTGAGTGCAATGGATGAAATAAGAGGGCCATAGATGCATGCCAAAATATTAAAAAATTTATTTATAATCATTCTTTTGTATTGCATTTAATGAGAATCTATACAGGTGGAAGGGAATTAATTAGGCCTTCATTGAAAAGATTTGCTATAAATGTCATTATTATGCAAAGTATTGTCATATAGAAAAATCAGTGTTGTTCGATGCGTATCGTATCGTGTATCGTTTTGGTCCACGATACGGGCATATCGTATCATATTTTAATATTAAAAAATAATAAAAATCTAAAAAAATAGAAAAAAATCAGAAAGAAACAAAAAAATAAGAAAACTTTGATAATTGCAAAGAATTCATATAATGCAAAGTTTAGTATATATTAAACATTCACCATTGAACAATTGAAAAAAATTATATATTTTGAAGCAAAAAATGAAATACATATACATTTACATATTGTAATAAGGATCATCAACTAAATAATCTTCATCTTCTCCTTGTTGAAGATCATCATCACCTTCTACTTCAAAATCAAAATCTTCTCCTTGATAATGTTGTTGCGCTCCTTCTAAATTAATTCATGCGATGTCTTCTCTAGTTAGGAGGGCATTTTCTTCGTTATCTTTCATTATCTAATCTTCTAATATATCAAAATTTATCCAAACTTATTGGATCAAATTGGCTTTATTCTCTATTTACCTTTTTTAATTGCCTAAAAAGATAAGTAATTAGTAAATAACATTAACTATTAAAGTCAAACAATATATTAAATTGAATCTTTAAGTACTAACTAATAAAAGATTATCTTTGGCGAAGTCGCATGTTACAACGGATGAAAACTAAGTCATTGATCCATTTATGTTTCAACCTGTTGCACTTTTTTGTATGGATGTGTTAAAAGATGCTCCAATTCTTTTCACAACCCATTGCACTATAGGTTTGACTCGTAACTCTTAGTGCAAAATCTCTAAGGTTTGGACAATTACTTTCAAACCTATTCTACCAAACATCTTTAAAAAAAGGTAAATATTAGGAATTTAATACACAATAATATAAGATTTAAGAAACTTAAATACAAAGATAAACAATTTACCTGAGCACATATTAGTGCGGTTGCGAATTGATATAGGCAAACCCATTAAGTAAAGAGAATTATGATAGATCTCAATTTTTCGATGTATAGCATCTGCTCTACTCTCATCAAGGACTAATCTGTCTATACAATCAATGATGCCTCGATTAACCTCATTGTCCCTTTTGAAGCTTGTTGAGTACCTAAATGTTGGGTTTAGATAATATGCTGTTGCATGAATAGGCTGATGCAATTGTTTGTTCCATCTATTATCTATAATATTCCATACGGGCACATAATCTCTCTTTCTTTCATTTAAATTATTTCTAATATCTTCTTTTATCCTATTCGTGGCTTCATAAAGGTAGCCCATAAATGGTTTTTCATCGCTATCAGACAATCTTAAAACCTTCACTAAAGGACATGTAATACTCAATAGTCTAACAGATGCATTTCAAAATGTACTCTTGAAGATTGTCTTTGAAATCTCATTCAACTTTATATTTCTTCTATTTTGAGAGAACTCTGCAAATTATTGTAACTCATATGAGGAGAACATTCTCTTCAAGGTTTGCTTCTGTCTCACAATACTCTATAAAGGTAAGAAATTAATTGCAAATCGAGTTGCAGTTGTACGAAGAAGCTCTGTACCATTTATATATCTTCTCATCATACACAATACAAATGCATGGTTGTAGATAAATTTGGTGATATCTTTGCAACACTCAGTTGTTGCTTTTATCTCATCCATCTCACCAATATCCTCAAGGATGAGATCTAAACAATGGGTTGTGCATAGTATCCAATAGAAAGTCCCATAAGTATCTGTTAACTCCTTCCTAGCTGCTTTATAGTTAGTTGTATTATCTGTAATCAATTTAACTATATTTTCTAGCCCAACCTCGCATATCACCCTTGCCTTAGGATCTCTCCAATGTACCTCTCCTCTGACATGTCTAGAGATCTCAAAAATATAAGTTCTTTAGGATACTAGACAAGAAAGTTTAACAAGGTTCTTCCTTACTTATTTGTCCATCCGTCTGCTATGATAGTACATCCTGTTTCCTTCCATCACTCTATCAAAGTTGAACAATATTCTTGCACTTCAATGACGGTCTTATCTAATATCTTTTCTCTCAACTTCTGATAAGAGGGCATATTCTATCTTGGACCAATACTAGATTCATTATCTGTAATGAATTGGACTACATTCTCTAGCCCAACCTCGCATATTACCTTATCAAACTCTTGCCTTAGGATCTCTATAGTGTGCCTCTCGTTTGACATGTCTAGAGATCTTAAATGATAGTGCATCTCGTCTCCTTCCATGACTCTCTTAAAGTCAAACAATATTTTTGTACTTCAATGACGGTCTTATCTAATATCTTTACTCTCAACTTTTAATAAGATGACATCTTGTATATTGGACCAATATTAGTAATTACATATGCTATTCATTGAAAATGAAAACTGTTTGCTATATTAAATGGAATGCATGCATCATAAAACCATCTGCCCACTGCAAGGTCTGCCTGATCATGCAATTGTTTTGAAGTCATATCAACACGAATTTCAGGTTGAGCAGTAGGTGTAGTGCTAGGAGGAAAAAATAAATGTATGTTACAAGCAACTCTTCCTCTACTCATTCTTTAACTTTCTTTTCTATCACTTCCACTTGCAGAATTTTCAGCAACCCTCTTTTTCCTATTTGGTGGTCAAGAACTAATACTACCAATCTCTCTTCTAGCATCTAAAGGAATACTATCAGTCAATCCAATAGCATCATCATCTTCCTCAAACATCTCTAAATCATTCTTTTGTTGTCTTCTCTTATGTATGCTCTCAATCATCTAAAGACATTGTCATTTAATGCCTTATTGCAAACTTCTAACTCTGCTCGTGGAATGAGCAACTTCTTTCCTAGTCCCTGCAAGGTGGTATTTCAATAGTCAAATCCTATCACTAACAACCTTCTCCTAAAACAAATATCTAATATTTAATCTGAAACCCTCAACTGTTGTACCCCACTACATTGTTGGATCATCCGATCAAAATTGGGAGTCTCTAACACCCCTTCCTGCCATCTCAATTGAGCACTTTAATTCAATGAAAAACCAAAACACAAAACCACTTCATAAATCTCCAATCTTTAGATAATTCTCAAATAGAGTGTCTCCTATTTCATTATTCCAATAAAAATTATATCCACGCACTTAATAACTTCATATTTTATCATTTAAAGAAAGAAAAATGCAAATAACACAAAAAAATAATAAATAAAAAGATTTTTTTTTGAAAAACACTCAATATATACCACAATCCGAGTTAGGAGGCTTGCACAAATACCGTAGAGTACTTTTTTGAGAGCCTTGAACACCAAGGAGGGAGAGAACCATCAGAAGAAGGCTTGAGCAGTCGTGAACAAACCTAAAAAACTCACAAAAATACGGGTTTCTATTCGGTGACCCTTTATACGGGTCCCTAGGCGTATCGCCCGTATCGTACGATACGGCTAATACTGAGAAAAATGCTTTGAAAAAATTGTTTGCATCTCAAGAATTGGGTTATATTAGTTGGTCTAGAAAGAGGGAGGGGATTGTTGTACTAGATGTTGTTTTAAATGCTGTTTTTTGGAAAAATTACAACAAATTTTTGAGGATGATTGTACCTTTAATTAAGGTAACGAGGATGGTTGACAGTCAAGATATGTCTGCTATGTCTTATATATATGATGCTATAGATAAGGTTAAATTGGAAATACAATCAAACCTTGACCTTAAGCGGTCACTTCTAAGTAAGGTTTGGAAGATAATTGATGCATGTTGGAACCACTAAATGCATCATGATTTGTATGTTGCTGCATATTTCCTTAACCATTGTATTAAATTTTCTCCTAACTTTGTGGAAGATGAAGAAATGAAAATGGTATATTGAATGCAATTGACCTTGTTGAAGATTTTCTACTCATTGCAAATATCTATTTAGAGTTAAGTATATACAGAGTCTTGGAGATTTTGGAAGGCAATTGCAATCCAATTTTGCTACCAAATGCGACAAAGTATTGTGTGTTTTATTGATATTTATTTAAGTTATTAATTGATTGACTTTGAGTATTTCTTATTAATTATTATCATGTACTCATTGCAATATCCATTTACAGTTAAGTAAGTATATACATAGTCTTAGATTTTGGAAGGCCAATTGTAATGCAACGCCGCTCCCAAATGCGACAAGGTATTGTGTTTTTATTGATATTCATTTAAGTTATTAATTTATTGACTTTGAGTATTTCTTATTAATTATTATCATGTACTCATTGCAATATCCATTTACAGTTAAGTAAGTATATACATAGTCTTAGATTTTGGAAGGCCAATTGTAATCCAACTCCGCTCCCAAATGCGATAAGGTATTGTGTTTTTATTGATATTCATTTAAGTTATTAATTTATTGACTTTGATTATTTTTTATTAATTATTATCATGTTTTATTTTAAATGAATGGTGAGCTCGTTTTGGTATAGATGTACCGAACTTGACAAGGTTTACTTAACGTATATTGAGCCAAACATATGCAATTTGAGTGGGTGCGAGAGGAATTGAAGTTTTTTCGAACGCATTAACATGAAAAAGCGAAACAAATTAGAGCATACTCGACTGCGTGATTTTGTATATGTTGCCTACAACATTAAGTTAAGGAAAATATAATAATTTTAAAATATATATTGTTTATTATTGCCTAATTGTTTCTTAATCTTATTAATAATGAATGATTGATGTAATTATATTGCATTTGATATTCTTTATAATTTCAATATTCTTTCTTTATAGGCAAATGCAAAAGGATGTAAGAAGGGCAATGAAGGTTTCATATGACCCGTTGAGCTACAAAAATGTTGATATTCTTGATGATTAAGTCGAAGAGTATGAGTTTCATATTAATTTAGATAATGAAAACTGGAGGACAGCCGAAACTTAAGCAGAACTTGGAGTTGGAGATGATGATAAAATGAAGGTGTTGAATAGGTAGATCCAATTACGGAGAAAGAGGGAGGAGATGATGACGATGGTGGTAATTCTGACTATGTTGATTATAATGCTTTTGTTGATTATGATCCATGTTGTGGATGATTGCAATCTCTTGATGATTGTAAGTTGTACTTGTAACTTTGTTGTTTATTAATTAAAGTTAAACCCCAAATGTACTATTTTACTCAATATTTTATTCACGTTATGGTATGAAATATGGATGCTTGTAGCATTGTTCGTTATGAGATATTTTGTTATAGTATGGTTGCTTGTTCATTGTGTTATATATGTTTAGTTCATTAATTTTAATTTTTATATTTTTTGAATTTTATTTATTTTTTAATACATCTTTTACACTCAATACTCCATTAGAGGTGGTCTGTGGTGGTTTGGGCACTTGAGCAGTAGCTCGACTTTTTCTTAAAAGAAAAGAGTCATGCCTACATTCGTGGAGCAGTGACACTCTTATCCTCTCTCGAATCCCACTCTCTTCCTCATTGGCAAAGAACAATATCCCAACTGGAGGAGGGAGAGGCAAAGACCCTTTACGAGTGGCAAGGGGAGGGAAATCAAACGGTGCCATCAAAACCATTGAATTCCTATACACATCTCACTCTCTTATAAATTTCTCTCTTCCTTTCTCGACCGACAAATCTCTCTATATGGACCTCTCTCTTTATCTATGCATATCACTCCCTCTCATCTTTTATAGAAGAGAAAAAATGTTTCTAGTTTTCCACAAAACCCACCCACAAAATCGTCCATGTTGCGGTTTCTAGAAAACTGCATCGGGTAGCAGACTTAAAAATCTGTTCTGCCTTTGGTTTGGTGTTAATTACAATCTACCACTATACAAAATTAGCAAAATATCCAAATATTTTAAAGTCAAAAGATTGTTTTGCTCTTAAACAAACGAAAAGATATTTTTTTTTCTCGAGCAATTTTTCTTGCAGTATGTGAAAATTACAAAATATTAGTTTGTTGAATTACGTAGTTGTACTTGAACATGTGGAAATTCGTAGGTCTGCTACTGAGTCAAAAGTCAATTCTGCCCTTTGTCTTTAGGTAGAATTAAAGATTCATACTTAAGGGTAGAATTACCATTATGTCCCCAATTATTTTCTAAAATTCTTTAAAAACCCATCGATAATTTTATTGGTCTGTCCCTGTTCAATTTAGGAAATTACTGACAAACAAGAGTCAACCTTTTACAGTCTAGTCCTTGTTTTTTTGGGACAATTATCGAAACGGATAAAGTTAAAATTATAGGTATGCCCACTACTTGTAAAGAAATTAAAAAAGTAGAAAGAAAACAAATTTATTGTTCTGTCCTCATACCTGTTCTTAAATTATAGAAACTGTCTGAATCTTACATATTTCTGTTATGATACTTAGAAGTTATTTAAAATTATTGTTTAGTGCCTCAAATTATTTATAGTTTAATACCTCAATTTTATTGTTACTGCAGTTTAGTGCCTGATTATATTTTATTATTTTCTTCTTAGAAAATGTCTTATGTTGAATTATCTGTTGCTTGTTTTTGGTTTCTCATTTAAATTGTATAGATCCTCTATTAGTAGTTTCTGCCAATCTATTAAAAATGACTTCAAGAATTTGTGTTTCTGAATTAGCAAAAATTAAAAAGTTAAACGACTTTAATTTTAAAACGTGGAAAAGAAGAATTCCGTTAGCTTTAACTTTAGAGGATATTGATTATGTACTTAAAGAAACCATTTTACCCCTATCCCCGTTGAAAGAGATGAGAAAAAGAAAACTATTAGATATTTATAAAAGATGACAACATAGCGAGGACAATCATGTTAACATATATCGAAGATGGCTTGATTAGGGTATTCGAGGAATTCAAAATCACAAAAGAGTTATTTGACTCTTTGACTATCAAATACAACAACAACAACTAAACCTCTTCCCATACTAGATGGGATCGGCTACATTGATTCTTTGTTTCCACATAGCTCTATCATGTGCCATGTCAACAGTTAACTCATAATAAGCTAGATCATTCTTTATTGTTTCTTTCCAACATTTTTGTGATCGTCTTCTACCTCTTTTAATACTTTCCAAATTTAGTTTTTCATACCTTCTTCCAGGTTCTTATTATGAGCTTCTTTCTATATGTCCAAACCATCTTAAAAGATATTCTCTCATTTTATCTTCTATTGGTGTCACTCTTAATTTGTTTCTAATAACCTCATTATATATACGATCTTTTCTTGTATGATCACTCATCTATCTCAACATCTTCATTTATGTGACATCTTTTGTACATATTGATGATTAACTGCCCAATACTTTGAACCATGACAAACCTAATTGCTGCTCTATAATATTTACCTTTTAACTTTAATGGTATCTTCTTATCAACAATTTTATATATATATATATATATATATATATATATATATATATATATATATATATATATATATATATATATATATATATATATAGAGAGAGAGAGAGAGAGAGAGAGAGAGAGAGAGAGTTTTTAGTAATCCTTTCATACAAAGTACAAGTACAGACAGGAGAGCTGGGCTGCAATTTAGTTGCGATTAAACGCAACAAGAAACTCAGTGAAAGGGATTAGCGAATCTCCCAGCCTATGGTGAACTTAGTCTGCGGGCTCTTCGGGTTTAATGAAATCAGGCTGGTTCGTGACAGACCTCACCCATGCCCATTTGTGATCAGTGGGATCTATCACATTCTTAGCTTCAGCAACATCCTCAACAGGTATGTAAGCATAGTTTCCGTTGATAGGCCCCGGCACGAATCCGGTGTACCCAGCCATCACCCCGTGGATCGCCGAGTGTGCCAACAGAGTGCAGTAGAGATTGTCTGTTGCATTAGCCGGCACAGCTCTGATCATGTATGTAGGATCAATGTATTTCACCGTGAGTAATTCTCCTGCATGCTCCCTCTTCCACCAAGAGCTGAGCTCCGACTTCAACCAATGCCCCACGTCAAGAAGAACAGGGTTCCCTGATTCATCTCTCTGTTCTTTCTCAGAATCTGAGCGAGGAATCAAGTTCTGACCCGCTCCTTCCGCAACAACGAGGACGGCATGCCCGTTTTCTTTAAGGCGTTGCTCGAGGAATTCGAAAAGGCCACCTTCGCCTTCCAAGTAGAAATCGTTTTCTGGGATCAAGCAGCAGTCGACGTCCCGTCTGCTGAGGGTTGCATGCAGAGCTATGTAGCCGGTGCTGCGGCCCATGAGCTTAACCAAGCCAATGCCATTCACAGCACTCTCAGCCTCTATGTGAGCTGCATTGATCGCCTGTTGGGCGCTCTCTACAGCAGTCTGAAAGCCAAAGGATCTGTCGATAATCCCAATATCATTGTCCACCGTTTTGGGAATTCCAGTGACAGAGATGCTTAATTTCCGTCTTCTGATTTCGTTGAAGATATTGACGACGCCTCTCATTGTGCCATCACCACCAATTATGTATATCTGTTCATGAAAATATTATCAGAGTGAACACCAACACTCTTTCATAACTACGATTCTCTATTGCCTCTGTCATGAACCCTAGAATCTCTGGCTTTCTAAATTTTCAAATAAACTAATGCAGGCTAGCGGGGAGTTTCGGTTTACAAGGGTTTCCAGAATGCCTTTGCTTAACGTTCTTCCTTTAGTTATGCTGCCTGTGGGATGACATGCAGAAAGATCTAACACAAAATTATGGGATGCGTTTGTATAGTGGAGAAGGTGAAGAACTAATAAAAGCGGCAAAGTAGTTCTAACACCAAATGTTGGTCCTCCTAAGGAAATCTTCCATCATTCCTATAAAGTTTTGAATAAAAAACTGCAATAAAGAAATGTGTTTTAACTAAAGATGAAAATAGATTATGAGAGCAGGAAGTGCCAACTACAGAAAACGTTTAATTCTCAAAATAATTACTACTACTCTCTCTCTCTCTCTCTCACACACACAGGCACACTCACAATCACCATTATCGCTGTGAAATTTGAATAAATAATTTGCACTAAAAGAAATATCTAGCGCAAAACCTTAATTGCTTTAATTAAAGAAATATGCCAAACCGAAAGGCATTATATATAGTTATAGTTATAGTTGGTGGTAGAAGAAGGAAGAAGCAATCTATTTTCGTCACTACGAAGTTCTTCCAGGGAGCTTTAATTTTGGCTATTGGAGTTGCAAGTTTTTCTAAAAGCGAATTTGGAAACCGCTGATTAAACCTGATTAAATCCGTGCGATTGGATGGCATCCATTATCTTCTCAATATCGAAGCCGCCCCGAGAAGTCTGCAGCATCGTCCCCCCCCTTTTGTGCCAACCATCCACCAACTTCGGGTCCAACTTGATCGGATCCCTCGAGTAGAACCCACGGTACCCGGCGACCACACCGAAGATCTCCCGAACCCCGTACAGATTCCACAGCCCCACGACGAGTTCTCGAATCACCGTGTTCATCCCGGGGCAGAGCCCGCCGCACGTCACGATCGCCGCCCGAACCTGTGCGGGGTCGAACCGGATCTCCGGCCGCGGGCCGGCTCGAGGGTACAGCAGGTTCGGACCGGACGACCGGGAAGAAATGACCGATAGGTCAAACAAGACCTGACGGATGGCGACGTCCGATGCCGAGAGGTAGAACCCTTTTGTCGGATGGTAAAACTGGTTCTGCTCCAAGGGGTTCGGATAGGAAGCGAGGCACGGGAGGTAGTCGGCGAGCCGGGAGACGCGCACCATCTTGATGGGCATCGGAAGGACGATCTCTATGACGTCCCCTGGAGATCCATCGGGGAAGTTTGCTGGCTCTCCGTCTCGTTGGCCACCGGTTTCTTGGGTGTAATCGTTCATGGCGATGATGGCTCAGAGGAAGCAAAACGCCGTTGGGGCGAATAATACAGCGAGGTGTTAAAGAAGAGAAGCGCCGTCTTTGACACGTAACGCTTTAGAAACAGCAGGCCCATTCGGCATAGGTTCTTTCTGGAGTGGGAAATGGATCCGGGTCTTTCAGTGGATTTAGAAGGAGGATCCGGGCCTTTCAGTGGATTTAGAAGGCGGATCCAGATCTTTGAATGGATCGGAAAGCAGGGGACCTACCGATGGATTTAAGGGCATGTTTGATTCATGGTTCTGGACCTTAATCTTCGGTGTTAATAGTTCTAAGTTCTAGCTACAACAAACATAAAACTCGTTGTTAGAGTGTAATTATAGTTTTATAAGCTCAATTTTAGTTAATAATGAAGTGGAATTAAATTCACATTCTTCACACGAAAACTTAAACATCACTTTTTCTCTTATGTTATTAATTACTACACGAAAACCCAAGCATTAAGTCCACCACTCATGAATCAAATACAGAACTTAGGTTACAAGCCCTAAATATGGCAGCAGCGGTACATGGGCTAGAACGTCAAATATTTCGGGTTAACATGAATGCCAAACGTGTTTCCAGCTTGTTCATGTTCGGTTTGCGACCCCTACTGACCCGAACTTGAACAATGCGTGTTTTACGTTTTGACGAAGTACAGTGTAATTTTTTTAAAACCACTGTTGTTCGATGATTAGGAAATCACAAAAATGTCGATTAGAATTATATCAGTATATTGTTGATCATAAAGCTAAAGGCTCAACTTTCGACTTGAACCCTAGAAATCCCTTTTAGGCCGTTTCGAACCACTAGAAAACCCAGTCAAATTGAAGGGTTCACTGAAAATGCCATAGCATTTAGGAATGCCAAACAACCCAAAATGACCAAAACATGTTTCCTTTGGTACAATTGAAGAGACTGAAACCAGATTCCTGTTCCTGGGTATCGAGCACATAGGTTTCAGTATTTTTTAATTTTTTCTTTAAAATTTAAAAACTATTTGATGTGTTTGCTGATCTCCGATGGTTCAACACTCAAAACGGAATCATTCTAAAACCAGTCCTACCCAGATCGATTACGGTTCTAGGTTCTAATGTAACTGAAACTTGCCATATATAACATACTACCACCAAGTATTAGGGTTCATGTTAGGGATATTCATGGGGCAGGGACGGGGATCATCATCCTCGTTCTTGTCCCATGATGGGGACCAGAAGTTCCCCCTGTTCCTACCCTTGTATCCCCATGATCTCCATTAAGACCCATCCCCGTTCCCCCTTATGGGTCCCCACAAGGACCCATCCCTATTCCCCCAAGGGGCCTCCTATGTATGCCATTGAAAATCAAGAGAGCAAAAGAAATAGTGTATGCTCCATCATTCCGATCCAGTGATTTGACTTGAATGTTCAAACTTAGGTCTGTAGACATTCAATGAAAATGAATATGGCATGGGTCATGTATAAAGAACAAGTATGTTGCTCTAATATGAAAAATGTTTCTATGTTTGATAATATATGAATACAATATATTTTACAGATTAATCATACAACATTGAACATAAAAATGTTACAACACCATTCCAAATCAAAATTCCCACACAAAGCTACGTGGTTTCTTGCACAATTTATCTTAATATTTGCCTAGAAATCAAAGTAACATACTTACATAATGCAAACAATCAATTATTGTTATCACATAGAAATCAAAGTAACAATGCACATAGCACATACATGGCAAAAAATCAATACCCACCATTAGGCTTCGTCAATTCACGAGCTAAAAGAAGTGTATCCAGAAAAAGCCAATCAGAATGAACTTTCACTAATTTTGTATGTTGATGTTATAACTATTAACAATTTTGTATGCTCATCAACAAGAACTGCAATAACATTTCCTTCATTGCCATCTTATATTTTCTAGTTTCTTTTCTCGACTGATGGTGGAGTTCAACAAGACTTGATTGCTTCTTATATTCTCACTGGTAGCAGGATCTCCAATTGGGTAATTTGAATCTAATGAAAATACCTTATGCCTCAACTCAAGATTGAAAGAGAAATCCATGTGACAAAGGGAGTAAATCCGACAAGATGATCGCATACCAAAACACAGAAAAATGAAAAAAAGACCTCTTCCTCCCAAGGCCTTTTGATTTTCTCTTCTCCAAGTTCCTATTGGATCTTTGCAAGCATAAAGCAATCATAAACCTCAAATTTTGAAGATCACTGCAAAGAGATTGAAGGAATTAAGAATTCTTTAAACAGACTTCATCAATTCACGATCCAAAAGAAGTGTATCTAGCAAAAGCCATTTAGAAGGAACTTTCATGAAATATCACTCAAATTCTTTAAATAAAAATGGAAAATCAAAACGGCACCCATTATGCGAAATCTAGACATCAAACTAAGGTCTGTAATCATAATGAAGAAAATCGATTGTGGTATCGCATGGAAATCGATGTAACAAATGCAAATAACATGAACATGGCAAAAAATCAATACCCACCATTAGTCTTCATCAATTCACGAGCCCGAGGAAGTTGACCAAGAAAAGCCAATCAAAAGGAACTTTCACCAAACATCATTCAAATTATTTAAATCGAAATGAGAAATCAAAACGTCTCCCATTGTGGGCAATCTACAGAATTGACGTATCAAGTTTCTGGCTCATACTAAAATAATGCAGTAAGATAGGAATAAGCTCCCTCTACCAAGGCGAAATTGGATAGAGAAAGTATATCATAGTTTTTGATAATGTATTTCTATATTTGATAGACAAGTAAAGATCCATTAAAATCTCCGCAAGACTATTCTTTTACAATAAACCATTAGGAGGTCAAAATAAGTTGTTAACTAGATTTAATAATCATTTCTAACCTGTCAATGTACCAAAAACATAGTGACCTTGTAGTTCCAAAGTCATAATGATGAAACCATTTAATTATGGGATTACAAAAAAGATCATATAAACATTTGTCCAATCTACATTTCCATTTGACACAAGACGGGAAGGAGAATGAGTATTTTTAGGAACTCACAATTATTTCCATCACTTTGACAATCATTTCTTGACTTTTGGTTTTTGAAACTTTGTGGAACCTACAACAAAATAACATTCAAGTTAAGATATGAGAAGTAAAATCACTCCATAATAAGAGAAAAATATTTTGAACTTGAGTGGTATGTGACTGAATTGTTTTCATCATCATCAATCTCTTCATTACCAACATATAGAGGCACAAAATGATGCATGATAAAGGTTCACATGTATAAACATGTATAAAATCATGCATTTATAATAACTAAAATATCTAAAATTTTAAAGACAAAGAATTATACATATTAAAATTATCAATACCTTAATATCTACCTACAACCAATTCTGAGCATACATCAAGGCTTTAAACATCTTTGGATGAAGTCTACTTTGATGGTGACTTATCCACCTCTTACTTGTCCTAACGACAAACTCACATGCTATAGTAGAAACATGAATAGCAAGAATATCTCTTGCTATCCATTGTAATCTAGGAAGCTTGATACCATTTGTCCTCCACTAACTCAATATATCAAAAATGGGTGTTTTAGGAAGAACACTCTCATCCAAGTAATGACCAAACTCTGACTTCATATCATCATGATCAGTGCTTATTTTAACAAACAAATTATAATCTTTAAACATATCAATATCTCCATCTCTAATGACTTCTAAATTTGAGTTGTTCTCCCTTCTCTTTGAAACATTATCAATCTTGTAGTCTATCTTCACCTTATCTTTTTGCAACAAGTCAACAATTATTTCAAATTCAGTGAACTTCTATCTTATATCTAAGATTCAAGACAATACGTACGCCCAAAATTTCATGAATAACAATCTAATACTTTGTAAACTTTTTCATCATACGTGATAACACATATCACTGATCATAGGATTTGATTTGAGTCATTAATTTATTTTGACAAATGAAGATGGATAACAAATATAAAAAAGGTATAAATTTGCAGTAGGATACTTAGTATCAGAGAACAACTCAATCATTTGATAAAATAATTTCAACTTCTCACTTATTTGATTTGCTATTCCCCATTCATCGTCACTCACAAAAATCTTATTCTGTAAATTATATCCTTAAACGAGCAAAGACATCCTTATATTTGATAGTAGTTTGAACCACCAAATAAATAGAATTCCACCTTGTTTGACAATTATGTGATAATTTTTGGGTATAGAAAATGTTTAATTGTCAAGTATTTTAATCAAACTTTTCAATTTTTTTGAGAACTATATCCAAAAAGTAACACTATCCCAAATTCTTTTAAAACTCATTGATTACCACAGGACCATCTTTAATAATAAGATTAAAAATATGAGCACAACTCATGTAAAATAAAGATCCTTGAAGTAAAAGAGCACTAACATTATCTTTTTCAAAAGTTTGCTAATGATGATATCATTGGTGGAACAATTGTCAACCATTATAGTTGACAACTTTCTATCAATATTTTAATAAAAAAAATATCTATAACAAAACTTACGTAAGAGCACTTGCAACATGGAGAAGGAACATACATGAACTTGCAATGGTTATATGATGAATAAGGCATTGATAACATAAAACTCATAAATTGAACCATCACCATTTGCTTATTATTTTACGTACTTCATTTTTCGACTTTGTAACTCTCAAGAATCGTATGTGAAATGAGTTGTTATTGCTATAAGTCCTTTTTTTGTTTCTTGAAAGTCCATATGCCCATTGTTATACAATTTTCTTATTAACTTTTCAAGAAATGTCAATATCTTATCATGCTTATAATCATATATTCTAAGGATGACTCGTGTTATTGTATTTTGAGAAAATGTTAGAAATAATGGTTGAAGTGCTATGCTAAACCTTCAAAAAACCTTCGTACTTGATAAATGACAAAAGAAACTCATGTAAAATTATCATTATGAGAGTCTCTCTTCTATCTACTTCTTGATTGAATATACAATTGTTCATGATCATGGTCCCATTCTTCATTTTTGAGCATTGATTATCATTTGATGTGAATCTTGTTGATTCTTCTTCTTACAAATATTTAGGTGATCATGCAAATGTCTGGTCCCATTCTTGGTTTCCTATAATCACAAATCGCCTTCATGACACCTTCAATTTTTTTTATAATGGTTACAAACCAATAAGGTTACTTTTATTTTTTCTCGTTATCTTCCAACTCTTCTTCATCTTGTTGATCTTGTTCATGTAGACTTGAAGGAGTATGTTCTTTACCATCATCTATTTTCTTTATTGAAATAAGATTTATTGAATGGATAACTGGAGTTGAATGATGAGAACTTGCAATAGAACTTCATTTATTTTCTTTATTGAAATAAGATTTATTGAATGGATAACTGGAGTTGAATGATGAGAACTTGCAATAGAACTTTGATGTATAGGCAGCTTGGATGTACTAGTGAGTGACTTGAGGTTTGAAGCTTCAATATATATTTGTTCTTTGTCAAACATTTTGCTTAGAAAAGGAATATGTAAAGATGTGAGAACTTGAGTTAGAGTGTGAACACAAACAACTAGAGAAAGAGAAATGCACCAAAGAAAAAACATTATATATGTCATATTGACAAATAAAGAAGGAATACCAAAAGACAAAAGTATTCCAGAATCATGACCGATAAGGTTCTTACAAATTTATTAACTCAAAATAAATGGAACAAATGTGTATATGTATATGTGTGCGTAAGATGCTAAAAAGAAAGAAAGAAGTTGACACGATAAAATAAAGCAAGATCTTGTACATACAAAACACGACAACCGTACCTCACATGAATAAGTGCAAGATAAGGTCCTTGTGGTATACTATATCCAACAAGTAACACGACTAACCCATAACATAGATTATAATACAGAATTAATAAAATAAAAGAACAATGAAATTCAAGTCCTAAATGTTCCGGTGGTGAGTTTTTTTTGGCATCCTAGCACCAGAAGGTCTACTGGTCTCCATAAAACAATGGCATCCTATCAACAATCCACCCTAATTAATTCACAACTGTTTGAAAATGTTTTTTTATTACAACCAAACCATAGTTAGTGTTATTTGCTTGTAAGCAAAAGAATGTGTATATGTGTGTGCATTTGTGTGTCTACAATGACTAATTAAATATGTAATGATATTTGTTAATAATATGGGTAGTGTGTACCGAGTCTTGTACATGGTGTTTGGCTGATTCCGGCCACTAAACGGGTGCAACCTATATTTGATGGATTTGTCTCAATGCTACACATTGGTACTAATATCAACATTAGCCAGTCACCCTATGATTTGCAAAATAGACCTAATATCGGTAGAAATTTAAAACCATAAAGGTTTTCTTGTCAAATTTTGACCAAATACATCTCTGTGTGGTTGATTTAAGACTCGAAATATCTGTATCGACTCAACTAGTTGTAACCCTGACCTAGTGAGCTCCTTCAATCAGTCACTCACAAAAAACATTGGTCGTATAGTTTCAGAAGAGCAATCTGAAGAGGTTAACAAGTCTTGTTTGGATGAGAGAGAGAGAGAGAGAGAGAGAGAGAGAGAGAGAGAGAGAGAGAGAGAGAGAGAGTAGCCAACGGCACACTGGTAGAGTTTGCTGAGAAGTGAGAAGGGAGATTCAGGGAAGGACTAAGAAGTTAAGAACGATTTATATCTGCGCCTGTGGATCTAAAACGGGTCATTGAGCGAGGCGGGTTCGCAAGACGGAGAAGCAAGTCTGCAGGGGGATCATCTACGGTCTCCCCACACCCGCCTTGAATCTTACAGAGATCACTCGAATCTGCCCCATTCAGGGTGGAGCCCCAGGGGGAGCAGGGGATCCCATCAACATCCCTGGTTCATATGCTCTTTTTTAAGAGCCGAAAGGAATGTGCTTTCGAACAATTAATTACTACTAAAAGGAAGAGAAAGGGAATCACGTTGAACTAGCAGAAGAAGCCGTTAGTACCCACGATAAACAAGCTGAATAAGCTACTCTTTGAGCTTAAAAACACAAATTTTAGCATCTAACTTTTTTTAGAAAATTTAGTTGCTAGTCAAAAGTTGAGTCAAAATTTTGTATTATGTACAATTTTCTTCTAGAATGTAAATATTTCGTCACTGAATTCTATTATTTCAACCAAATTGGTTTGATGAACATGATTTTCTTGCATGTGCAAACACACACATGCATGTGCACACACATATATACATAGAGGAAAATCAGATCCCATTCACCTCTGAAATGCTTACTTATTGAATTTCGATCATATATGTGGAATTTAATTTTTTAAGGAATTATATGAAAGGATGAATGATAATGTTATTGCACTCATGTTCCTAAAAGTAATAGTAGCACATGAGTGATCATGGTCTAATAACTCTCTCTCAATATATGTAGGCACCTTAACTACATACATTTCATGATTTTGCACCAACATCTTCGTTGTTTGATCTTTAAGATGAACGGTGAAGATTTAAATCACTTTGCATTTAATGCATTCACGTGCATTAATTGCAAATGCAATATACAATGGTACATTTGATTGTAAATGATGAAAATATTTGTACAAGATTACTCCCTATATGAATACAGAATCTTATCCACCACTAACGTTGTTCACTTATTATTTTTGGATGGCATGCATATAATAACAATGTTCTTTTTACTTTTTAAAAATATTTAAAAAAATTTACTCTAATACCACATAAAAGCAAATGAGTGAGCATATTAGAGTTGAGGAGGATCACATTTTCTATCTATCTATATATATACACATATATATTGGCGTGTAAAGCTTCATGAGCCGGTCGGTGTTCAGCTCGTCCAGATCATGTACCCAACTACACTGATGAGCTCACCAACAAGCAGCTTCGTTCATTTAACACTGCTGAGAGTGGGATGTGCCTTAAAACATTTGTGTTAAGTAAGAATCATTAACATGAAAGCACAAAGAGCAATACATCACCTGGTTAGGGGGTCAACTCATAAGTCAAAGGTTGTAAGTTCGACACCACGGGTGTGCATCTAGACTTAAATTAGTACTATCTGAAACAAGGTACTATCTGGTTTAGTTTCGGTTCCACCTTCCATGAAACCAGAACCAGACTTAAACTAGTTCCAAACGGTTTATATATTTTTTAGTTTTTAAATTTTCAAAAATTTTACTATTTTTTTTGGTTCTCAGTGGTTCAGGCCTTAAACTGAACTGACGGTTCTGGAAGTCCAGTGCATGACATAACCAAGATTAAGTTGATTTCTAGCATTCCGTGTTCAACACGGTATTGAAGACTAATGTTAATAATGATGTCACAATCTTCCTTGTTTTTTTTTGCTTGTCTCCTTTGTTCTTTTGTTGGATTTGAATCTTTCCTCTCCCTTGCAGATGGTGGTCCTATTTAGACATGGCGGTTTCTAATCGGTTCACCAGAATCAAACCGGGCCAGAAGTTGACTGAACCTCGAACCAAAACCAAACTAGAACCAGCGGTTTGATTCCAGTTTCACTTTTTATAAAACTGGAACCGAAAACAAACCAGAAACGAAGGTTCCAAACGACCAGTTTTGGAATTTTTTCTTATGATTTTCAATTTTTTTAGAAAAAATACGGATTATGCAGAGCAAAATCGTCCCAAAATCGAACTTTCTAAAACTGGAACCGGTTCAATACCCGGGACACGCACATCTTCGAAATTGACTTGGGTAAAAACAAACATCATAGCGTTAGCTCAACAACATGGTTTTTTAGCGCCGTTACTGTTAGTGGGGAGTTTGACTCTCAAAGGATGCATGTGTGAGTGTGTGTTAGGAAATCTAGTACTTGTGGCCTTGAAGCTTAAACCTATCCACATCACATGCTTTTAATTGGTCATTACTATAGGGATCAAGTCATGGACCCATTCCGGTCCAGCCTATGCCTTTTGATGACTTGGAGAGTTCTCGTGTCGTACTTGGGGTCCGCAAATTCATGCCGTTTTCCAAATGAAAGGACCAAAAGAAAGAACAGGTTCTAGACACATTGGTACCACTGTGGAAATTATTCCACATGAGTCCCGATCTGAAAATCATCCCTACTATGCATAGTCCTGTCCCGGTCAAATCAGGTCCACTGGTGCCAAGAAGTCATAATTTTGTGTTCAAGCATAGATAGGTTCTTCATTGGATTTTCTTTTTTTTGTTATAAGAAGAGGCCGAAGCCTAACACGCCACACTTGCATCCCGTAGGGGTCGAACTCCTCACCAGTGGCATCAGGGCCAAGGCAGGCTGCCGTTGAGCGTTAAATGAGAACCTACCAAACGTTCAAAAATGTGGTGTGCACTTGTCAAGTACGCACTAGCGCGCACCAATTCTACCCTACACATAAACGTTGATTGAAGTTTTTTATTTGTTACAAGAGGAGTCCGAAGCTTAACACCCACACACCCGTACATGCACTCTTTGGAGTCGAACTCCCCACCAGTGCTAGAGCGCCCCGCCGTTGAGCTAACGCTCTGGCTAGAGATTTACATCCAAAGTCATGACCAAAAGAGATCCAAATGAGATTAATTTGGATCAGAGGGACATGATCCATGGAAGGCATCATGGTGACAACAACTTCAAGGAATAAGATTTACTTCGCATTTTATTCATCTGAATAAAGAGGAGGGCAGTCATGCAGGCATCTTCGCAGTTCGGGGAGTGGAGCATAGCATTTGAAGGCGTCGGTCCTGCTAGATGCAACACAGAAATTGAAATGCGAAGTGGATGAATGTTATTGGTGCTAACAACGTTGCAATGAGGTTTATTATTGCTCGCTATGAGAAGCTTGGCATAAATTGACAATTTTCTGAACATATTGGCCATAAAAAGGCTGGTTAAATCTTTTCCTGGAAGGTTCATTGAAAGCGATCAGTTCCCCATCCAATTGGGAGTATATTTTTTCGACCCTTTTTTATCCAATCGTCGGAAATGATTTTTTCCGGTGATTGGAACCGTCGAAAATAAACTTTTTTTATCGATGGTAAATCTTTTTCTCCAAGGTTCATTGAAAAACTACAGCATCATCAGATCAGTTCCCCATCCAATTGGGAGATGCGTCTCTCATTCTAGGTTGGCAGTCACATCTCCATCCTCTCGACATTCCCGCAGCCGGGCGAAGACGGTCGGATGGTGGTTCCTCTACCCCATTCAATGCTGGACAAGAACAACTGTCCGAAATAAATTAGCCATATAATTTAAAGAAATCAAACATCACTATGCATGGGGAACTAACTACAGGGTTCAATTAATGGAAATAATCAAGAAATCTAAAAAGTCACAACACTAATCAAGGAGATGCCTATTGGGGATTTGGGGAATCAGAAAACCACGAAAAGAAATAAGGAAACTGAAGAAACAACAATATTAGATTGCCTGGTGACATATAACTATGATTTTGCAGTTGCTTCAACCGATATGGGCTTTAGAGATTGGTGGACTTTGATTTTCCACGCGTTGAATGGGTCTTATGGCTGAGAAGATGCTTTGGCTCTACTTGCATTTAGACCAATGGAGAATTTGGCGAGCGAGGAACGGTAAAGTTCTTCGGGATTTGTCTGTCGTATAAACCAGACCAGAACCGAGACCAAAACAAGGGACCCCTTGGTTCGAAGTGGAAGCGGAATCGATGGTTCAAAACATCTGTTTCATTATATTTTTTATTATTTTTCCAGGAATTTTATTTCTTTACATATTTCACAGTTTGAAACAAACACAAATAGTCAATGACTTATCACAATCACAAATTGATTATTTTGTTTATAAAAAAAGACAGATCGTGTTGCAAAGATGGCAAGATAATTCTAAGAAAAAGCTTAACCACTCAACATCGACTTTTAGTTATAGATTTACAACTAAAAAAGTGAACAAAGAAGAAAAGAGTACATCAAACTATTTCTACTAAATGATAGAACCTCAAAAGTGAGAAAGAAGGTATATTTAAACAGAAAGTCCTTCAAGGAAACGCTTGGAATTACGTTGGTATACCTTGTGATATGTGAAACAATATAATTATAGATATTAAGAAAGTGACGAAAGATGTGTTAGGAGAATCTAAGGAAGGTATACCAGCATAAAAAGAAGCTTGGTGGTGAAAAAAAAAGGCGGAGAAGGCATTATACTAAGAAGACTAATGAAACTTTAGAAACTTATAAGAAAGTAAAGAAAGAAGGAAAAAAATCATTAGTGAAGCAAAAGCTAAAATTTGAGAGGATTTATATAAAAAGCTCAACTCAAAAGAGGATAAAAAAGATTTTTTTAGGATATCTAGGCATAGAGTAATAAAACTAAGGATCTTAATTTTATTAGATGCATAAAAACTGAGGATAAAAAAATTCTAGTGACAAATGATGATATGCAAAATAGATGAAAATTTATTTTTTATAAATTTTTTAATGAAAATAAAGATGTTAGTATTAACCTAAGAGAGTTACCCAAATCCGAAAAGTATATAAATCATAATTTCTACTGACGTATTTAAAAAAATGAAGTCAAAGAGCCTCTTAAACATATGAAGGTTGGTAAATAGGTAGGACAAGATAATATTCCTATAGAAGTTTAAAAAATCTTAAGAGAGATAAGAATCACTTACTCATAAGACTATTCAATGAAATATAGAGAAACCAAAATATGCCCGAGGAATGGAAAGTGAGTACTTATACCCATATACAAGAACAAGAAAAACATTTTGAATTGTGCAAATTATCAAGGTATCAAGTTAATAAGTCATACTATGAAACTATGAGAAAGAATTATCGAACATAGGTTAAGATAAGTATTGAGTACAATAGAGAATAAATTTGGATTCATGCGAGACAAATGTACTATTTAAGCACTTTACCTTTTGAGACGTCTTATGAAACATTTTATAACAAAAAAGAAAGACCTTCACATGATATTTATTAATATAGAAAAAACTTATGATAAGATACCAAGAGATGTTCTTTAGAGAACATTAGAAAAAAAAATATCCCATTAACATATATAAACCTTATAAGAGACATGTACGATAGTGCAAAAACATGTGTGAGGAATCATGAAGGAATGATAGACTTCTTTGAAGTTAATATTGGATTACATCAAGGATTAACTTTAAGTCCATAATTATTTATAATGGTAATTTATGAGTTAACAAAATATATTTAAGATAAGTACATTGATATATTTTATTTGTAGATGACATTGCCTTAGTGGAGGAGTCTAAAGAAAAAATTAATAGAAAATTGGAACTATGGAGAAAAACATTAGAAAGTAAAAACTTTCAATTTAGTAGGACAAAGACACAATATATGAAATATAAGTTTGATGATTTCGTTACTTTAGATGACATAGAAATTAAAATTGACACACATTACATCTCTCAAAAGAAAATTTTTAAATAACTAGAGTCAAATTTTCAGAGTAATTGAAGAATTGATGAAGATATTATGCATACAACTAATGCAGGTTGGTTAAAATAGACAAGGTCATCATATATTCTTTGTGACAAGAAGATATCATTAATGTTAAAAGATAAATATTATATAGGAATAATTAATCATTAACATGTACAAAAGATGTCTATGGCCAAAATGAAGATATTGAGATGGATGAATAGTCATATAAAGAAAGACATTATACATAATGAGGTTATTATAAACAAATTGAGAGTGACACAAATAGAGGATAAAATAAAAGAATATCGTTTAAGATGGTTTGGACGTATAGAAAGAAACGTGTGTAAAATGGTATGAAAAACTAGATTTTGAAAGTATTAAAAGAGGTAGAGAACGACCACAAAAGTGTTAGAAAGAAACAATAAAGAATGATCTAAGTTATGTAGAGTTAACTACTAACGTGATTTATGATTTTATTCCAAGAAAATGGACACGGAACTAAAATCGGTCAAAGTTCGGAGTCCCAACTTTGATCTTGACTCGATTTGACTCGTGGGCCATATTAATTCAATAAACACAACTATATTATATACCGTGAAGATTCTTTACTGATTTTGTTTAAGATAAAGAAAACGGTCTCCCTGGGCCCCAAATACCGTGCTAACCGGGTCAAAATACCTGCTAGTTCTTCCTCTCCTTCTTCCCCCACAAGACTCTTCGCATTCGCCTATATATAGAAGAATAGCTGCTTCCGTTGAAAGACACAGAAGAAGGTGCTTCAGCACCAAGCATCTCACCCCTATGCTTGCCCTCTTGTTTATTGACAGATTTTATACTTGCTCTGCAAAACCATCTTCCCGAAGTTTTGTTTTTCGCTACATAGACGGCGAATTGAATTAGCATCTCATCACTTCTTCACAACTGCATCATGACGAAGGTATGAACAAAATCTGTGTGCGTGTGTTTTGCTTTGAATCTCATGCTGGTATTAGTAAAAGCATAAAAATTGCAATATAATGAAGTTGGTAGTTATCGTCTGAGAGTAAAAAGGAATTCAAGGACTCTGTGCACTCGATTTATAACAGTTTGTTTAACAGCGTGGGATTAAATCCATCAAATTCTTCGCTGCCTTGATCCATATTTATTCTTTTTGGCTGTTTTCACAAAAGAAATAATTCACAGTTGGTCGATGAATTTGATGACGCAGCAAAAGGTGGTGCTCAAGCTAGATATGTTCGACGAGAAGAGAAGGTCCAAGGCCCTGAAGACTTCTGTGAGTGCTGCAGGTATAATTAATATTCATTAATGATTTCTTCAGTCTTTCTCTATGCAATTAATACACAACACAATTATGTCACTAGAAGCTAGTTATTTTACTGTTATTGAAATGATTTTCAGGTGTAAATTCAGTAGCATTGGATAAGGGGGATAAAACCAAGTTGGTAGTGATTGGCGAGGACATGGACGCGTTTAAATTGGTGAAATCTTTGAGGAAGAACTTCCGAACAGAGTTGATCAGTTTGGAAGAAGTCGAGGAAAAGAAAGATGAAGAGAAGAAGAAAAGCGATGAGCCCAAGCCCGTGGAATCGTGGCCGTTGGCTTACCATCCTTTTGTCCCACAGCATATCGTGCATACTGTTCCAGTTTACAACCCTGACCCTTGCTCCATGATGTAAAATCTCCATGTTCTTCCAATTCTAGTTTGGAACCATCGGGTTTCAGTTCTGATTTGAGATCTTGTGGAACCGTAAAACTTGGTGATCCCCAATTTTAAGCCCGATTCAACGGTTCTGATTTCAATCAACTCTTAACCCAGTATGATTTCAGTTAAACCGTCGGATCAATTTAAAACCGACCATGTCTACGCTACAACTGGCATCTCTCTCATCAGAAGATGACTTAAGGGCTGATCCGAACCTAGTTTTCCTACGACCCTATGTTATTTGAAATAGAATTTCGATTCATTTCATTTCATTTCACGTTTAATCGGTTTAACTTTTTCCCGACTCATTTATAAGCCTCTTGTGTTCATTTACACGTGTTAACATCGAAAGCACTCCGGAGTCTTAAGAATTGATAAGATAAAAGGTTCGGGTCTATGACTTCAATGGATCTCGAAGTTGGAGCAATTGACACGTCCCACTTAATAAAAACAACAAGAAGATTTATCTTTTGTCACCTCAACAAAAACTTATAAATAATTATTAAAAAAATAGACCAACAATTATTTCTTATTTTTTTCTTATATTTCCTTCATTTTCTAATAACTGTAACTTAATATGCTTCATGCATAAATCTTTTCGTGTTCATATGAGTGATTCTAATAGCAACCGAGATACACGTTGGATTCCTGTAATCCATTCTATCACCTCAACGTTTATCCATAATCTTCTTGAAAACGAGAGTTAAAGTTATGTAAAATGACCCACATCATATTTCTAATCTACTGGATTTGAATAGCTGCTATCTATTCAAATTAAATTGCATCGTTATTTTTTACGACAAGAATAAGAACAAGGAGCTTCATGACCTAGCATCTCACCCGGAGACTCAGACTCGCCCTCTTGTTCACCGAGAGATTTTGTGTGCTGAACAAGGAGCTTCATGACTTTACAAAGCCATCGTCTCTAAGTTTTGTTTTCCTCAAAGCAAACTCTGTACCCATTGGCACTAAGCATGAAGGAACGTCATATGTTTGGTAAAATCCATAGAAATACATGCATAATAAATCAATATATAACAATTATAAACATGCCCCAATCAACAACAGCCACAAATTCAAAGTAAACCATAAACAAACCATTCGAAAAAAAAAAAGCAAAAGCAATAATAAGAAAAGAAACATCCGTGCGAGTTGCCCATGTAGACTTGCCTTAGAAATCAGCGTTCCACTATACAATACGTAGGGCACCTTTGTCTTTCACTTATGATAAAATGCACACACAACTCAAAGCTATGTACCTGATTTCGAGTTGACTTCGACCACGCCTTAGACGCCTATGATTGAAGGGGAAGGATGACAAGAAGCAACCACACAACCATAGAGAACACCATGGGCAGAGAGCAAAGGTAGGAGGAAAGAGAGTGTTTCACACAAAAGTGTGAGATTAGGAAGCCCTAATCTCTTATTTATAGATGTTGTGATGAATTAAAAATCATGGATCCAATCCAAACAATATACCTCTCTGTCTCGTAACCGTTCCCGCATAGATACTCTTGACCGCTAGATCAAAAGTTTTCATGCAAAAAGATAGACCAATTTTCAAACTCAAGCCCAGCACGCACATGTGAGGTCTAGCATGTTCTCCCCAAGCTCTTTGAACTAAGGTTCATGAGCTACTAACTATATAAAAAGACAAGTGAGTTTGTCTCATTCTTCAATATGAGACTAAACTTTGTCTCATCTTGGACATCATATGCATAAGTCTCTCACATGTGACTTTTTTACACTTTAGAAATTTCACATATATCAATGATGCATCAATTAAATATTTAGGGATATCAACATGAATTAAATATTATTAATGCACATGATTTTAATTAACCCAATCATAATTATCATTAATCCAACAATCCCCACAAAATCCTAGATTGTAAAGTGGCTTCCCAAACCAACTATCATATTATACTTTAATGGTATCTTTTGGTTTTAACCGTTATCTGAGTTATCTAGTGTTACCCTTAAAGGAACTAGGTAAACAAACATCTTGAACCTAAACATTGGGTGTAAATGTGTCTATTAGTAACAACATAATAAAAGGTTATGACGTGATCTTTAGGGGTGATACATTAATGGCCATTCATCTATATCCGGTATCATGCTTGACTTTAGGGAACAACCTAATTCCCCTATTGCAGTCACATAATGTCAATCATTTAACTGGGTATGTCTAAAGATGTACTGCTAGCATCCTGTTATAGGATTCAATCTTATTTAGAGAATAATCTCTAGCTAAACTTAAAATCATGACACTTTAGGTTTATAAGGGACAAATACACATATGCTAAAAATATTACATTACAAAAAGTGTCATCTTATTCACACAACTTGTTACTACTATATTGAACCTACTTCGTGGGATTATCACTCAGTTAGGTTGGGTTATCACTGTTTGTAAATAAATCATGGATTTCAATCCTCTTATCAAACTAAATTTCTCAACTAAGACTACTGATAAACCCTTACTTAAAGAATCAACTGTATTAACTTTGGATCCAATAAAATATACAACCATGACCCCATCACACATAATAACTGACTTTAGTGTGGATGTGTATCCATTGCTTTTAGTTGTACCTGAAACTACTAATCTTAACAATTGTACTCATGCTATCACAATGCATTGAAATTGTAGAAAGCAACTTCTTTATCATAGGTAAAGTTAATATAAGAACCTTAAGTCATTAACCTTCTAATCAAGTCTCATCCAAAACATATAGTTGTGCCTCAAAGGTAGAATGAGCCAAAATAGTTGGTTTTTTAGATTTTCAAGTGACAATGCCATCACTTACAAGAAACACATATCCAACGACCCTATTACTCCAAGATTTTTTTGTTATTCAACTAATATCACTAAATCCTTCAAGGATAGAAGGATGCTTATCGTAATGCAGTCTAAGAAAAATCATCCCCTTTACAAGTACTATGTCTAGAGTTTCCCAATGGGTTTTATCTGGATAACTGGTATATTTACTCAACTTAAGCACAGTAAATACAATATTTGATCATACACAATTGGTTAAATACATCAAATTATTGATAATCTTAGAATATCATAGTTGAAACACAATAATACAACTTTTATCCTTATACAAAGCCTTAAATGATTCATGTGCTCATAACATGTCTACAATTTTTATATTTAGATATCTCTAAAACTTTCTCAATATAGTGAGACTAAGAGATTATTATACTATCAGAAGACCTTGTCATTTTAAACTCTAAAATCACATCAGTCAAACCCATATCTTTCATATCAAACTTACTGTAAAAAAATGACTTAGTTTCATTCACTATTTTCATATATAAACCAAACAACAATATATTAGGCAAAGAATAATGAAAGCCATATTGACAAACTTACATTTAACATATTTATCATAATCATTAGAAACAAAGCTAAAATATTATATCACATAATCAAACTTTTATGACATTGTTTAGGAGCTTGTTTCAAACCATATAATGATTTTAAAAAGCTTACACACCTTAGACCCATAGTTGATCCATATAAATTTTCTCGTGAAAGTCACCATGTAGAAAATCAATATTTATATCTATGTGATGGATTGTGAGGTCATATATAGATGTTAGTGTTATAAGGACTCATATGGTGGTCATTCAAAAAACTTGAGAATAGTTATCAAAGTAATCTATTCTTTCATTTTGTGTGTATCCCTTGACAACTAACCTTGCTTTTTACTTTTTGATTATTTTGTTTGTGTTTAATTTCTTCTTAAAGATCTACTTGCAAGCCACAATATAATAGTTAGGAGGCAAATCCACCAATTCCTATGTGCTGCTGGAGAGAATTGATTGGATTTCATCGTTAATAGTTTCCTTTAAAACTTAACTTCGGGTGAGTTCATAGCATGTTTGAAGGTGATAGGACAATTCTTGACATTGAAAATAACAAGTCACTTCCAAAGTCCTTTGATATCCTATGTTGTTTACTTCTCCTTTGTTCAGTTATTTTCTTAGAGTCATCTGATCTACAAACAATACAATCAAGGTTACCCTAACATTTGTCATCCTTTAACATGAGCAGAATCAGAACCAGTAGTAGGTTTAAAATCTCTAGAAGATACACTTTGAAAAACTCTATTTTTCATAGAAAACACATTATCAAAGAATTTAGCATAAAAAAACTCAATTGTTGTATTAACATCTATATAAAAAATATCATATCTAATGACCAAGAATCTATACGCATAACTTTTCTCTACATAACCAGAAATATACCATCTACTTTTTTAGGTCTCAATTTCCTTCTCTTATATGTTAAAGGATTAATACTTTCGCACTACACTCTTATACTTTGAGATATTCGAGACTGGTCTTTCGATCATTCTAAAGCTTAAAGGTCCTACCTTTTTTTATATTTATGGAGAACTCTATTCAGAATATATAAAGATATATTCAAAGCTTCTTCGCATATGTAGTTAGGTAACCCAAAACTTTGAAGAAAAACATTAACCATATCACAAAGGGTTCTATTCTTTCGTTTAACTATCACATTAGATTGAAGAGAATACAAAGCAATAACCTCATGAACAATATCATTGTTTTGATGGTATTCTTAAAAAAGGTTTGGGGTATACTCTCCTCCCATATAAGACATTAATCATTTAAGTACCTTGCTTGTTTGAGTTTGTTCTTCATTTCTAAATATTTGAAACTTTCTAAAGCTTCATCTTTACTTTTGAGCAAATAAATATAAAAGTATCTAATGCAATCATCAATAAACATGATAAAAATATCTTTTGTTATCCCTTATTCCATTGAATTCACAAATATAAGTGTGTACGAAATTTAAAATCTTGAATTTTTTTAACTGTATGAAAATATTTTTTAAGTTGCTTTGCTTGCATACATATACTACATTTGTGTTTTTTATCTATGATAGTCTTAGGAGTAAGGTTTAAGTTCATCATTTTTTTCATGAAATCAAAGTTTACATGTCCCAACCTACATGCCATACTTCCAGATGATTCAATGTTATATATAGAAGTAGAAGAAGAAGTAGATTATTTATTAACATTAAAACTCAAACAAGAATTAATAATTTGTTGTACATGAATTTTAAACGAATCCTCTACATCAAACAAATAACCCTTCCCAAAGAAACACTATCTATTAAATCATGTAATTATAACTTTATTAAACTTTTAATCTAACCTTAGTCCTTCCCTAATTAAAGTAGGACCACTGAGAATATTCTGGTGAAACATTGAAATGTATCTAACTCTCTCAAGAGTTAGAATATTTCTCAAAGGAAACTTAAAGTTAACATGCCCTTCACCCTTTATTTAAAGGGTCGAATGATCCTCTAAGATCACGGGTCATCATGTTGACCATAGCTCATTTACCGACTGCGAGTTTCTTCACTTTCTTTGAGCGACAGTCCCTCGCCTAATGTCCAACCTGACTACAAAGCCAATACAATTTGTTTTTTAGTTTTTTTTAGTTTATGCTTTGCCTACTTTCTCTTAGTATCATTAGGTTGTTTTCTTTTAACCGTAAAGTTAACCCTAGGGGTACTATTTATAGGCATAACATGTTTATGACTTCTATTCTCTTCATCTATTGTTATGTCTACCGTGAGGTCATCAAGAATCATCTTATCCTTGAGATCTAGGTCGAAACCCCATAGACTTTAGAGATTTCTTAATAATACATATAACAATAAACTTGTTAGGAAGCTCCATATCTGCTTTCTTGAGACCATAGCATAAAAATTGAAACTCGTGGGCCTTTTTGGTTACAAATATCCTCTCCACCATTTTATACTTAAGAAACTTAGCCATAGAATACTTTTTGAAGATCGAGGTCTTCATCGCCGATAATATACAACATTGGCATAGGGTGTCTTCCTTTTACTCGGTGATTTTATTCGAGCTTTTAGGGTTAGTACATTGGGTTGAGGACAATCCGACTCGATATACAAGTGCAATCCTAAGATGGTTAATCAAATTTTTATATGTTGCTGTTAACATTTAAAATGGGGACCGAAAAACTTTTTCAACATCAAGGTCAAGTCGATCTTAGGTCACAGAGTAGCAATCGTAGACATGTTTATTATAGAAAAAACTAATTTCTCTAAGATTGTTGGTAAAATCTATAGAAATGCATGCATAGTAAACCAATATGCAATAATTATAAACATGCCTCAATCAACAACAACCATAAATCCAAAGTAAGCCATAAACAAATTATACAAAAAATAAAAGCGGAAACAATAAATATAAAAAAAACTTATTTGTGCAAGTTGCCCTTACAGATTTGCCTTAGAGAAATCAACACCCCGCTATATAGTATGTACGTGCCTTCTTCCTAAATAAAATGCATACACAACTCAAAGCTATGTACATGACTTTGAGACAACTTCGACCACGCCTCAGTTGCCTATGGCTAAAGGAGAAGGACGACAGGAAACAACCATAGAGAACACCACGGACATAGAGTAGAGGAGGGAAGAGAGAGTGTTTCATGCAAAAGTGTGAGATTAGGGAGCCCTAATATCTTATTTATAGATATTATGATGGATTAGATATGATGGATCCAATCAAAACAACATACCTCTCCATCCCATAATCATACTTGTATATACACTTTTGACTGTTAGATCAAAAGTTTTTTGTACAAAAAGATAAACCGAAGATAATTTTCATACCCAAGCCCAATTCACGCACATGTGGTCTAACATGTCCTCTTTAAGCTCTTTAAACTAAGGTTCATGAGCTACCAACTATATAAAAGAACATATGAGTCTGTCTCATTCTTAAATATGTGACTAAACTTTGTCTCCTCTTTGTCATCACATGCATCTATCACATGTGACTTTTTTACACTTTAGGACTTTCATATATATCAATGATACATCAATCAAATATTTAAAGATATCAACATGAATTAAATGTTACTAATGCACATGAGTTTAATTAACCTAACCATAGTTAACTTTATTAATGTTAATTAGTTAAAATGGAGAGGAGCATCAAGTATTCTTTGTGATAAGAAGATACCATTAAAGTTAAAAGATAAATATTATAAAGCAGCAATTAGACCTGTCATGTTTTATGGTTATGAGTGTTGGGCAGTTAATCATCAACATGTACAAAGGATGTCTCTTACATAAATGAAGATGTTAAGATAGATGAGTGGTCATACAAGAAAAGACCGTATACATAATGAGGTTATTAGAAATAAATTATGTGTGGCACCAATAGAGGATAAAATGAGAGAATATCGTTTAAGGTGGTTTGGACATATAGAAAGAAGATAAAAAAAAGATGACCACAAAATTGTTAGAAAGAAACAATAAAAAATGATCTAGCTTATTATGAGTTAACTGCTAACATGGTACATGATAGGGCTTTGTGGAAACAAAGAATCCGTGTAGCCGACCCTGTCTAGTATGGGAAAAGGCTTAGCTGCTGTTGTTGTTGTTTAGTTAACTTTAATCCAACAAATTCTCCTCCAACCAGGATGAAAGATCCGTGTGTGTTTCAATCTCTTGCGGTTATTATCAGTAAAGAGAACAAAAAAATCTAATAATACAGTTAGTAGTAGCATCTTAGGCTAGAAGAGATGTAAAAGGAATTAGGCACAATATTGAATTATAAGAGATTGTCTCACTGGGATTAATTCATCAAATTCTTCGTAGAGTTAGTCGACACTTACTCTTTTAGCTGTTTCCTTCCACAAAAGAAATAATGCACAGTTGGTTGACGAATTTGTTCATGAAGACTCTCGTGAATGCTGCGGACTTAATTAATATTCATTAACGATATCTTCAGTCATTCTCTATGCAATTTATACATGATTATGTTACTATAAGCTAGTTAATTTGCTGTTACTGAAATGATTTTCAAGTGTCACATCCGTAGCATTGGATAGCGAGGACAAAACGAAGTTGGTGGTTATTGGCGAGGGCGAGGGCGAGGACAAGGACGCGTTTGAATTGGTGAAATCTTTGAGGAGGAACTTCAGAACAAAGCTTATAAGTTTGGAAGAAGTGAAGGATAAGAGGGATGAAGAGAAAAAGAAAGATGATGAGCACAAGCCCATGGAATCGTGGCCGTTCGTTTACCGTGCTTGCTCCATTATTTAGAATTTCTGTGTTCTGTTCCCATCAGTGTTCACAAAACTAAGGGATTGAATTGAACACTCCTTTTATTTGGAAGAGATCCTTTTATTTGGAAGAGATTCCCAAACACTAGACTGTGATACATGACACCCTTCAATTCAACTCAATCAAAACTTATCCGAAAATTTTTGTACCGTCTATATTTGTGCCTTCAAGAAAGCTTGTGCCTTTTATAAGAAACAATAATTCAGATTCTCAAAAAGTTTGTGCCTTCAAGAAAGCTTCGTCTATGTTTTCCTTTCTTTCAATTGTTTCGGTTTGCCTAAAACCTGAAACCAGAACGAGCCCAACTACAACAGAACCAGTTCTGGTTTCAACTCATGACAGTTTCAATATTTTTTTTAAATACAAGGGTACAATGGAGTCAAACTCTTCATCAACTACAACGGCTGTGAGATAACGGTACGTCTGTGATAAAAGATTTTGTACGAAATATTTAAACTTTTTTTTAAAATACAAACAGTGGGGAGCGTTCTATCATTGAACTAACTATCTGTTTGGTAAAGATATTGAAAAAATTATTTAAAACAGAGTGGTGGCTTGGAATTGCAGATTCCGGTTTGATGGGTGATTCAATTCCGATTCAAACTGCCAAACCAGTTCCAAACCGACCGTGTTAGCTTCAGATACTGATACATCTGACAACTCTCACTCTCTTTGATGTGATCCATACATAAGAGAACGCAAAAAGTGTTCTGAAATCTCCACTGATGACAACAGTTGTTGCTGTGTCTCATGCTCTTTTCTCATATGGGGTCACTTTCTTTTATATGGAAGGATCAAACGGATAAAAACCCATACCAGTGGCTTTGAAGCAGATTAATTGATTGTCTTTTAGCTCAAGGTGGAATGGATTGGTGCATGCGAAACTGGCATGTATATTGGCCCATCCACCCAATCTGATCTGAACGGAACTGGTACTACTTGGTTTGACTTTCTTCAAGTTTGGGTTGGGAAAGAACCGGAATATCTTTGATAGGGTACAAATGGATACAAGATAACCACCATACATGTACATATATAAACCGAACCCGAATTGCTATTTGTGTCCATCTGTGTGTGTGAGAGAGAGAGAGTGTGTGTGAAGGACGTTAACTGTCGATAGGGATGCTAGCAAAGGCTTATTACAACTGTTAGGCTCAACTTAAAGTCTAACTAACTAACTATATAGAGAGAGAGTAGTCTATGATACGGTACTTAATACCTTGTTTTGTATGATCATACAGATTCAATCATTTACCGTCATTCTCCATTATCTTTCATTACTCCTCCATTGCTGAAAACCACCCTTCAATAACACAAAACCATTACCACCACTACCAAAACCACTTTAAAACCTGAATGTACATACATACATACATATATATATATATATATATATATATATATATATAGTTCGTTTTGTCAGTAGCATCAATGGTTTTGACGGGTAGATAGTAGTTTCGAACAATAAAGAAATAGTGGAGGGTGATGGGCGATCGTTGAACTGATAGAAACATATGAAATAAGGGATTGAGCACCTCGCTCAATTGAATGTGAACTATTATCTCTTATGGAGGTAGTAGTCCATACTCAATCCCTCATTTAATATAGTTTCATCAATCTAACTATGGTCATAGTTTTGTAATCATCTTGGACTACTGTTCAAATCTATCTTCCACCAATCAAAACATCATCACTTTTAACAAAAAAAATCTTAAAGCCTTTATAGGTTTATTAGGTGGTTTTGGCAGTAGCATTTTGATAGGTGAAAGATGGTCTTAAAAAATGAAGGAATAGTGAAAGGTGGTGGTGGATAATGGTTGGTGGTTGAAAAAGCACAACCATGTCATATGGGAGATTATGCTTTATGCACCATAAAACATTATGCATATAAAAATACATCTCTATTTGTGTCATGCTCGAGGTAGTCCAACAAGAACATGTTTCCACAAAGATGCTACCTCTTTATTTGGGATAGATCAGATAATGTACAAGGCTAGTCGAATTCCTTTTGGTTGGGGTCAGTGTTTCGGTTCTCATCTCAAACTGGGTCCTGTTGTGGTTTGGTTTATTTTTGTTTGAAAAGTAGAATAATATTTTAAATTGGAACCAAAAGTACTTGGAACAGATGGTTCCAGTTCAGGTTCTCCAATAGATGAAACTGGAACCCAACCATAGGTTTCGGGTTTGGTTCCGGTTCAACCCGCTCGGCCGGATAGGTCTATCCTCACTCGATAGGACTCCAAGGATCCAGAGACCTTTTTGCTAGGACTTATGCTGGGACTGTTTTCATGCACAGAGTAAGCACACTGAACAGACCCATCACTCATCTGAAGAGGACTCAGACAGCTCAGTATTGGGCTCTGATTCCAGCTCTGAAAGTTCGCTGGCAACAAGCAAAGGGCCCCCCCCCAGTATGCTTACCGGTTGAAGGCCGGGCCCAATAGATATGAATGACTTCACCAAGTATTTTGTCAAGATTCCATGGGAAAGGTTCGTCTTTGCGTGACTTCTCCAACGCGCCCTGGATTCATCAATAGCTTCTCGCACCTTAATTATTAGCGTGTATTCTTCCTCAGTCTTCCAAATCTTAGAAGTCAATATAGCTGAATGAACTGTTCATTCCTGTATAGTAAACGAAAGGTACACAACGAACTTAAACGTGTCTGCTTATAATAAAAGCTTTTTCTGGAGGAAGCTTGACTTCAAACATGAGATGTGGATATAGGAACATTAAAGAAGCATTAAATTGGAAGAATTTTTTCTCGTCGAGCCGTATGAGGAGGAAACTTCCCACACATTTTCAGTGAGGACAAAAGCAGATTGGAATGAGTTCGAAAAAAATATCGATCATGATTCGTTGATAGTTAAAACTTTCGTTTATAATGGTTGAAAAATTGAGTTGATGATTAAGACTATCGAAGAAAATGATATTTCAACAGTAAACTAATTCTTTCCAACAAAACACAGCCTAGAAAACTTCTTGTGACAGTTAAAACCATTCCCGTAAATTTTGGTGCTTTGAAGAAAATTAACTCCGAAAGGAAGAGTAAATTTGATATATAGCTGAAAATATTAGGTGCTCGACGATTTAAACCATCAAAAAATACACTCTCTAGTAAAAAGTCGAGTATTGGCCAAACCACAGAGGATTTTGCATACAACTGTTGTTAATCAAAGTTACACCACCCAATTTCCTCTCCTATACAGTGCATGCCCCAAGTGTCGAACTGGTGATATGCAACGAGTGAGTCAAGTCTGGTAGTGAGGTGAACTATCTGTAGTGCAACACAACTCTGGAGGTATATAATTACAAGGTACAGCGGAAAATCATTCACATTTTGCAAAGAAGACGCATTTAGTTATACAATTAGAGCACAAATGGTCACCCTACAAAAGGTTTGCAAGAGCGAAAGAAAAAAACTTCGAGATCTACATAAAGTTACCGTAGAGAAAAGTATGGAGAAAATCTATTTGTTTAAGAGTATCTGAATTGATACGTAGGAAAAACGGGCACACCCTTTTACTAAGAGCACAATTATTATACTTAAAATTCCTCGATTATTCTTGTTATACAAAATACATTTTTTCTCTCTCTATCATTCGTATTTAAGGAGGCGCACCCCGTGCACATTTCTTATATAAGAAAGAGACATAAGGTGTATGTCTTTCTTGTATAAGAGACGCATCCCATATGCACATTTCTTATATAAGCAAGAGACATTAAGGTGTGTCTTTCTTGTATAAGAGACGCATCCGATATGATTTCTTTCTAAAAGTGATGCACGAAAAGCGCACCATCTCTTTTTTCCTTTTGTGAGTGAAGGAAGACGACGGCAGACTCTGCTGGTATGAAAGAACGGAAAGGAACGAGAGAAAAGAGAGAGACGACGACTGATGACAAGAGGATAGAGGGAGAAAGAGAGGTGGCAGCCCCAACATTTAGAAATATAAAGTTTATTACTTGAGTATTGTTTTAATATTCTGAAACCCCTCTTTTTCCTTTTAAATGAGACAAACACTGTGGTACAGAATAACATTATGCATGTTACTTGAAATTTCGAACTTGTATTCGTTTTGACTTGTGTTTCCGACTCATTCATAAGCATAACTACCTTAATGGCTTTATTAATTAAGATACATGCAGGACAGCAGTATGGCTGCCAAACGGGTCAAACCTACCTGGGGATCTCTTCCTCTCTCTCTCTTTCATTCACACACACCTTTATCTTCATCTATATATAGAAAGAAGGAGCTTAATTCATCATCAATCATCTCACGCGGAGACTTGCCCTCTTGTCTACTGACAGATTCTATACTTGTTTAGAAAACATCTTCCTCAAGTTCTGTTCTTCTCTACACCAAGCGGAATTGAAGCATCTCATCAGTTCTTGTTGTCTGCATCATGACGAAGGTATATATGAAGAACGTACGTGTTTGTCTGTGTATTTTTGAATCTCATGCTGTTATTATTAGTAAAGAGAGGATTAAATTAATAATAAAGTTGGTAGTAGCATGTGAGATTAGAAGAGGAATTATAACAGCTTGTATTCACAAAAATGTTTCGTTGGTCGACGAATTTGATCATGCAGGCAAAGGTGGTGCTCAAGCTGGATATGTTCGATAAGAAGAGCAGGTCTAAGGCCCTGAAGAGTGTCGTGGGTGCTGCAGGTAAAACTAATGTTCGTTAATGTTTTCTTCAGTCTTTCTCCTTTTCAATCGAGACACAGAAACACGATTGTGTTACTAGAAGCTAGTTAATTTACTGTAATTGAAGCTTTCAGGTGTCACATCAGTAGCATTGGATAGCGGGGACAAAACGAAGTTGGTGGTGATTGGCGAGGGCATGGACGCGTTTGAATTGGTGAAATCTTTGAGGAAGAACTTTAGAACAGAGTTGATAAGTCTGGAAGAAATCGAGGATAAGAAAGATGATGAGGCCAAGCCCGCGGATTCGTGTCCGTTCGTTTACCATCCTTGTGTTCCACAGCATATCGTGCAGCCCTTTCCAGTTTACAGCAACCATGACCCTTGCTCCATTCTGTAAAATCTTTATGTTTTGTTCCTGTAAGAGTGTTCACAAATTAAGGGTTGTAAGCTCCTTTTATTTCTAAGAGATTCCCAATCACAGTAATATAATATGGCACCCTTCAATTCAACTTGAACCAAACTTATCAGAAATTTTGTGTACTGTAATTTCCATAAGAAACAACAGTTTCGAATTTTGGAAGTCAATAAAACTGAATGAATTGTTTAGTTAATTCATTTGGACTTGAAGTTCATTGTCTATTTATCAAAAGAACTCAATGGATTGATCATACCCGTCTAAGGAGCAAAACGTACACGATCCTAAACGTGTCTGCTTATAATAAAAAAACCTTGGAAATTAAGGCTGACACAACCCAAATCGAGATAGAATCTCCCTTACAGAGGGCTCTCAACCACTTATAACGACGTTTTCCGGGAGGAGGGACTTAATCATGGACATAAGAACACTTAGAAAATGGAATTGGTGGCGCGTGATCGGTTCCGGCAGCTCCATCCATAAATTGGAATTATCAGAGGTCAGGTATCACGCGCTAGGTTATGAGGAACCGAAACCGGTGGTTTAGAACTGTCCGTTCGATAATTTTTAATGTTTTTTCTCAAAATTCAATTTTTTTTCGGTTCTGGATGGTTTAGGACCTAAACCGGAACCGTGGATTCAAACCGATACTGAAACTAGCTCGATGCCGGTTTGGTTCCGGTTCTTCATTCTAGATAAACTGGAACCGGCCACGTCTACTCCCAACCAATTGGCTAACACATCTTGGCTGCCAGACTGGTGGTGGGTTCATCTCCACAGGAGTCCAACAACATTTGAATGCCATTAGTCATCAAAATGCTACCAGGCTATCCACATCTTCTCTAATTCTTCCCCGGTTCCCTCTCTACGTTCTGGTTCGACTGTCGAGGATTTAACAATAGCCTTTCTGTCCGCAAATTCCTTCAAAGTATAGCCCACCAAAACCATTCTTGAAATCGCTCCCTGTACTGTCTGAGTGAACAATCCTGCTTTAAGGAAAGCACCACTTTGTTCCTGATGAACCATCTGCACTGTCAGCCTGCAGATTCCTCCAGAAGTAGACATTATATGTGTTGCTGAAGTACTTGGACTTTACGTGAAGCTAGTATTATATGAAGGAGGGCAATCAATTGATTATTACATTTAGTAAGCAACTGTGATGTATGACAATTTAGTTTTGCAAGAAATTCTAAATATTACTATTTGTGCTTATGCACCCGAAGATAGATTCAAGGAGAGTACAAAGAAAACTCAGTTATATAAGGTGGTAGAAAAATCTTATGAAGAAAATCTATATGTAGTTGAGATGCCTTAGAGCATAAAAGCATGCATTCATTGGAATTAAGACCTTTTCTTGAAACAAAATTATGAAGGTGAAAAGAAAATTATTAATTTTGCAGCCTCATGTGATCTTTTTTCTTTATAAAAATGTTATATGTATCGACCTAGATACATATATATGATACTATCATACATACTCTGCAGTAGAATACAATATTATTGATTAAAATGCAACCAGCTACAATCCAGAGAATTTGGTTCCCTCATTTTCCAAATCATTGTGGCACAAATTTTATTGATAAGGGAAACGACAAGCTTAAAATTAACCTGCATCCCAATGTAGTCTATCATCACATTTTTGAGGACAGAAGAGGAACCCTTCTGTGCTAATTTTACTCCATCGTGCATGATAGAACTTTGCTATGGCATTTGATCTCTTTATAGTCAATACAATCTTCAAAAAACGAGATGAACATTTAATTACTTATAAGAGTGACTTATCACAAACACAAATTGATTACTTTATTTGTAGAAAAAAAGATAGAGCGTGTTATAAAGATTGCAAGGTAATTCAAGGAGAAAGCTTAACCACCCAACATCGACTTTTAGTTATGGATTTACAAATAAAAAAATGGACAAAGAAGAAAAGAGTGCATCGAGCTATTCAGACTAAATGGTGGAACCTCAAAAGCGAGAAAGAAGATATATTTAAACACAAAGTCCTTAAGGAGATGTTTGGAATTATGTTGGCACACCCTCTGATATGTGGAACAATATGGCTATACATATTAGGAAAGTGGCAAAAGATGTGTTAGGAGTATCTAAGGGAGGTGTACCGGCACAAAAAGAAGCTTGGTGGTGGAGTGAAGTACTACAAAATAAAATCAAGGCAAAGAGGGCATGTTACAAATTACATTATGCTAAGAAAACTAGTGAAACTTTATAAGCTTATAAGAAAGCAAAGAATGAAGCAAAAAATGCCGTTAGTGAAGAAAAAGCTAAGATTTGGGAGGACTTATTCAAAAGAGGGTGAAAGAGATATTTTTAGGATAGCTAGGGCTAGAGATAAGAAAACTAAAGATCTTAATTATGTTATATGCATAAAAGACGAGCATGAAAAAATTCTAGTGGCAAATGATGATATAAGAAATAGATGGAAAAACTATTTTTATAATCTTTTTAATGAAAATAAAGATGTTAGTATTAGTTTAGGAGATTTAGCCAACCCAGAAAAGTATATAAACCCCAATTTCTACCAACATATTCAAAAGAATGAATTCAAAGAGGCGCTTAAACATATGAAGGGTGGTAAATCGGTAGGACCAGATAATATTCCTATAGAAGTTTGGAAAATACTACGAGAAATCGGAATCGCTTGGCTCACAAGACTATTTAATGAAATTTGGAAAAACCAAAAGATTCCCGAGGAATGGAAAGCAAGTACACTTATACCCATATATAAGAACAAGGGAGACATTCAAAATTGTGCGAATTATCGAGGTATCAAGTTAATGAGTCATACTATGAAATTATGGAAAAGAATTATCGAGCGTAGGTTAAGACAAGTATCAAGTACAACAGGGAACCAATTTGGATTCATGCCAAGTAGATCTACTATTGAAGCGATTCACCTTTTGAGACGTCTTATGGAATATTTTAGAGCAAAAAAAAATACCTTCACATGATATTTATTGATCTAGAAAAAGCTTATGATAGGGTACCAAGGGAGGTTCTTTGGAGAACTTTGGAAAAAAGAGGTATCCCATTGACATATATTAACCTTATAAGAGACATGTATGATGGTGCAAAAACATGTGTGAGGACTCATGAAGGAATGACAGACTTCTTTGAAGTTAATATTGGGTTACATCAAGGATCAACTTTAAGTCCATACTTATTTATAATGGTGATGGATGAGTTAACAAAACATATTCAAGATGAAGTACCTTGGTGTATGTTATTTGCAGATGACATTGCATTAGTGGAGGAGTCTAAGGAAAAAGTTAATAGAAAATTGGAACTATGGAGAGAAACATTAGAAAGCAAAGGCCTCCGACTTAGTAGAACAAAGACAAAATATATGGAATGTAAGTTTGATCATTTGGCTACTTCAGAGGACATAGAAATTAAAATTGGCACACATTGCATTCCCCAAAAGGAAAGTTTTAAATACCTAGGGTCAATTTTTCAAAGTAATGGAAGAATTGATGGAGATGTTACACATAGAATTAATGCTGGCTGGTTAAAATGGAGAGGAGCATCAGGTATTCTTTGTGATAAGAAGATACCATTAAAATTAAAAGGTAAATATTATAGAGCAGCAATTAGGCCTGTCATGTTTTATGGTTCTGAGTGTTGGGCAGTTAATCATCTGTGACAGAAATGAAGATGTTGAGATGGGTGAGTAGTGATACAAGAAAAGACCGTATACATAATGAGGTTATTAGAAACAAATTAGGAGTGGCACCAATAGAGGATAAAATGAGAGAACATCGTTTAAGATGGTTTGGACATATAGAAAGAAGATCAAAAGAAGAACCTGTAAGAAGGTTAGAAAAACTAAATTTGGAAAGTATTAAAAGAGGTAGAGGACGACCACAAAAGTGTTGGAAAGAAACAATAAAGAATGATCTAGCTTATTGGGAGTTAACTGCTAACATGGCACACGATAGGGATCTGTGGAAATAAAGAATCCATATAGCCAACCCCGTCTAGTATGGGAAAAGGCTTAGTTGTTGTTGTTGTTGTTGTGCATGATAGAACTTTACAGGGCACCCTCTCAAGGTAGCTCATAATTAATGTGGTACGATCTTCTGCAATGATGTATGGAATGTGTGATTTTCTATCCATCGACAATTCAGTGGCGGATCTACGTTGAGGTGAGGTGGGGCGGTCACCCTTCCTGAAATTTGAAAAACGAATGAAAAATTTACAAAGGATGATTGAATCTATCGCCACTATACCTAGCTTTCCTCAATTGAAATGGGCAATTCACCTCATCCCATAAGAATTTCTGGATATGCCACTAACCAACATTGTAGATATCATATCTAAATCCATACCAACAAAGTGAGAACATTGTTTCTTTATCATATTGTATTGTACAACAGCGATGGTAGTTTTTTTTTGTTTAAGTATTGTCAATATCCACTATGGGGTGAGGGTGGATGGTAAATGTCACACCCGCTCGAGTCGCGACCATGACCCGACCCGAGCCGATGCCACGTGGCTGCTTCTCACGCGGGCGTGATGGTGAGTAGTAACCAAATACAATACTAATTTAATTCAAACTCCATGAAATATCTAACTGAAATAAATATTCATATCGAAGTTCTAAACACGTCTAAAATGGTGCGGGGTCCACCTAACAATAACCTCGAATAACAAGACTTTATAATTCGTTTAACACTTATCATACCATCTAAAATAAAATGCAGCTCTATCAAACTCCTACTCTGCTCCGTATGCCTTCGAAGTGCTAGCTTCATGATGAGCTGTAAAACAATAGGGTGAGCTCCTATACATAGCTCAGTAGGGAGGTTAAACATCTTTAAACAGAAAACATACTAAAAGCATGCATAGTTTCACAATCATTTCATAGCAAAGCATATTTACCTTGAAATCATGATCTTAAATTCATACACAGACACTCACACACACGCACACATCATTAGTTTTGATAATTACAGCCCATACTGTATCTGCCCCAAAGGCCACGGGAGTCGTCCGACCCTCCCTAACGTGACTTCGGTAACCCCGTCCATGACGGTAACCATGCCGACTCTCACGATAGAGTGCCCGGGAACACACCCTATATTCGCCCCAAGCCGGATCGCCCGAGGGACCTGCAAGTCTCTAGAGACCACACACAAACCACACAAGTACGGCTCACACAACTCGTATATTCACACATCATTACATTTCTAAAACCAAATTCATTTCATCACATTCACAAATCATATTCAGATCCACTGTTATCCAAAATCAAACTCATATCCACACAACATTTAAACATATAAATACCGTGTTCATACAACACATGCACATCAAAACATGCTCTTTACCAGACAGTGTCATAAACATGTTCTATTTGAAAAGCATATCAAATAACCCATAATTTTGAATAGCATTTCACAAATATCAATAAAGTATTCATTAATCATGCACATTTAAATCTATCTAAAACAGTAAAATCACTTCTAACATGGTTCTGTAAAAGAATGCATAACCTCCTATTTGAAGGAGCGCTAAGATCCAGTCTCCAAGTTGCTGGGCCACTCTTATCACCACCAAATCCTCTAATTTTAATCTCTAAATAATTATAAATAATTGAAATATTAAAATTTATTTAACTATAAATCTAACGAAATAAACTGTATCTGAATCGGATCCCAAACCCTAATTTGGATCCGTTTAAGCTATTTGAGATCCAAATCGATACCCAGTTCCATATCTGATCCAAATGAGTGACACAATAGGTAGCTTGTATCACTGTATCAATAGAGAACCTTTAACTACTGGCACGGGTCTTGTTTCTAACCTAGAAACTCATTTTAAGACACGACCCAAACTTGACCCGTTTTTGACACAGAACTAGTTCTTAACATGCGGTACGAGGACACGACACGAATCAGTGTCGGTTCATGACATTTCAGACACGACATATCGTGTTTGTCACAACACGACACTGAAATGAGGGGCACGCCCAAAAGAGTCGATTCCTCCTTTTTTTTTCGGCATCGATTTTGTCGGTTTCCAGCAAATCATAACTGTTTCCTGGCCAAATCGACACCATCGACTTACCTACCCCACCAAAACACTTAGTTCTACCTCAAACCTTCAATCCAAGCCCAAAACGATGATTTTCAACAAGTTTTTTTCATCAAAAATAAGGAAAAACGAAAATCTAAAAAATAGGTAAACTCACCGGATTCCGGCCGACTCCTCGCGTTTTCCGGCTGGTTCGAGGCTGCCCCAACTCCCTGGAGAAGACACTATGAAGGGCCCTTTTAAAGGCCATTCATATCCTAATGGCCATTACTGCACAGCCTGTGCAGTAACGCTCGGTCGTTACAGTAAAGCTCTCCCAGCAATGGCATGCTGAATTAGCAAGACTCGATCTTGAGTCCTTATAATATGATTGATTTAAATTTTTTTCTAATAAAAGAAATTTATCCATTTTTCGATGTCCCAAAACTCAAAAGGGTGTGAAATCGAAGTACGTAGAAGCCCTTGAATGGAAATTAAAAAGAGATGTAGCTCCAGTTTCTTTAGAAATGATAAGATCTTTGGTTGTCATCTTATAGTATTTACGGGCAAAACAATCTTTGTATATTTGTGCGAGCTTGAGTAATCACTATCAATTTTCTTATTGTTATGTTTTTCATGAAATGAAATATCAATATCATACCTTATAATGCACAATGACGTGATACATGCATACGGGTACTTGTATAGACAAAAAGGGGGTTTCTTTTGCCAAAACAGTAGCTGTCGAAAAATTACACATTAATATGAGAGCACTCAGCAGGCCTCACCATAGGTATCTCTTTATAGTTTAGTTTCTTTCGTTTTAGAGAGGAACTGCTGACCTCAAATATATATATATATATATATATATAAAGAGAGGTAGAGTTGCTAACCTTTTATTCATATTATACTTTTCATACTCATTCGGATCAGTTACTTTATATTCAAAAAGAAAAAATATAAAATACATCTCCTACTACTTTTTTCAAATGAATTGTTCAATAAAAAAATGAAATATTTGGATGGATATATATATATATGAAAGAGCAAAGTTCCTACTCAATTGAGTAGGTGCACGTACCTTACTCTATCACCTTTCACTACTATTTCACTGGTCAAAACTACTCTCCACTATCTAAATGTATTCTATTCAATTATCATGTGGATAACCACTTTTACTTTTACCGGTTCAACTATTATTATCGTCCTTCCACTACTTCATCGATTAAAACTAGTTATTACCATCAAAATCATTATACCACTTATATTTACCGATCTTCAGGGTTTTAAGTAGTTCTATTGATAAAAACAACAGTTTTTATTGTTGGAGGCTAGTTACTGATTAGAGAATAGTTAAAAGTGATGGAGAGGGACCGTTAATAATTGAGGCAACAGGTGGCATCAAAACACGAGTGTGTATCCTACAATTAATGACGAGCCTCACCCTCTCTCTCTATATATATTTTTCTCATATATATATATATATACATACATAAGTATATATGTATCTATATAATATAGAGAGCTTTGATTTAAAGAACTCAAAAATAAAAAACCACAAGAAAACCATAGCAATAGCTCGACCTTTGAAATGAATGTAAGGTGATAAAACCGAAAGCATTTAATACACATAGTGTACCCGTACCTTTAATTCAAATCTCTATTAGATAATGAATTCCTTTTGGTTGTTTATTTTGAGATTTTTAAATCTAGATTTTCTCTCTCTATATATATATATAAAGAGAGAGAGAGGATGTAGTCCTACTCAATACTCAATGCTCAATTCCTAGTTTTGTTATTGATTCAACTATTGGCAGCCACCTTTTATGACCTTCTAACTATTCTCTTTAAACTATAACAAGAGTGATTCACTTATGAAAGACAGTTCTGTGTAGTGTAGAAATAGTAAAAGATGATGAAGGTGACAACCGGTGATTAAATTGATAAAATAATATAAAACAAGGGGTTAAACATGAATAAGTATTGAGCAAAGACTAATCTTTCCTCTTCATGTCTCCCTCTCTGTGTATTTATATATATAAAACCTTAAAGAATCGTTGAAAATTGGACAATGTCTTCCGGTGTATAACCAAAAGATAAATATCTTCATTATTCAACCTTTTAAATCAATGGTTGAAATTTCAATTAAAAGAATCGTTATACTTTTATACTTTTCATAAATAAAGATTTAAAGGATAGTGTAATAGACATACAACGATATGGTGACCGAATCATGACGTTGAAATTAGTGTTAGGAGCATAAGTTTTGAATATAATTTGTGCTTATGCACCCCAAGTAGGACTAGAAGATAGTATAAAGACAACTTTTTGGGAAGAGTTAGATAAGGTGATTCAAATGATTCCATAAAGGGAGATGATTTGTTTAAGAAGAGACTTAAATGGACATGTCGGTAAAGAGGCATTAGGATATCAAGGGATTCATAGAAACTTTAGTTTTGGAGATATAAATGAGGAAGGTAGGGAGATTTTAAATTTTGCTATGACATTTGATCTCTTTATAGTCAATACAATCTTCAAAAAACGAGATGAACATTTAATTACTTATAAGAGTGACTTATCACAAACACAAATTGATTACTTTATTTGTAGAAAAAAAGATAGAGCGTGTTGTAAAGATTACAAGGTAATTCCAGGAGAAAGCTTAACCACCCAACATTGACTTTTAGTTATGGATTTACAAATTAAAAAATGGACAAAGAAGAAAAGAGTATATCGAGCTATTCAGACTAAATGGTGGAACCTCAAAAGCGAGAAAGAAGATATATTTAAACAGAAAGGCCTTCAAGGAGATGTTTGGAATTATGTTGGTACACCTTGTGATATGTGGAACAATATGATTATACATATTAGGAAAGTGGCGAAAAGATGTGTTAGGTATATCTAAGGGAGGTGCACCGGCACAAAAAGAAGCTTGGTGGTGGAGTGAAGTAGTGCAAAATAAAATCAAGGCAAAGATGACATGTTACAAATTACATTATGCTAAGAAAACTAGTAAAACTTTAGAGTTTTATAAGAAAACAAACAAGGAAGCAAAAAAGGCCGTGAGTGAAGCAAAAGCTAAATTTTGGGAGGATTTATATAAAAAACTCAACTCAAAAGAGGGTGAAAGAGATATTTTTAGGATAACTAGGGTTAGAGATAAGAAAACTAAAGATCTTAATTATGTTAGATGCATCAAAGATGATGAAAAAATTCTAGTGGCAAATGATGGTATAAGAAATACACGGAAAAACTATTTTTATAATCTTTTTAATGAAAATAAAGATGTTAGTATTAGTTTAAGAGATTTAGCCAACTCAGAAAAGTATATAAACCGCAATTTCTGCCGACATATTCAAAAGAATGAAGTCAAAGAGACGCTTAAACATATAAAGGGTGATAAATTGGTAGGACCAAATAATATTCCTATAGAAGTTTGGAAAATACTACGAGAAATAGGAATCACTTGGCTCACAAGACTATTTAATGAAATATGGAAAAACCAAAAGATTCTAGAGGAATGGAAAGCAAGTACACTTATACCCATATATAAGAACAAGGGAGACATTCAAAATTGTGCGAATTATCGAGGTATCAAGTTAATGAGTCATACTATGAAATTATGGGAAAGAATTATCGAGCGTAGGTTAAGACAAGTATCAAGTACAACAGATAACCAATTTGGATTCATGCCAGGCAAATCTATTGTTGAGGCGATTCACTTTTTGAGACGTCTTATGGAACATTTTAGAGAAAAAAAGCTTTACATGATATTTATTAATCTAGAAAAAGCTTATGATAGAGTACCGAGGGAGGTTCTTTGGAGAACTTTGGAAAAAAGAGATATCCCATTGACATACATTAACCTTATTAGAGACATGTATGATGGTGCAAAAACATGTGTGAGGACTTAGGAAGGAATGACAAACTTCTTTGAAGTTAATATTGGGTTACATCAAGGATCAACTTTAAGTCCTTATTTATTTATAATGGTTATTGATGAGTTAACAAAACATATTCAAGATGAAGTACCTTGGTGTATGTTATTTGCATATGACATTATATTAGTGGAGGAGTCTAAGGAAAAAGTTAATAGAAAATTGGAACTATGAAGAGAAACATTAGAAAGCAAAGGCCTCCGACTTAGTAGAACAAAGACAGAATATATGGAATGTAAGTTTGATCATTTGGTGACTTCAGAGGACATAGAAATTAAAATTGACACACATTGTATCCCCTAAAAGGAAAGTTTTAAATACCTAGGGTCAATTTTTCAGAGTGATGGAAGAATTGATGGAGATGTTACGCATATAATTAATGTTGGTTAGTTAAAATGGAGAGGAACATCAGGTACTCTTTGTGATAAGAAGATACCATTAAAGTTAAAAGGTAAATTTTATAGAGCAGCAATTAGGCCTGCCATGTTTTATGGTTATGAGTGTTGGGAAGTTAATCATCAACATATACAAAAAATGTTTGTGATAGAAATGAAGATGTTGAGATGGATGAGTGGTCATACTAGAAAAGACCGTATACATAATGAGGTTATTAGAAACAAATTAGGAGTGACACCAATAGAAGATAAAATGAGAGAATATCATTTAAGATGGTTTGGACATAGACAGAAGATCAAAAGAAGAACATGTGAGAAGGTATGAAAAACTAAATTTGAAAAGTATTAAAAGAGCTAGAGAACGACAATAAAAGTGTTGGAAAGAAACAATAAAGAATGATCTATCTTATTGTGAGTTAACTGCTAACATGACACATGATAGGGATATGTGGAAACAAAGAATCCATGTAGCCGACCCCGTCTAGTATGGGAAAAGGCTTAGTTATTATTGTTGTTGTTATACTTTATACTTTACAATTAATGCATCATACACAATACAAAGTAATTCAAATCTTCACAACAATTGATATGTCAAAAATGAGTGGTGAAAAGTATTTTAGTAAGAACATGCAGCTTAAACATTATATATACAAGAGGGAGAGAGAGGGGGGGCGGGGAATTAGATACATTATATTTAACGTTCTTTTGAAAAAATCTCCAATGTGGATCTTCATAAGACCAATGGGGCATTGGTCTTGAGAGCTTGCTACTATTCCAAAGATAATGCTTGTGAAAGGACGACGATGCATCAGCCATAGTGGTCGTCTCCCACGATACCATGGCTTCCACCGGCGTGTTTCTGCTAGGCACTAGCAACCCGCGTTGCCTACCATTGAGCACCCATTCCTTAAACGCATTGTCTCCCAACAGAGCGTACCCAACGGCCATCTCCTCATCTCTGGAGGCATCATCATCTTCCTCTCCTTCCTCAACAACCTCCATAGACCAGAAGAACCCCCAGGAATTCAGGTACAGCAGATCATCACCATCCGTCCGATGGCCGCACCTAAAAACCGAAGGTAGCAGCAACAAGACGAAGCTCGATTCTTCTCTTTTGAGAAATGCAGGGGAACGCCAACGACCGAGAATGCAATTTCCGAACGGATCTGAAGGCACTATCGACGAGAGAAAGCTTGATTCGTCTCTCTTGATAGACGCAAAGCAACACCAACAATCGGAATCGCTAACCGTAGTCGGGAATTCAGCCGGTTCTGATTATGAAGAGAGAATCTTGACGGACTTTGAGGCGATGAGTGAAGTTGGTGTTGAGTTGGTAGAGAGGAAAAAGGAAGATGATGGTGAACTCCCGCCATTTCGCAGCAGGACAAAGGCGAAGAAAATGAACAAATTAGCGCTCAAAAGGGCAAAAGATTGGAGACAGAGGGTTCAGTTCGTGACTAGCGAGATACTGAGTCTCCGGCCAAACGAGTTTGTTGCCGATGTGTTGGACCGCCGGAAAGTTCAGATGACGCCCACGGATTACTGCTTCGTGGTGAAGTGGGTCGGCACGTCAAATTGGCAAAGAGCGTTAGAAATTTATGAGTGGTTGAATCTTAAACATTGGTATACACCGAATGCTCGAATGGTAGCTACCATACTGGCCGTTCTTGGCAAGGCGAACCAAGACGCGCTCGCGGAGGAAGTATTCGCAAGGGTGGAACCAGAGATCGGTGACGTGGTTCAGGTTTATAATTCGATTATGGGTGTTCATGCGAGGCGCGGGAAATTCGGTAAAGTTCTCGAATTGTTCAATTTGATGAGGTCCAGAGGTTGTGAGCCTGATTTAGTTAGCTTCAACACTTTGATTAACGCTAAAGCAAAGTCAGGCGTGATGATGGTGCCTGGTTCCATTACCAAAATTCTCTCAGATATGAGAAAATTCGGCCTTCGGCCAGATATAGTGACGTATAATACTTTGATAAGCGGTTGTTCTTCGGGTTCGAACTTGGATGATGCTATTGAGGTCTATCGAGAGATGGAATCTAAAGGTTGTCAACCTGATCTCTGGACTTACAATGCCATGATTTCAGCTTATGGCAGATGCGGTATGGTGAAAGAGGCTGAGTTACTAATGCAGGAACTGCGAAGGAACGGCTTCTATCCTGATGCAGTGACGTTTAATTCGCTGTTGTACGCTTTTGCAAGAGATGGTAATGTCGAGAAGGTTAATAGTATCTGTCAGGAAATGGTGAAATCCGGGTTTAAGTTAGATGAGATATCGTATAATACAATTATTCATATGTATGGAAAACAAGGTAGGCATGATTTAGCTTTTCAACTATATAAAGATATGAAAGTAGCTGGGTGCAATCCTGATGCTGTCACATACACAGTTTTAATTGACTCTCTCGGGAAAACTGATCAGATATCAGAAGCTGCAAATGTGTTTCTGGAGATGGTAGATTCAGGAGTTAGGCCAACACTGTGTACATTTAGTGCTTTGATTTGTGGCTACGCAAAAGCTGGGATGCGTGAGGAAGCCAAGAAAACCTTTGAACATATGGTGAGGTGCGGCGTAAAACCAGACCAATTGGCATATTCAGTTGTTTTGGATGTCGTGCTGAGGTCCAATGATTGTACAAAAGCAATGGTTATGTATCAACGAATGCTGGGTGATGGTTTCAGGCCTGACAGATGCCTTTATGAGTTTATGATACATACCTTTGCTGAGGGAAGAAAACATCAAGATGTAGAAAGAGTGATCAGAGATTTAGAGGGATCAAACAATATGGACCCACGTGCAATTTGCGCCATTCTTGTTAATGCAGAATACTATGACCGTGCTGCTGAATTTTTGAAGCTTGCTGTAAGACAGGGCCATGAGCCTGAACGGAATAGCTTGTTACCCATTCTGAATTCGTATCTCGCATCAAACCAACGTGTTGAAGCTGAAGAGCTTGTTGACTTTTTGAGGGTAGAAGCACCATATTCTTGTGCTTTAGTGCATGAAGCTTTCATCACTGCGCTGTGTAAGTCTCATCAGTTGGAAACTGCTATCGAAGAGTATCATCTATTCAGCAGTATTTGTCGCGGGGTCAGTCCTGCTATTTATGAAGATCTCATCCTGTGCTGTGAAGAGATGGAATCATATTATTACTGTTCCCAGCTGTTTTCTGATATGAGATTCTATGGTGTGGAACCCACAACTGAGTGCTATAGAAGTACGATCATCGCTTACTGTAAAATAGGCTTTCCTGAAACAGCACATCATTTGATTCAAATGGCAGGGCAGTCCAATATGCACTTTGAGGATCTTTCTGTGTATGTTACTTTGATCGAATCATGTGGTAAGCAAAAGCTGTGGCAAAGAGCAGAAAGTGTTTTTGGTGAACTAAGGCAAATTTCAACAGTTGATAGGAAAATCTGGAATGCACTAATTAATGCTTATGCTTCTTGTGGTTTGTACGAGAAATCAAGGGCGGTGTTCAACAAAATGATGAAGGATGGACCGGCACCAACTGTGGAATCAGTTAATGGTCTAATGCAGTCATTGATTACTGCTGAAAGGTTAGACGAACTTTATGTTGTTGTCCAGGACTTGCAAGATATGGGCTTTAAAATCAGTAAAAGTACAATAGTTTTGATTCTTGATGCTTTTGCACGATCCGGAAACATATTCGAGGTAAAGAAGATTTATCATGGGATGAAAGCCGCTGGCTATCTGCCAACTATGCATCTTTATAGAAGCATGATTGAGTTGTTTTCTAAAGGGAAACGAGTGAGGGATGTTGAAGCAATGGTTGCTGAGATGGAGGAAACAGGCTTGAAGCCTGATCTTGCAATCCTTAATTATATGCTTAGGTTATATACTGAAATCTCAGATTTCAGAAAGACTCTGGAGGTTTACAGCCGAATAAGGGAGGCTGGATATGAAGCCAACGAAGATACTTATAACACTCTGATTTGCATGTACAGTAGAGATCTTCGGGCGGAAGAAGCTTTTTCTTTGTTGCGTGAAATGACGAAAAATGGTTTGCAACCCAAGTTGGATTCCTGTAAAAATTTGCTTTCAGCATGTGGCAGGCAGCAGCTCTGGGATCTCGCTGAAGACCTTTTTCAAGACATGATTTTGGAAGGACGCAAAATAGATCGTGCTGTGTATCATATAATGATGAAAATTTATAGAAAGTCTGGGAACCATTCAAAGGCCGAAAATGTCCTTGTTCTAATGAAGAATGCTGGTATTGAACCGACTTTTGCGACAATGCATATGCTCATGGATTCATATGGCACGGCTGGACAACCTACTGGGGCACAAAATGTCCTGAATAGCTTGAAAAGTTCAGGTTTGAAAGTTGGGACCGCACCCTATGCATCTGTTGTTGATGCTTATCTTAAGGCTGGTGATCATGGATCGAGTATTGAAAGGCTCTTTGAGATGAAGAAAGAGGGCATTGATCCAGACTACAGAATATGGACATGCTTTATACGAGCAGCAAGTTTGTGTCAGGGTTCCAGTGAAGCACTTGCACTTCTTAATTCTTTGCGTGATGCAGGATTTGATCTTCCTCTCAGGTATAGAATTTTCCCAAGTTGTTTTTTAAAATATCGATCTGCCCTTCTGGTTACACAACTGTACAACAACAACAACAACTAAGCCTTTTCCCATACTAGACGGGGTCGGCTACATGGATTCTTTGTTTCCACAGATCCCTATCATGTGCCATGTTAGCAGTTAACTCCCAATAAGCTAGATCATTCTTTATTGTTTCTTTCCAACACTTTTGTGGTTGTCCTCTACCTCTTTTAATACTTTCCAAATTTAGTTTTTCTAACCTTCTTACAGGTTCTTCTTTTGATCTTCTTTCTATATGTCCAAACCATCTTAAACGATGTTCTCTCATTTTATCCTCTATTGGTGCCACTCCTAATTTGTTTCTAATAACCTCATTATGTATACGGTCTTTTCTTGTATCACCACTCATCCATCTCAACATCTTCATTTCTGTCACAGACATCTTTTGTACATGTTGATGATTAACTGCCCAACACTCATAACCATAAAACATGATAGGCCTAATTGCTGCTCTATAATATTTACCTTTTAATTTTAATGGTATCTTCTTATCACAAAGAATACCTGATGCTCCTCTCCATTTTAACCAGCCAGCATTAATTCTATGTGTAGCATCTCCATCAATTCTTCCATCACTTTGAAAAATTGACCCTAGGTATTTAAAACTTTCCTTTTGGGGAATGTAATGTGTGCCAATTTTAATTTCTATGTCCTCTGAAGTAGCCAAATGATCAAACTTACATTCCATATATTCTGTCTTTGTTCTACTAAGTCGGAGGCCAAGGTACTTCATCTTTAATATGTTTTGTTAACTCATCCATCACCATTATAAATAAGTATGGACTTAAAGTTGATCCTTGATGTAACCCAATATTAATTTCAAAGAAGTCTGTCGTTCCTTCATGAGTCCTCACACATGTTTTTGCACCATCATACATGTCTCTTATAAAGTTAATATATGTCAATGGGATACCTCTTTAAATTGCGTTTTTGCCCTTCTGGTTACACAACTGTATCGTGGTAAATTTGTTTATGTCCTGAAATTTATTTTGCTTTTTCTTTTTTAATTGCATTTTTCATTAGACTTCTGACAGAAAAAGCAGAATCCTTGGTTGTGGAGGTTGATCATGTCCTAACAGAATTACTATTGCTTGAAACAAATGCTGCCTTCATGTTTGTCAATGCTCTGGAGGATCTCTTGTGGGCATTTGAGCGTCGGGCCACTGCTTCATGGGTTTTCCAGTTAGCAATTAAGAAAAGCATATACCACCGTGATGTCTTCAGGTATTTAAGCCTAGCAGTTTGTTCAATAGTTATCTTTCCATTCTCTTCTCTGAGAATGTTCTACGTGAATTCATTCATGAGTTTCATCCTTCTAGACGATGTTCATCATGGTTCTAGTGCCCTATTAAAACTGTAAATTTGCTGATCCAGAGCCCTCTGGTATGAAGTTGGTAGCTACCAGCCTATCACTTAGCTATTCACTGAACATTGATAGGAAGTAACCATTGTCCACAGTTTCCCACGAGGCAAAATGTATGATTGTAAAACGACTATTTCTTTAGAGCATGAGTATATTCTACTAATATGCTTTCAAGGCTAATAAAGGTTATTTTGAGCTAATCTTAGAATCACTATGTCCATTCTTTTATTCTATGTCTATTGTTTCATCAGACCTTATAAAAAGAGAACTCCACCCATGTAAGGGATCACCCTTGCATGGCCGGTCCCAAGCCCGGATAAAGGAGGAGGGTTGCATTAGGCTTCCGACAGCCAACATAAAACTTTATTAGATTTTTATACCATGAATTATACAAATCACAAGCATTGTGTTGGGGCATCCCCTCTTAGCGACGTACTGCATAACCCGAATGCAGTGAAAAGTAAGCAAGGGCCTCTACATTTTTGCCCATATGTAGTGAATCAATTATAGAGAGGGTTCCCACATTATGGACGGGTGTCGGTAAAGAAGTTAATCCCGTTATATTGTCGCCCGAATATAGTGAATAGATTGCAGAGAGGGTCTCCACATTTTCAGTATAGACGGATGTGGAGAATAAGAAAGCTAGTCCTAGATAATTAGATTTGTGTTAGTTTTTGGAATATCGGAATATTGTTCGGTAAAATAATAGAGGTGGTAGATACTATGATTCAAAGAAAGATTTATATCCTATGTTTACAAGAGACAAAGTGAGTTGGAGAAAAACCAAAGGAGATTGATGATACAAGTTTTAAATTATGGTATTAAGGAAAGGAAAAAGGCTCGAAATGGAGTTGGTATTATCATAAATAAAGATTTAAAGGATAGTGTAGTAGACATACAACGATATAGTGATTGAATCATGATGTTTAAATTAGTGCTAGGAGCAGAGGTTTTGAATATAGTTTGTATTTACGCACCCAAGTGGACTATACGATAGTATAAAGATAACTTTTTGGGAGGAGTTAGATAATGTGATTCAAAGTATTCCACATAAGGAGATGATTTGTTTAGGAGGAAACTTAAATGGACATGTTGGTAAATAGGTATTAGGATATCAAGGTATTCATGAAAACTTTAGTTTTGGGGATATAAATGAGGAAGGTAAAGAGATTTTAAAGTTTGCTATGGCATTTGATCTCTTTATAGTCAATACAATCTTCAGAATACGGGTTTTAAATTATGGTACTCAGATAAGGAAAAGGCTCTAAATGGAGTTGGTATTATCATAAATAAAGATTTAAAAGATAGTGTAGTAGACATACAACAATATGGTGACCGAATCATGATGTTGAAATTAGTGTTAGGAGAAAAGGTTTTGAATATAGTTTGTGCTTACGCACTTCAAGTATGACTAGAAGATATTATAAAGACGGATTTTCGGGAAGAGTTAGATAAGGTGATTCAAAGAATTCTACAAAGGGAGCTGATTTGTTTAGGAGGAGACTTAAATGGACATGTCGGTAAAGAGGCATTAGGATATCAAGGTATTCATGGAAACTTTGAATTTGGGGATATAAATGAGGAAGGTAGGGAGATTTTAAATTTTGCTATGGCATTTGATCTCTTTATAGTCAATACAATATTCAAAAAATGAGATAAATATTTAATTACTTATAAGAGTGGCTTATTACAAACACAAATTGATTATTTTGTTTGTAGGAAAAAGATAGATCGTGTTGTAAATATTGTAAGGTAATTCGAGGAGAAAGCTTAACTACCCAACAACGACTTTTAGTTATGGATTTATAAATAAAAAAAATGGACAAAGAAGAAAAGAGTGCATCATGCTATTCGGACTAAATGGTGGAACCTCAAAAGCAAGAAAGAAGATATATTTAAACAGAAAGTCCTTCAAGGAGATGTTTGGAATTATGTTGGTACACCTTGTGATACGTGAAACAATGTAGCTATACATATTAGAAAAAGTGGTAAAAGATGTGTTAGGTGAATCTAAGGGAGTTGTACCGGCACAAAAAGAAGCTTGGTGGTGGAGTGAACAACAACAACAACAACTAAGCCTTTTCCCATACTAGACGGGGTCGGCTACATGGATTCTTTGTTTCCACAGATCCCTATTGTGTGCCATGTTAGCAGTTAACTCCCAATAAGCTAGATCATTCTTTATTGTTTCTTTCCAACACTTTTGTGGTCGTCCTCTACCTCTTTTAATACTTTCCAAATTTAGTTTTTCTAACCTTCTTACAGGTTCTTCTTTTGATCTTCTTTCTATATGTCCAAACCATCTTAAACGATGTTCTCTCATTTTATCCTCTATTGGTGCCACTCCTAATTTGTTTCTAATAACCTTATTATGTATACAGTCTTTTCTTGTATGACCACTTATCCATCTCAACATCTTCATTTCTGTCACAGACATCTTTTGTACATGTTGATGATTAACTGCCCAACACTCAGAACCATAAAACATGGCAGGCCTAATTGCTGCTCTATAATATTTACCTTTTAATTTTAATGGTATCTTCTTATCACAAAGAATACCTGATGCTCCTCTCCATTTTAACCAACCAGCATTAATTCTATGTGTAACATCTCCATAAATTCTTCCATCACTTTGAAAAATTGACCCTAGGTATTTAAAACTTTCCTTTTGGGGAATGTAATGTGTGCCAATTTTAATTTCTATGTCCTCTGAAGTAGCCAAATGATCAAACTTATATTCCATATATTCTGTCTTTGTTCTACTAAGTCGGAGGCCTTTGCTTTCTAATGTTTCTCTCCATAGTTCCAATTTTCTATTAACTTTTTCCTTAGACTCCTCCACTAATACAATGTCATCTGCAAATAACATACACCAAGGTACATATGTTTTGTTAACTCATCCATCACCATTATAAATAAGTATAGACTTAAAGTTGATCCTTGATGTAACCCAATATTAACTTCAAAGAAGTTTGTCGTTCCTTTATGAGTCCTCACACATGTTTTTGCACCATCATACATGTCTCTTATAAGGTTAATATATGTCAATGGGATACCTCTTTTTTCCAATGTTCTCCTATGTCAATGGAGTGAATTTATGCAAAATAAAATCGAGGCAAAGATGGCATGTTACAAATTATATTATACTAAGAAGACTAGTAAAACTTTAGAGGCTTATAAAAAAGCAAAGAAAGAAGCGAAAAAGGCCATTAGTGAAACAAAAGCTAAAATTGGAGAGGATTTACATAAAAAGATTAACTCAAAAGAGGGTGAAAGAGATTTTTAGGATAGTTAGGGCTAAAGATAAGAAAACTAAGGATCTTAATTCTGTTAGATGCATCAAAGATAGGATGAGAAAATTCTAGTGGTAAATGATAATATAAAAAATAGATAAAAAAACTATTTTTATAAGCTTTTTAATGAAAATAAAGATATTAGTATTAGCTTAGAAGAGTTAGCCAAATCAAAAAAGTATATAAACCACAATTTTTATCGACGTATTCAAAAGAATGAAGTCAAAGAAACTCTTAAACATATGAAAGGTGATAAATCGGTAGGACCAGACAATATTCTTATAGAAGTTTGGAAAATCTTAGGAGAAACAGGAATCACTTGGCTCACAAGTCTATTTAATGAAATATGGAGAAACCAAAAGATGCTCGAGGAATAGAGAGCGAGTAGACTTATACCCATATACAAGAACAAAGGAGACATTCATAATTGTGCGAATTATCGGAGTATCCAGTTAATGAGCCATAGTATGAGATTATAAAAAAGAATTATTGAATGTACTTTAAGATAAGTATTGAGTACAACAAAGAACCAATTTGGATTCATGCCAGACAGATCTACTATTGAAGCGATTCACCTTTTCAGACGTCTTATGAAATATTTTAGAGCAAAAAAGAAAGACCTTCATATAATATTTATTGAAGTAGAAAAAACTTACGATAGGGTACCAAGGGATGTGAGAATCTTGGAAAAAAGAGGTATCCCATTGTCATATATAAACCTTATAAGAAACATGGATGATGGTGCAAAAATATGTGTGAGGACTCATGAAAGAATGAGAGACTTCTTTGAAGTTAATATTAGGTTACATCAAGGATCAACTTTAAGTCCATACTTATTTAAAATGGTGATTGATGAGTTAACAAAACATATTCAAGATGAAGTACTTTGGTGTATGTTATTTGCATATGACATTGTGTTAATGGAGGAGTCTAAGGAAAAAGTTAATAGAAAATTGAAACTATGGAGAGAAACATTAGAAAGTAAAGTCTTTCGACTTAGTAGAATAAAGATAAAATATATAGAATGTAAGTTTGATCATTTGGTTACTTCAGAGGACATAACAACAACAACTAAGCCTTTTCCATACTAGACGGGATCGGCTACATGGATTCTTTGTTTCCACAGATCCCTATCATGTGCCATGTTAGCAGTTAACTCATAATAAGCTAGATCATTCTTTATTATTTCTTTTCAACGCTTTTGTGGTCATCCTCTACCTTTTTTAATACTTTCAAAATCTAGTTTTTCATACCTTCTTACATGTTCTTCTTTTGATCTTCTTTCTATATGTCCAAACCATCTTAAACGATATTCTCTCATTTTATCCTCTATTGGTGCCACTCCTAATTTGTTTCTAATAACCTCATTATGTATACGGTCTTTTCTTGTATAACCACTCATCCATCTCAACATCTTCATTTCTATCACAAACATCTTTTGTACATGTTGATTAACTGCCCAACACTCAGAACTATAAAATATGGCAGGTCTAATTATTGCTCTATAATATTTACCTTTTAACTTTAATGGTATCTTCTTATCACAAAGAATACCACATTAATTCTATGTGTAACATCTCCATCAGTTCTTCCATCACTCTGAAAAATTGATCCTAGGTATTTAAAATTTTCTTTTGGGGATGAATATGTCCTCTGAAATAACCAAATAATCAATCTTACATTCCATATATTTTGTCTTTGTTCTACTAAGTCGGAAGCCTTTACTTTTTAATGTTTCTCTCCATAGTTCCAATTTTCCATTAACTTTTTCCTTAGAACACAATGTCATCTACAAATAACATACACCAATGTACTTCATCTTCAATATGTTTTGTTAACTCATCAATCAACATTATAAATAATTATGGACTTAAAGTTGATCCTTGATGTAACCCAATATTAATTTCAAAGAAGTTTGTCATTCCTTTATGAGTCCTCACACATGTTTTTGCACCATCATACATGTCTATTATAAGGTTTATATATGTCAATGGGATATCTCTTTTTTCCAAGGTTCTCCAAAGAACCTCCCTCGGTACCCCATCGTAAGCTTTTTCTAGATCAATAATATCATATGAAAGTCTTTTTTTTTGCTCTAAAATGTTTCATAAGACGCCTCAAAAGGTGAATTGTTTCAACAATAGATTTGCCTGACATGAATCCAAATTTGTTCTCTGTTGTAGTCGATACTTATCTTAACCTACGTTCGATAATTCTTTCCCAAATTTTATAGTATGGCTCATTAACTTGATACTCCGATAATCTTAACCTATTGTTCTTATATATGGGTATAAGTGTACTCGCTCTCCAATCCTAGGATAATTTTGGTTTCTCCATATTTCATTAAATAGTCTTTTGAGCCAAGTGATTTCTGTTTCTCCTAGGATTTTCCAAACTTCTATAGGAATATTGCCTGGTCCTACCGATTTATCACCTTTTATATATTTAAGAGCCTCTTTAACTTCATTCTTTTGAATAAGTCGATATAAATTGTGGTTTATAAACTTTTTTATTTAGCTAACTCTCTTAAGCTAATACTAACATATTTATTTTCATTAAAAAGCTTATAAAAAGAATGGTTGAAAATTGGACAATGAAGATATAATCCCAATAAGTATAAAAATAAAATTTCCATCTATTTCTTATATCATCATTTGGCATTAGATTTTTTTCATCCTTGTCTTTGATGCATCTAACAGAATTAAGATCCTTAGTTTTCTTATCTCTAGCCCTAGCTATCCTAAAAATATCTCTTTAATCATCTTTTGAGTTAAGCTTTTTATATAAATCCTCTCAAATTATACTTTTTGTTTCACTAACGGCCTTTTTCGCTTCTTTCTTTGCTTTTTTATAAGCCTCTAAAGTTTCATTAGTCTTCTTAGCATAATATAATTTGTAACATACTATCTTTGCCTTGATTTTATTTTGCATAAATTTACTCCACCACCAAGCTTCTTTTTGTGCCGGTACAACTCCCTTAGATTCACCTAACACATCTTTTACCACTTTTCCTAATATGTATAGCTACATTGTTCCACGTATCACAAGGTGTACCAACATAATTCCAAATATCTCCTTGAAGGACTTTCTGTTTAAATATCTTCTTTCTCGCTTTTGAGGTTCCACCATTTAGTCCGAATAGCTCGATGCAGTCTTTTCTTCTTTGTCCATTTTTTTTATTTATAAATCCATAACTAAAAGTTGTTGTTGGGTAGTTAAGCTTTCTCCTCGAATTACCTTGCAATATTTACAACATGATCTATCTTTTTCCTACAAACAAAATAATCAATTTGTGTTTGTAATAAGCCACTCTTATAAGTAATTAAATGTTTATCTCATTTTTTGAATATTGTATTGACTATAAAGAGATCAAATGCCATAGCAAAATTTAAAATCTCCCTACCTTCCTCATTTATATCCCCAAATTCAAAGTTTCCATGAATACCTTGATATCCTAATGCCTCTTTACCGACATGTCCATTTAAGTCCCTCCTAAACAAATCATCTCCCTTTGTGGAATTCTTTGAATCACCTTATCTTACTCTTCCCGAAAATCCGTCTTTATACTAACTTCTAGTCCTACTTGGGGTGCGTAAGCACAAACTATATTCAAAACCTCTGCTCCTAACACTAATTTCAACATCATGATTCGGTCACCATATCGTTGTATGTCTACTACACTATCTTTTAAATCTTTATTTATGATAATACCAATTCCATTTAGAGCCTTTTCCTTACTTGAGTACCATAATTTAAAACCCGTATTCTGAATCTCCTTTGTTTTTTCTCCAACACACTTTGTCTCTTAAACATATAATGTGAATCTTTCTCCGAGTTATAGTATCTACCACATCCATTAGCTTACTAAGCAATGTTCTAATATTCCAAGAACCAATATGAATCTTATTATCTAGGACTAGCTTTTTTACCCCCGCATTCGTCCATATTAAAAATACAGAGACCCTCTCTATAATTTGTTCACTACATTCGGGTGGCAATGTAGTGGGACTAACTTCTTTATCCACACTCGTCCATGATGTGGGAACCCTCTCTGCAGTTGATTCAATACATCCGAGCGAAAATATAGTGACCGTTGCTTACGTTTCACTGCATTCAGGCTCTGCAACGCGTCGCTAAAAGGGGACGCCCAACGCAATACTAATAATTTGTGTAATCCATGGTATAAAAATATGACAAAGTTTTACACTGTTTGTCAGAAGCCTAACACAACCCTCCTTTATCCAAGCTTGGGATCGGCCATGCAAGGGTGATGTGGCCGATCAGCTTCCTAGTTGAGCACCTTCATGATATTTCCAGACACCAATTGTCCAGCATTGTACATCAAATCTTGCAACTTCAGTTAACCTTCGAAAGGGATGTTGTATGATAGGGATTCACACTTATCTGAAATTTTTCATGATCTACATATTCCCCCTTTAGTTTGATGCCTGAGAAAGGAATCAGCCTTCTCCTGTTGCCGTATGGGCAGGTTTCACTTGTCCTTGTAAATTCACTAGCAGCGAAAGACTACCATTAATTTATACATCAAGGTATCATATCTCAAGATGCACGATTACTTTCTCAAAAGTAGAATTCCTTCGCAAGCAAAAGTTCCCCCAGTGTCTCCTATAACACGTGATATCCTGATCTCCAAACCCCTCTGTATTTCCTTCAAAAGAGTTCTGATGCCATCTGCAAACTGCTTGACATCCACACCTGCAAATCCGTCGACCTTATCAAAGCTTCCAACGAGAGCACATGTGGTCTCCGACATTATCTCCACTAATTTTTGCCCAGTTGCCACCATATACCTTTGTAGTTGAAATGCTTCTTCAAGAAACTGCTCCAAAGCCCTCGTCTGCTCCTTATTTCCACTATCAGAATCTTTACTTCTGTCCGTTTGATGATTTGAATGCTACATTAGGGAAACAGACAAGATGATATTAATACTTCAAACTCCCAAAAGAAAAGTTTTAAATACCTAGGGTCAATTTTTCAGAGTGAATGCATGTTGGTTAAAATGGAGAGGAGCATTAGGTATTCTTTGTGACAAGAAGATACCATTAAAGTTAAAAGGTAAATATTATAGAGCATCAATTAGACATTTCATATTTTATGATTCTGAGTGTTGGGCAGTTAATGATCAACATTTACAAAAGATGTCTATGGTTGAAATGATGATATTGAGATGGATGAGTGGTCATACAAGGAAAGACCATATACATAATGAGGTTATTAGAAATAAATTGAGAGTGACACTATCAGAGGATAAAATGAGAGAATATTGTTTAAGATGGTTTGGACATATAGAAAGAAGTGTTTGTAAGAAGGTATAAAAAACTAGATTTTGAAAGTATTAAAAGAGGTAGAGGACGGTCACAAAAGTGTTTAAAAGAAACAATAAAGAATGATCTAGCTTATATTGAGTTAACTGCTAACATGACACATGATAGGGCTCTATAGAAACAAAGAATCCATGTAGCCGACCCTATCTAGTATGGGAAAAGGCTTGGTTGTTGTTGTTTTGTTGTTGTTGTAGATCTTATAAAAAGAGAAGGTGATTTAGAGAAAAAAGGCCCTTGAAAGATTTGTTTTTCACTATTAATTTTGTGTTGTACCCCAAACATGGCTGAAGTTTTATTTTCTCGGTGTTTTGTCATTTAATACAAATCTTTCTCTCTCTCAATACACAAACCTACTCTATCTTTCTCAGATACATGCATAGCTACTTAATATACAGAAAAGAACATGCTTAGAGAGAGAGAGATGTATTACTAGTACCTTTATCAGTTTTCATATTTGTTAAATGTTTTTGGCATTTTTATGATGTCATTTTTTATTTTTGTAACTGTGATTTGTGAACGAAAAGGTTGTGTATCATACATACCCTATGATATAAGCTTCTGTTATGGGTTCTCTCCGATATTGTATAGTACTAAATAAATACAACAACAACAACTAAGCCTTTTCCCATACTAGACGGGGTCGGCTACATGGATTCTTTGTTTTCACATATCCCACTCACAATAAGCTAGATCATTCTTTATTGTTTCTTTCCAACACTTTTGTGGACGTCCTCTACCTCTTTTAATACTTTCCAAATTTAGTTTTTCATACCTTCTTACAGGTTCTTCTTTTGATCTTCTTTCTATATGTCCAAACCATCTTAAACGATATTTTCTCATTTTATCCTCTATTGATGCCACTCCTAATTTGTTTCGAATAACCTCATTATGTATATGGTCTTTTCTTGTATGACCACTCATCCATCTCAACATCTTCATTTTTGTCACAAACATCTTTTGTACATGTTGATAATTAACTGTCCAACACTTAGAACCATAAAACATGGCAGGCCTAATTGTTGCTCTATGATATTTATCTTTTAACTTTAATGGCATCTTCTTATCACAAAGAATACCTGATGTTCCTCTCCATTTTAACCAACCAACATTAATTCTATGCGTAACATCTTTAACAATTCTTCCATCACTGAAAAATTGACCCTAGGTATTTAAAACTTTCCTTTTGGGAGATACAATGTGTGCCAATTTTAATTTCTATGTCCTCTGAGGTCACCAAATTATCAAACTTACTTTCCATATATTCTGTCTTTGTTCTACTAAGTCGAAGGCCTTTGCTTTCTAATATTTCTCTCCATAGTTCCAATTTTCTATTAACTTTTTCCTTAGACTCCTCCACTAATATAATGTCATATGCAAATAACATATACCAAAGTACTTCATCTTGAATATGTTTTGTTAACTCATCAATTACCATTATCAATAAGTATGGACTTAAAGTTGATCCTTTATGTAACCTAATATTGACTTCAAAGAAGTCTGTCATTCCTTCGTTAGTCCTCACACATGTTTTTGCACCATCATACATGTATCTAATAAGGTTAATGTATGTCAATGGGATACCTCTTTTTTCCAAAGTTCTCCAAAGAACCTCTCTCGATACTCTATTATAAGCTTTTTCTAGATCAATAAATATCATATGAAAGTCTTTCTTTTTTGCTCTAAAATGTTCCATAATATGTCTCAAAAGGTGAATTGCTTCAACAGTAGATCTGCCTGACATGAATCCAAATTGGTTCTCTGTTGTACTTATACTTGTCTTGACCTACGTTCAATAATTCTTTCCCACAATTTCATAATATGGCTCATTAACTTGATACCTCGATAATTCGCACAATTTTGAATGTCTCCCTTGTTCTTATATATGGGTATAAGTGTACTTGCTCTCTATTCTTTGTGCATCTTTTAGTTTTTCCATATTTCATTAAATAGTCTTGTGAGCCAAGTGATTCCTTTTTCTCCTAGTATTTTCCAAACTTCTATAGGAATATTATCTGGTCCTACCGATTTACCACCTTTTATATGTTTAAGAGCCTCTTTGTCTTTATTCTTTGAATACGTCGGTAGAAATTATGGTTTATATACTTTTTTGATTTGGCTAACTCTCCTAAGCTAATACTAGCATCTTTATTTTCATTAAAAAGCTTATAAAAATAGTTTTTCCATTTATTTCTTATATCATCATTTTCCACTAGAATTTTTTCATCGTCTTTGATACATCTAACATAATTAAGATCTTTAGTTTTCTTATCTCTAGCCTTAGTTATCCTAAAAATATCTCTTTCACCCTCTTTTGAGTTGAATTTTTTATATAAATCCTTCCAAATTTTAGCTTTTGCTTCACTCACGGCCTTTTTCGCTTCCTTCTTTGTTTTCTTATAAACCTCTAAAGTTTCCCTAGTTTTCTTACCATAATATAATTTGTAACATGCCCTCTTTGCCTTGATTTTATTTTGCACTACTTCACTCCACCACCAAGCTTCTTTTTGTGCAGGTACACCTCCCTTAGATACACCTAATACATCTTTGGCCACTTCCCTAATATGTATAGCCATATTGTTCCACATATCACAGGGTGTACCAACATAATTCCAAACATCTCCTTGAAGGACTTTCTGTTTAATTCTTTCTCGCTTTTGAGGTTCCACCATTTAGTCTGAATAACTCGATGCACTCTTTTCTTCTTTGTCCATTTTTTTATTTGTAAATCCGTAACTAAAAGTTGTTGTTGGATAGTTAAGCTTTCTCCTGGAATTACCTTGTAATATTTACAACACGCTCTATCTTTTTTTCTACAATTAAAGTAATCAATTTGTGTTTGTGATAAGCCACTCTTATAAGTAATTAAATGTTTATCTTGTTTTTTGAATATTGTATTGACTATAAAGAGATCAAATGCCATAGCAAAATTTAAAATCTTCCTACCTTCCTCATTTATATCCCCAAAACCAAAGTTTTCATGAATCTCTTGATATGCTAATGCCTCTTTACCGACATGTCCATTTAAGTCTCCTCCTAAACAAATCATCTCCCTTTGTGGAATCTTTTGAATCACTTTATCTAATTCTTCTCAAAAAGTTGTCTTTATACTATCTTCTAGTCCTACTTGGGATACATAAGCACAAACTATATTCAAAACCTGTGCTTCTAACACTAATTTCAACGTCATGATTCAGTCACCATATCGTTGTATGTCTACTACACTATCCTTTAAATCTTTATTTATGATAATACCAACTCCGTTTCAAGCCTTTTCTTTACCTGAGTACAACAACAACAACTAAGCCTTTTCCCATACTAGACGGGGTGGGCTACATGGATTTCTTTACTTGAGTACCATAATTTAAAACCTTTATCCTCTATCTCTTTTGCTTTTTCTCCAACCCATTTTGTCTCTTGTAAACTAAGTCACACAGACACTTCTAAAGGGTGGAGTGTCGTTCCCGACGCTGGTGCAACACCGACACCGTATTGGTGCAGTATGTAACTCAAGGATAAATGGGTCTAGATAATGAAGATTGAATTATGTATTATGATGAAATTAGTAGTTGTTTACCATTTATGTGTGTTGCTTTAATATAAAGTTTTGTACTTGCTATTGTAGCTGTATACAATATTAGTTGGGTGCGGACAATTGGTTTCTTATTTCTCAATCTGATTGGATTCTTGACTCCATATTGTATGCCTTTGCACAAAATAATCTCTGTCACGAAACACATTTGAAGACCAGGAACATTGCGAGATCAATAGAACAGAAGAGTATGACATCACTAGTGGATCTTAGCACAAATACTAGTATATGTTATATCCTACAAAAGATCTGGAAACTCTTTGAATCCATAATAATATTTTGCAGCTCGTAAAATCATTCTAAGTTTCAGATCATTATGAGGGAACTTGCTAATTGATACCTACATGCACCCAAAATTATCAAATACTAGTTGTATTATGATTGATTTATATAGCTTGAATATTATATATAATATATAATATTATATACCCTAGTCGAGTCGCCGCACCCAAAATTTTTGAAATTTGCCGTATCCCGCACCCGCACCCGCACCCGTGTGACATAGCTTGTAAACATAGAATATGAATCTTTCTCCAAATCATAGTATCTACCACCTCTATTAGCTTACCAGATAATGTTCCGATATTTCAAGAACCAATACAAATCTTATTATCTAGGACTAGCTTCCTTACCCCTCGCGTCCATCCATAATCAAAATGCGGAGACCCTCTCTGAAAATTATTCACTACATTCGGGCGACAATGTAGCGGGACTAACTTCTTTACCCATACACGTTCATGATGTGGGAACCCTCTCTGCAATTGATTTACTATATTCGGGCGAAAATGTAGTTGCCCTTGCTTACTTATTACTGCATTCGAGCTCTATAGCACGTCGCTAGGCGGGGACGCCTCAAAGCAATGCTCATAATTTTTGTAATCCATGTTATAAAAATCCGACGAAGTTTTACTCTAGCTGCCGGAAGCCTAACACAACCCTCCTCCTTTATCCGGGCTTGGTTTTGGTTTGCAAGTAGTTGGCAGTGGCGTCCTTAAATTTCATCTTTGATGTTAAATTCTCTGTCTAACAATAATGGGCTCAACTATGTAATCCTAGATTTGAAATTATGTTAATTCAAATATTCTTTTTCCCTTTGTTCTGTAAAAGAGCAACTCATAATCACTCATTAGTTGGAATTGTCACGATTTTGAGCTTGCACTAGATCAGTTTGAACACAATCTAAGTTCGAAAACATCCCATTTATCTTGGCTTGTTAGTCTACGGTCTACCAGTCCTATCTGGAAATATGAGCAAAATTCTCATGTTCAAAACTTATCACAAGAAACTAAAATCAAAATCTTTAAATATAATTTACAGGGTATACAACAAAAAGTGAGTAAAGCAAATACACATCCTTTCTTGACATATATGACCTCTTGAATTGTTGGGAGCTAGGAAATTTTGTAGCATCCATGAACATGTATAAAGTGGTGTATGGAGATGAAAATTAGTATTCAGTTCTCAGTTTGGCGCTTAAGGAAGCTTGTCTTTTGTCATGGTAGTATCGTTTTTATTCACTGGACGTTGGCTAATGGCACTGTGTTCCTGATATTATATATAAAGAACAACGATTTCTGTTTCAGGGTAGCGGAGAAGGACTGGGGGGCTGACTTCAGGAAACTCTCACCTGGAGCAGCTCTTGTTGGTCTGACTTTGTGGCTTGATCACATGCAGGTTAGCATTTCTCATTTTTACTATATTCTCAACGAAGTGTCTTTGTGAATGTTTCAGCTCATCACTAGGTGGGATACCAAGATGCACAAAGTTGACTAAGGGCATCACAATAAAAATTATTATGACATAAATTTCTCAATCGATTTTGCTCGCCTAAAAGATCCATTTGTGCATCATGGGTGCAAATACAAGCATATACTTCACGACAACAGATACCTGCCATTTAGTTGTTTCTTATTCTACAATCTTCATGCATTTAACCTGATAGTGTTTTATTTCAGGATGCATCATTACAAGGTTTTCCGGAATCCCCCAAGTCAGTTGTTCTGATAACAGGAACCGCAGAATATCACAAGGTGTCTCTGAGCAAGACCATCAAAGCTTATCTTTGGGAAATGGGTTCGCCATTCCTCCCCTGCAAAACCCGAACTGGTATCCTCATAGCAAAGGGACACTCTCTAAGGATGTGGCTGAAGGAGTCCGCATTCTGTATGGACGTGGAACTAAGAGATGCTTCATCGCTACCTGAGCTGAACTCTGTGCAGCTCTATGAAGGTTCCTTCATGAGAGCTGGTCTGGTTCCAGCTTTCAAAGATATCAATGAGAGGCTTGGAGATGTGAGACCAAAGAAATTTTCCAAGCTAGCCTTGCTTTCTGAAGAGAAGAGGGACAAGTTTATTGAGGCAGATATCAAAGGCGGCAAGGAGAAGTTGGAGAAGATGAAGAGAGGTAACTTGGTAAATCTAAGGAGAGGATGTAAGTATCATGCCCGGAGGGTTGTTAGGCCTAACATTGGGACGAGGAGAGAATTTGATGGATCTGCTAAGCAAGAAGCACTGAGCTAAAAGTGTCTTCTGAATCTCCTGGTACTGTTTGAAGTGCCCATTCTTGGGCCCGACTTGTCACAGTTTCGAGTGTACAAGGATGGTTCATGAGTTTCCTTGTTTTACCTCATTCCTGGTTTACATTTGGTTGGCATGCCTGAATGGGTCTGCTATTTGCATACTCAGAAACTTTGAAATGTGGGGTCTTGAATCCACGGAAGTCACATCATCATGTACAGTAGACGGGGATTCGATGAACATGGAACTGTCAACTCAAACTCTATATCTGAGCCCAAGTACCCGAGGTCCTATTTTATGTTACCAGATCAGAGATCTTGTATTTCATATTCTTACACTTCATGACTGAATGAACTTTTACAGTGATGCCATGATGCTGGAATGGAGGAGCACCAGGATTAAGTCATTTTATCATCCAGACTTCTGGTGTAGTTCAGTTCTTGGCCGACTTATTGAATTTGGCTATGGGACTAGCTGCCTCTGAGATGTTTCGGATGATGTTGAACGGAATAGGCTCCAGAAACAGAAGTCTCATAGCTGTCGAGCATTATTGAGACAAACTGAAAATAACAGACGACTCCATAAGATAAACGATGAAGATTGGTTATGCTGGTTGCAGTAGTTCCAGCGCTGGATATTGACCGTACTGTCTCACAACATTCTGAACCCAGCTCATGGGCTTCTTTGGTGCGCGGACAGCCCAACCCTTGGGCTTTTTGCTTCGCTGGTGGTTATTTAGAGGTTGCAATTGGCTGCGAGATTTCTCCCATCTGTCGCGCTTTGCTCCAATTCAGGATCAATATTCGAGTTTCCATTGGTCGGCAAGTTATGGAATCAAATTGTATTGCTAGATGACTGAAGTGAGCACTTGAGCTACAGGAATCTTGGAAAAATGGTACATGAGCAAGTGAAGGCTACTTGGTGCATAATAGAGCTGAACCCATTTTGGTGTGTAAATGGATCAAAAGTAAAAATACAACCTTCTGCTTTTCAGCACGATAACTGTGGTATATTATGTCTTTGTGGTTTGAGAAGATACCTGTTGTATTATAACTGTCTCATGCCACATCCATGGTATTGTTCTGTGGGCAGGTGGAAACCGGCCTACCTGACACAGAAAAGAGAAGGCAAATGTTACATCGGATTGAAGTTCTTTGCTTCTGATTGATGATATCTTTTACCAACTTGTGAATTTCTTAAAAGTGCACCAGACAGACTCTGTGTGTGTGTGTGTGTGTGTGTGTGTGAAGGTTGTTGTTCACCTTTTGTGAAGGAAGGTGCGTTGATCGTCAATGGTCCTTTCCCCAATCCTGAGTTTAGATTTCTCTAATACATTTTGTAACAACACTATCATAAAACATATAGAAGTGAATCTTGGTCGATTTATTAGGAACGCCTTCAGGCATCTCTTTTACTCTTAGTGTGTCTCCCTATGGAGCCATGCCCATGTTCTTATGGAACTCAATTCCTAAAGGTGCAGGAGTTCATCATGGGTTTAAGAGAGAGAGGATGAATTAGCGTTGGATGACTCCCCTTTACATGCATTTTGAAGCAATATTATAAAAATTGTATCACATTGTACCATAGGGTACGTGTATAAGTATCTGAACCGATATGATTCAGTATAGCAAAATACCATTTATCATATTGTATTAATATGTATCATACGATATGCTACGACATGGCCTTCATATCGTATGATACGTCATGTATCGCATGGTATGATGCAAGTTTCAAAAATCATGTTTTTTAAATCAAAGGTTGGGTGTGTTTAATTTTTTTGGAGGCTAGTTTCTTTGACTCTTCTTGCATGTCTACTCCTTAAAGATCAATTCCTTTTTTTCTAAAAATCCCAAATGTATTCTCGTCATTAATCTTAAGTTTGAAAATGAGATCCATAGGTGATGTTTACTTGTGGTTTAATTTGTTTTGACATTGAATCGATTGTCTCTTGGTGTGGTGCATATTATAATTTTTTTTATATGATATGTACAATATTATTTTGAAGTTTGCAACGTGAGAGCAGAAAAAAATAAAAATGATTTAAGAGAAATTGATCAAAAAAGCAGTAGATCATATGGCTAGATGGTCTCCACACTCTTAGTACATCTCCCCTTTGGTCTCGAGATCAATACCCACTCTGGTAAATGGTGGTCAATTGGACAAGCGTTTCAGTATGGTGATGTAACCTTTTTTTACTGTAGCCCAGGTGTTTTCTTGAAGTCCGTTAGCATATATGATAATATGACATACGACACAAAAAAATACAAAAACATGATCAAAGTCCGTGTTTGTTTTAGGGTGTATGTGTTTTGTTCTGGTGTTAACATCCACACAAACCAGCAACTCAAGAAACCGGTTTTGTTTGTCAAAGGGAACATGACACGAGAACAACTTGAATGTTAGATTCAGCTTTGCTCACAGAATGCTTATAATTCTCACGTCAACTGTGTTGTGTTTTTGTGATACGAAGCAGATCAGGTTTTTCTCATAATTGTCCAATGACAAAAGCTAATTCTTGTTGTGTTTGGGTTTACCTGTTTATGACATTAACAGAACGTGACATGATGCCATACAACACAGACACAACCCCAAACACGAATTTGCCATTAAAAAAAACAGAATTTTCAACCAACTATATGATCGAAAAATGTGTCATGGACTTGGTGTTGATGGTGGGGAGTTCGACTCCTAAAATAAACACAAGAAGATGCATTCTTTGTTACTAACTATGATAGGATTCTTTTGATATTCAAAACTATATTCTTTTAAGACAAAACAACATTTTTATAAAACTGAATTTGGATACTGTCAAAATATGGATCTCGCCTATCCACGGAACCCGTCCCGGTTAGCTACATTGATGTAGCGTTTGATTCCGAGAAGATCAAGATCAGCCGTCGATGGAATTATTGGAAGCCACTAAGGTGAAAGTTGAATATGTCAATCCAATGTAGGACTGATTTGGGATCTTATTAGTGAGGTTTGGTACAGTTATATATACTTGAACTAATAATCAGATATGGATTTATGCAAATTGATGCAGTGAACTCCAAATTAGACTAGACTACATTCTTGGATCGAACTTTCTAATGGGTGCCTGTATACAAAGGCATCTTGGCTGCATAATGTATCTTGGTACATAATCTTGCACCAAAATCATATTTGAGATTGACGATAGAGATTTGAATCAAATGTATTTGTATATATTTATACTTGCATTAAATGTAGCAACGATATTAAGATCTTTACTATCCATTTCACACATCGAATAATGGAGATTTTGGTGCAAGATTATGCACCAAGATGCATTTGCAACCAAGAGATCTTATATATACGAGTGCACACACACACTTTTATATATATATATATATATATATATATATATATATATATATATATATATATATATATATAGAGAGAGAGAGAGAGAGAGAGAGAAACTGGTATATGATAGTACATTTAGTGGTTAGCAAATTTAAACAAATCTCAATCCATCTTTGGTGATGGATGATGGATGGTTGAGATTTAAAATTTCAAAAGCAAAAGCGTATATATGAATAAAGTGTATTTATAAAAAGTATATATGTACTTTTTACTTTATAGATTCAAATCTCAACCAATAACACATTTAGTGGTTAGCAAATTCAAACAAATCTCAATCCATCTTTGGTTGAGATATGAATAAAGTGTATATATGTACTTTTTATATGAATAAAAAGTATATATATAAAGTATATATGTACACAACTAGACATGTTCGGTTTCTGTTAGCTTATATATGAATAAAGTGTATTTATAAAAAGTATATATGTACTTTTTACTTTATATAGATTCAAATCTCAACCAAAGATAGATGGTTGAGATATGTTTGGATTTGCTAGCACCCAAGGATATATATATATATATATATATATATATATATATATATATATATATATATATAGAGAGAGAGAGAGAGAGAGAGAGAGTATAGTTTACGTGCACAACTAGACATGTTCGGTTTCTGTTAGCTTGGAACCGGTAATTTTATTAAAAAAATTAATTTTTATAAAAAAAAATTAAAAATACTTGAACTTGCAGTTTGGAACCACTGGTTCCGTTTTTGTAAAAGGTGAAACCAGAACCGGATGTGTGAACCCCTGTTCCAAGCCTAGTTCTGGTTCTCGGCCCAGTTTAGTTTTGGTTGGAACCACCAAGCTAGTTAGGAGCCATGTCTACACACATCTATACATCCATTCTTGAAATCACTTAAAGATCTTTACCTTTCTATCGTGATGATCAACGGTAGATATTTGAATTTAAAAAACATTTAATACACATGAGTATTTAATATAGAGTATAAAAAATACAATGGTATTTTTAACTTTTTAAGTTCAAATCTCTACTATTGAACATCGTAATTGAACACTGGAGATCTTTCAAGCATAGATGGGTGTGCACGTCTACTAATTTCTCTATATATACATGCACACATAGATACATATATATAATATTGTTGTTTGCATCGGACATCAAAGGAACCCGATCTCTCATTTATAAATGGAATTTTTTTCTTTTCACTCCAAGATCACTAGCACATCAAAGGCTGCTGGCTATATTCGGTGTATGTAGACCTATCCCACTCCAACCCGGCCTGGCCGCAGAACCGGAAATGGGGAAACAAGAACAGGAACCAAACGGAAAGTGGACCCCACAGTTCGGTTCCAGTTTCACCTATTAGAGAGAATTGGAATGGGTTTCTAAGAATTTTTTGTTCCAAGTTTAAAATCCCGTTTTATTTTGCAAATCAAACCGAAACCACACCCTAGTTTGAGTTCAAAACCTAGCCTGAAACTTGCAGAACCGGAACTGGACCTGGAGGGGATCAGCTAGGTCCCAGTTCTAGGTTTTGGTGGAAAAGAAACCAACGGTCCCGAGTTTGACCTGGACCCAGATAGGTCTAGGTGTACATGCGCCTATCGCCCTCCTTATTTTCTAGGTGTTGGTAAAGGAACCGAGTTGCTCATAGATCAAGTTCCCGACTCGTTTGTATTTGGTTCTTGACTTAATTGAGCCTGACATCTCTAGTGTTTGTTCGGGTCAGCTCAGTGAGCTTGTTGGGAGACAAGTTGTTAGTTAGCTGTTCAGCTCGTCCTAAACTCATGAATGAACCTTCTTCTTCGAGTACTGTTAACATAGATCATTTACAGCTGCATGTTACTGTAGGCAGTATTTTGAACATGAGCGCAAGAGTTTGAACGAGCACAAACACGTCTAAATGAGCTCAGTTAAGACTACTTGGCTCTTTACTTTTGAACTCAGCAGAACAACAGCCCACTCTTGGATTAGTAATCGAGTAAAAAACGGGGTTGGCTACGTGCCGAGGACTACTTTTGGTTAGAAGACGAACTGGGGCTGCAATTTCAGTTTGTAGGCCTAGGCCTCATAATGAAACGCCCTCTTAACACCTATTAGCATCACGGAATTACGTGGAACTCATTGAATTTAGAACGTTGGTACTCTGTGGGCTCCGGGATAGAGTTCCATGATACTATAATGTGGAAATAACGTTCCACAGAACCCACATTTATCAGGTTTCTCGTTTGCGTCACGGGTGAAACTGGCATCCAAAGTGCCAGTTCCGCGATGCAAATGTATACGGACCCTTGCCATCCATCTCCATTAAGAAGAAAGTAATGAGGGCAGCTGCAGTTGAATGCAGGATCAGCATTGCCTTTACAAAGGGCGTTAGTGTTTGTTTATTCTAGATCATTGTGTTTGACTTGCCTTGGCTCACAGAAACTGCTTATATATGGGGCATTTATAGAAAAAACAGTTCCCATTTTGCCCAACGAGTGAGCTCACGTTAAGCTCACTTGCCTTGTGGCTAGTGGCTGATGTACTCAATTTGGCTTGAAGCCACAAATGGTCAACATATCCTTTGCATGAGTTATAACGGACAAGATGTTGATGAAAAGAGTACATGGGGAGTGTACTTGCAAAGATAATATATATAAATATATGTACATATTTATACATACACATATATGTGCCTAGGTGACAAAAGACTCCATATTTGGCTCTGACCAGTTCCTTTTAAGATTTATGAGACCCGAGATCAAAGGGTGATCCATAGAGTTTTACTTGGGTGTGAGGTAAAGGGAGAGAAATCAAGACTTGCCGTCTTGGTTAACAACCCAAAAGAAAAGGATAAAACTTAGTCCGACCTTTGCTCGCTTTATCTTCAACTCGCTCTCTTCATCACCCATCTCTCTCACTCTCTCGCGCGCGTGATAAATTGAAAATATATCTTTAAATACCTGCAAAAAGGAGGTGGGACAATTCTAAAGGCGTCTTCATATATATATATATATATATATATATATATATATATATATATATATATATATATATATATATATATATATATATATATATATATAAAAGAAATAACCTGAATGTAAATTGTTATGTATTTCGTAATGTATAGTTGTATACTATTATATTCTGTAACGTATATTACTGGTATACAATATTAAAATGAGCCTTTGGCAAGACGAGATCAGCTTAAACACGGACGATAAGCAATAGGTTGGAAAGGAAAGGACGCTCAATAATATCGTGAAAATCAGTTGAATGTTTCAACAAGAGGTCAGAAGTTCGATTCTTCACGGAGGGCACTAGGTGTTTCTTTTGATTGTTTCTAATTAGTGTAAGCCCAGCTAGCCAATCCATCCACATCTCTCTCACACACATATTAAAAAAAGAAAAGTGAGGAATGCCTTAACATGGCAGCAACTGGTTTTTATCATGTGACAAGAGAGACCTGCAGAACTGTCCTGGAAGCTCAGTTTCAGCCACCTAAACTTTGGGGTGGGTCTCGTACACGAGAAAAAAGTTACATGCGAGGCCTATGTTTGATTATGAGGTTTGGGAGAACGGGAGTTCCAGTTCTATAAACCGAGGGCTCAGAAGCAAACACTCCTTCAGCTTCAGTTCGGCAGTGAAGAAGAGTGGTGTAACAGTAGATTGTTGGGTTCTGTAACGTGACATGAGCAGTTACATTCACAGGGCTGCCAAGGCGTTTGTTTGTGTGCCACCCTCACCCCTCTTGTCAATGAAAAGAAGAAACTTCAAGTCGAGGATAAAAAATGAAAAGACAATGGGTTCTCAGTCAGTGTCCATCTATGGCCGGCTTGCTTAAAAAGAAGTTAAACCGCAACACTTTACAGAGTCCAAATGAGGGCCTTCTCTCTCTCTCTCTCTCTCTCTCTCTCTCTCTCTATATATATATATATATATATATGGCAGAGGACAGAGACAAAGTCCCTGAGGGATAACAGGGATGAGAGCATCCAAGGCCTGTGGTTTTGGGTAACATGGAAAAAGTCAAGACACTACCTTTTTTTCTCTGTTTTTTAAATAATTGAATACTAGGGAGATAACACGAGCATGGCGTCTATCGAGGAAACTTCCCCAGTGGAAGTCTACGAGGGAACTCTGCCATTCCTTTGCACTTTAGGGGAGAGAGACGAGCTTTTGTCAAAGGGTTTTTGATACGTAAAATAAAGGAAAAAATAACAAAGTTAGGCAAAGGAGGAGGGCTCGTGCAGCGTTGAAAGAGCGGTAAAGCAAACCCCTTTTCTTTCTCTTTTCTCCGCCCACTCTTGGACACTCCACCACCTGCATGCATGTCCCTCTTCTTTCTTCCTTAAAAAAAGTCTTAGGCACGCGCATGCGTGCACACACACACACACACACACACACATATATATATATATATATATATATATATATATATATATATATATATATATATATATATATATATATATATATATATATATATATATATATATATATATATATATATATATATGAGTTAAGGCAGCCTTTTGTCAGAGATCCAAACACCTAGCCAGGGAGATACGATCCTTTCGGGTGCCATTAAGCATTGTTGATACCAAGCAACAGCTGGCCTACGCAACGTGAGGCATATGAAAAACGAAATGCAGTGGGAGCTTTTTAAAATCTATATGGATAGCCTCACTATATTATATATATATATAAGAGAGAGAGAGAGAGAGAGAGAGAGAGAGAGAGAGAGAGAGAGAGAGAGAGAGAGAGAGAGAAAGAGACGTATATTTGTGTTGGGGTAGGGGACTATATATATATATATTAGGCAGTGGGGCAGGCTACCCTTGGGTATCAAACTACTGATCTTGAAGTTGAAGGTTCTTTCGAGTTGCAACTCTTTCTACTGTTGATGATAATCTTTTCGTGTCAAATTGGTTACCTGAACTACAGCTTCTACTGGATTGCGCTCGTAGGAATTACAACCAAGCCTCTCATGGTTCGGCTCGTTTGAACTCTTGAAGTTCTGGTTTGTGTTCAAAAACAAGCTGAACACAAGCTGCCTAACTAAGCTAACAAGCTCAAGATGAACAATTAAGTATTTACAACTTTTCTTTATACATACATAAACATCTATCTATCAATATATATATACTAGGAATAATAGGGTTCACTCAAGTGGATATACTCCCTCATGCACATTGTCCCGTCACCCTTAATCGATGATCCCAAACGTCATCTTTGTAATGGTAGAGTCCTCATCACGTGGGAGTTCTACCATATAACAAAGAATGATGCCTTGTTAATGCCGTTTTAGTCATCCATCAAAGGCGATCAATCAGTGTGGATGAGGAAGTCCACTGGGTGAACCTTATCATTCATATATATATATATATGTGTGTGTGTGTGTACACATGCAGGCACACAGTTAAATGATCAAATCTTACAAAATTCTATAGGAAACTAAATTCTAATTAAGAAAGTAAATCTTAAAATATGTGAAAAGTTACGCTTTTGTCATCAAGTAGAGCTCATGTTTAACCTGCCTATCTAGGCTCGTGGTGGTTCGTCTCTAACATGCTAACCAAAAGAACATAAACAAGATCTTGAATTGACAAATAAGCCATGAATAGCCCTGTTTGGTCAGTTTTGGTTCGTCGATAGACCCACGTATCGATCGATCAGGTCAGTTGTGTGCATTTGTTATGGAGGTGATAGTCGGCGATGGCTAGGTCGGACACAGTTTAGGATCATGCAATAACTTTATTTGGTATGTTCTTTAAGTTAGGCAGGTTTAGAATATATGATATCATTCTTTCATGCATAACCATTTCTCCTTTGCCTCAAGAAGAAATCACGTATCCCTTTCTCAGTAATGAGCACTACGTCACCTCCATTTCCTTGAAAACAACTCTTTTTCTTAAAGGAATCTCGCTTCATTTATTCCACAACTTTAAGGCTGGTAACCTGAGACACGACGGGAAATCCCGACACGAACAAGAATAGAAAAGGTTGTAATTGTGTCATCCAAAGTAACATGAAAAATAACAGTGTCTTCGGGTTGACTTGTTTTGCCATGGTATGAAGACAACCTAAGCATGTCTGTGTACATCCAAAGATAGAGGAAAAACCTAGGTAAGAGGAATATATATATATTGACGTAAAAAAAACTATCATGCAATTCAAATAGCAGTTATAGAAACTTATTGAAATAAAATGTGATGTAAAATGTGTCAAAGAACTCTAATTCTTGTTTTTAAGAAAGATCGTGGATAAGACTTTGGACAATAAGATTTTTTGACATTAATAATATATATATATATATATATATATATATATATATATATCAAAATTTTGAAATGTTTTAAAGAAATTAAGAAAGATATTATTATTATACTCATACTATTAAAAAGCGATGAATGTGAGTGAATAATATGATATAATCACACATATATATATATATATATATAGACTATGTCATAAGCCATCATGAATTTGTTGAGATTAAAGTTCTATAAAATGGTTAGAATCGTTGAACATCATTTAGCACAGTTCTATACCACTTAATTCACAAGTTCTCTCGCGTATATATATATATATATATATTATGGCCTCAATGGGTGATCCATGGTGAGCATCTTGTAGGTCACATTGATCATCTAGTGTATACAAGAAACGTGTTTGAATTGTTGTGCTTTTGACACAAACTAAAACCATGTAAAAAAAAAAGATTTTTAAAAGATCGTACAGTTTGACTAATTAAGATTAACGGTGTGGTAAAGTAGAGAGGGATTATTTAAATAAAGAAGCTAATAATCAGAATTATGATGATATAGCCAATGATAACGTTTGCGGTGTTGAGACAGAGATCAGAGGAGGAGGAGGAGGTTGGAGGTTTGTACAAATCAGCTATGTCAAACAACTAGTTACACAACTCATGACGACTTTACATGGCATTTACAATGGACATGTGTATCAACTCATCCATGCAGTCGAATGCCATCAATCCTCCGATGCTCACTCCATCACCTTCCTTGCGCGCTCACCTTCGGAGCGTGTGAATGTGCGCGCTCTTCCATGAGTCTTTCGTGTGTAGATACATCGTGTCGTATGCTGTCGCATGACGCTAGCACTCCAAGAAAAGTTATATGACAACTCTCCCCGGTTGAGGGTAGCTCACGCGGCCCCTGCTACCTTCCCCAAAGCCACCTTCGACCGTTCTTGATGGCTTGGCAACCCAATGTGGGTGGTGTCCTGTTCTGTTCGCACGTATTTATTACTGAATGGCAGTTTGTAGTTTTAGGAAACAGACTGTGCGTTTTGGAGATAAAACCGACCGGTCAACTTCGTGTCTGAACCGAGACACGCAAATAGAGCCAGTAGTGTCAACGCTCTAAACAGAAGGTCTGGGGCCCACAATAGGGTGGTGGGTTGGGGAAGGAAAAGGGTAGAAATTGGAGGTGGTGATTTTTCTCTCTTCCTGTAGATTCCTTTGCCATTTGCATCTCTCTCTCATGGCGTCGCCCTTTGTGGCGATGATGCTGGTGATAAGGCGTTGCTGGGAGTGACCTTCTGGGGCTTCGATTAGCTGCTTCTCTCTCTCAGGTTCTCTTTTGTTACGAAGAAAGATATTGAAGGGATACCACCCGAGAGATTTGCCTTGTACGTTTCTCTCTCTCTGATGGTTTCAGTTTTCTTTGTTGCTGGTTTTCCCCCTCTTTGTTTCTGTTTATTTTTTTTGGGTGCTTGTGGTTGTCTCTTGATTGTGTTGGGTTTGGTTGTATTGGTTGTTTTCATCATGCATTTTGTGTTGTAATCGATGTGATACGTTCTGTTGATCGTTCCTTTCTACTTTCCTTTTAATTTTATGGGAAACTTTCTTTTATGAAGAATCTCGTTTGGATGGAAGTGGTTCGCTTGCTTTTGGGTGAACGCGTGTCCGTCGATGCGTATGTATAAGATTTGTTCTTCCTTGGGCTTTTGGGTACGGAAAGGGTAAGTGCCTTAAACAAATTGGTCTTCTGCGAGGGATTTGATAGAGCCATCTGATCATTATAGTCGTCCGGTTGATGATCTGCCTATGAAAAGCTTAGTTTTAAAGGCTATAGCCATTTAAATTTCCTGTAGAATAAAGGAATCTTCAGGTATTAATGGTTCCTTTGTTTAGCATACAGCGTTGGTTGTCTTTTTGGAGAATAGTGTCTACCAGAGGAAAGCTTCTCTTTCTCAACTTCTTGATTTTATGTACATCATATGGAAGGATAGCTTTTAGGCTCGCCATTCTGTCAAGCTTAGCCGTCATGCAAGTGGTTGCGGTTCCGTTCCTGAGGGTGTCAGATCTCTGCATAAGCCTCCGATCTTGCAGAAAGGGTCAGTTTGCCTGTGGACCGCTTTCAACTAAACCAGTAAAAGATTATTTTGTTAGAAATTTTGTGTCAGCTCAATCTTATCAAGGACTGGATGGCAATCTTTCAAGTGAGGGTTTACCGTTCATTGAAAATGTGTTATGCTCATTTCATGGATCAAATTATGGGTTAGAGTTTATTCTGTGAGAAGCTCTTTCCGATTTGTTGTCTTTAAATGAAACTTATGGTAAAACCTAACTTGCCTCTCCAAAAGTTTTTTTAATCTTGTTTCTTCTGAAATGTACTAATGATCTGTTGTAACTTAGAGTCTTAGATAGATACAACAACAACAACAACAACAACTAAGCCTTTTCCCATACTAATCCATGTTGTAGAAATCCGACGAAGTTTTACGCTGGCTGTCGGAAGCCTAACACAACCCTCCTCCTTTATCCGGGCTTGGGACCGGCAATGCAAGGGTGAGAGTCTTAGATAGATACCCATGGAAAAAAATGATACTTGAATGGGGCAAAAGGTTTTGATTGGAAGTGAGAGTTCTTTGGAGGAGAACATTGTCAACCTCATATGAACGGCTGCCTTCTTCTTGTTGTTATTCATAAATTGAAAATTTTCAGCGTCATGGGTAACTATGCTTTCCGAGGAACATTTTCATAGGGCATGAATCTTGTACCGAGCTCTCTATTGTGTTCCCGTGAACTTGAACTTCATAGCATCAGAACTGTTCTACGATCCAGAGATATAGAAGGAGCTTCTTCTCAAATACAATGGAGTTAAAATTGCTTGCTGAAAATGGTTTTCCAAAATGATTTGAAGAAATCTGTATTTGCATCTCCACCTAAAGAAAGGTTCGGGTGATGATCCAATGATATTTTCCGTCGCAAGTTTATAAGAACGACTCTTTAATTCTTGAGATGAATTTCAACTGTGTCTAGAGTGGGGTTTCTGAGAAAGGTGCGTCTGGATTTGTGAGACTTGTCCAGTTGATACTCTGTATATTGTCTATTGGAAGATTCAAAACTTCCTCTTGTGGTTTAAATCTCTCGATTGTTAAAGTTTTTGCTTAAGAGAGAGTCCTTAGAGATGCAAAGATAGTCTTTTCCACCTTGCTTATTGAGTGTAAAGTGAATTTCTAGAAGCACGCTTGTGTAGTGTTATCTCATGGGAAGTGTAAGTAATTGAGTATGTGGATATTGTGCCGCTTCCTGTTTTTCCCGGTACACGATTGTTTTGTTGCCCTTTTGGAGACTGGTCTTCCAGTTGCTGATTAACGAGTTTTCTTGTATTTCAGATGGGTACAGAATCTTTTTCTTTGCATCGAAGATCAAATACTACTGTTTATGAAGGGGGTGGTCCAAGAAAGAGGAAGAAAAAATCTAAGGACAGTTCCCCGCTTGAGTCTGTGCTACTGTCTGATGGTGAAGCACAGTGGGGTGACCTGGATGATGGTGTGCTTGAGCTAATTTTGGCAAGGTTGCCAGTTTCAGACTTTTTCCGCTTTCGTTCAGTGTGCAAAGGATGGAGCTCTTTGATTCTATCACCAAGCTTTCTTGCAGCATGCAATGAAGTCAGCTTGAGGGGTCCTTGGTTCTACATGCTTGATTCAAGATCTGATGGTGGTGTCTTCTATGACATGGATGTTGGTAGGTGGCGCCATATGAGTTCTTTGTCTGCTCTAACGGGTCCAGGCATGTTGATCCCAGTTGCAGCAGCTGGTGGTCTCATATGCTTCCGGTCATCAAATGGTGATTTATCTGTATGTAATCCACTGACTGGGTCATGTAGGCAACTCCCACCTTTGAACTCAGTGTATCCTATTCATGCAATTTCCATGCATGCGTACAAGTCCTCGTATAAAATTGTAGTTATATTTGGTGAAGTACTCAAGTTTGGAGTAAAAGTTTATACATCTTCAGAAAAGCAATGGGTTGAATTGCCAGTGCGTAGCAACATTGAGGATTCAGCCGGCAAATTATTTGAGAAACAGAACTCTGTCGCCTACGATGTTGCTGCCTATGCCATGGCAGATCCCAGTTTTGGTGATGTCCGACTGAATCATGTTAAGGAGTTCTCAGCTGTTGGTGGTGAGGTGATTCACTTTCTCAATGGTAACGGACGGGTAGTTGCTTTTGATACACGGAAAGGAACTATGTATAGTTTCCCTGCAATTCTACCCCCAGTGTTCGAGTACTCGGTTGATCTTGTTGAGTGCAAGGGGCGGGTGCTATTGGTTGTACTTCTCGAGATGATGGAAACTGCAACAATCCGAGTTTGGGAATTTCAGCGGGCAGAGATGGAGTGGGTGCAAGTCCTAGCAATGCCCCCAGCCATGTCTAACGCATACTATGGAAAGAAGGCTGACATCAATTGTGTTGGTTATGATGATTTCATAATGGTTTGTATCAGCTCCCGGCGGTTTCATCGGGTTGTGCTGTGTAATGTCATTGACGATTCATGGGTAGAGCTCCCAAGATGCTATGTTCCTGGTACCCGGAAGATGAAGAGGTTCGTATCTTGTTTCTCTTTCGAACCCAGAATTGAGGCCCGTGTTTAAGCTTGATACTCTAGCAGAGGAGTGCTGTGGTGTGACTAATATCCAAGAGCCGGACGACACTGATATCTCGGTGAGTTCTGCTTTCATGTTATCATACTGAATATATGTATTGGACGGCAAGATTGACAGCGCAATATTCTTGTAAATTTATTTGGTTTATGTGTGATTTAAAGCGATTCATCTTAGATTCAGCTGAGATGCAGGATATCGATGAGAGTATATCCTCCGTGCGTTTGCATATGTATGTTACCTACTGCTTAGTGAAGAGATCATAGCTTCTTCTGAGTTATGTTTAATCCTTCAAACTGTTGAATGTCTCAATCTTGCATTTTCCTCATGTGTATTACATACATTGGTTATCTTAATCTGATAATTCCACTTAGCGGAACAAAAGAGCTTTGCAGTTTGTGTTTGTTCCTCTGTGTAAGGTTGGGAATTCACACAACACGAAAATCCGGTATGCACACAACCTGAAAAGTCCATGTTCCTGTTACGTTGTGTTTGTTTGTACTCAGGCCGAGTATTGGGTCATGTTCGCGTTAACCAGAACATGGCACAACAATGCCAATGTTGACATCCGGTCTTTCTTGCCATTCTGAATTCGGCCTCTTCATGCATAACGTCCAGTATATAAGGTTGTGCTCATGTCGGATGCAAGGGCATGAAAGTTATTCTGTCATGTTTGGGTTGACATCATTATGATGCGAACATAGCATGATACGTCATGAACACGGCCGAGAATACAAGATTGCCACCCGTAGTTTTAGGATTTCATTCATTTAACACCCACAGTTCGACCTTTTTTTGGAGATGGAGTCTTTTGGTGGAGTCCTAGTCTGAATTATTCATTGATTGGTAGTAGGAGGATACACGTAACACACACACACACACACGGAGAGAGAGAGAGAGAGAGAGAGAGAGAGAGAGAGAGAGAGAGAGAGAGAGAGAGAGAGAGAGAGAGAACATTTAAGTTCATGCTTTCTGCATTTCTCCTTCAGGGATTTATGCTCACGCTTTCTGCATGACCTCTTTGTTTTCATGATGGCAGAAAACTAGCATGTGAGCCCATTTAAGTTTCTTGCAGAGTGAATTTATTTATGTTTCTCCATCAATGCTTTGCTACCATGCGATTGTGGAAGATGAAACGCTTCAGGCTTTTTCGTGCAAGTATTACACTTTTGACTTTTGCTTTTGGGTGCAACCATCCATTTCTACTTTTCTCAAACAAGAAATGTCGAGATAGGCTACCAGAAGGCTGGGAGATCATGGCCATCACGGGGGCTTTTACCATGTAGCTTGGTGTAAGATTTGAAACGTATTGGCTACCATTGAACCAACTAGTGAATACTAAAACGAGATGAGGTTGGCCAGCAACATATGTTATTCGTATGGGCTCGCCGGGCAGCCTCAGTCTACTTTACAAGATGTCGTGAGCCTCAAGTCAAGAACGATGAACAAATTGTTTTTTATCCTCCACTCACTACCAAAAAAGAAGAAAGGGAAGAGATCTGTGAGACAGTGGGAATCAAGACAAAGGGATGAAAAGAAGAAGGCAGGCAAATTGAAAGCGAAACAAAGTAGAAAAGGTTTTTAACATTAACTAGAATGAGATGTGAAAGTAACTCATGACCTTTAACTTGGTGTTGAGCTAATCCTCTTTGTGCTGTCCATCTCTTTCTGTAAGAGGCGAAAGCAAGGCCAAACCTACGTCATCCAAATACACGTTGGCATGCTACCCTTTATAAACGGCAGCCTTTTCTCGGCTTTCATAGGTATGTTTGAAGGGTGTGGTGTTTAGACTAGCTTTTGCCCCAGGGCTGCGCAGTGGGCCCATTACTAACTGTAGTTAAAGCTGGCTTCAAGATCAATTTCTTATTTCCCCTCTCTTGCATCTGTGTGCATGCATGCATGTGCACGTCCATGAAAATGCAGTTTACAGTGGTGTGACAACATTTTCCGTCCTCGCTAACGTATCACTTTGTGTGGAGTGCAAACATTACTTTGCATACCTGCTAATGTATCTTCCTGTGTGTGCGTGTTGTGTGTGCTTGCGTGCATGCATGTGTCTGGCAAGATCGAGTTTCAGTCCCTACGGGTCCATTATTCTGCAGCTAGAACTTAGAAGTACACGTATCATCTTATCTATATACATATTCATTCTGGTATAGGACAATTCAGCCAATCAAAAAGAATATTATACACAAAAGGAGTGCATACATGCAACATACAGCTTACTAGAAGGGCTACTATAGGACCACTTCTCAGTGGCTGAATCTCAAGCTCAAGTGCACTGAGCATTCTCTCTGTGTGTGGAGAGTTCTTTTAAGGGGAACACACAGGGTTGACAGTGCTACAACTTTCTCTCCCATAACAACTTCCACGACTGGGTGCAGTTGACGCAGCAACTTTTGTCATTCCATTGCCTACAGACTTCCTCTCGGATGACATAATTCCATTATCATTGTGGCATGAAGCAGCACTAGATGAACGTTTTGAGAGCATATCCGGTGGAAGATCTTCAATAGCGGCAGAAGACTTCTTATGCACTTCTGTCTGGCTGTGGGAACCAAATTCAGTGACTGGATTGTGTTGTTTCTCAAGATGATCCTTGGTCATTTCATCTTCTTGTAAAACGTCCATGATTCTCACGAGAATGGTATACGCTAAATTGCCGAGAACTCTTGAGTACGCCTCCAAAATTGAGTGGCCAATATCCTGTATAGAAGACAAAAGTTCAGATCATTTCTTTTTGTTCTGAAGGATTTTATGTATGTAACAAATAAGAATAGACCAACAGGTTCTGTTATCCTACTTTGATGCCTGACGACAAGTTTGTCCATAAGTTATCGTCTATCATGTGAAAAGCACTGTTCTCCATTATATGATGATTGTTAAAGGATCAGACGGGCACACGATAGGGATCTATGGAAACAAAGAATCCATGTAGCCGACCCCGTCTAGTATGGAAAAAGGCTTAGTTGTTGCTTAAAGGATCAGACGGAATTCCCCAATACAGAACAGAAACGTTTACTTCTCTCATTAAAATTTATGGTCAATGGAACTGTTGTCTAGGATGTAGCTACCTTGTATAAATGCAAAGTCTTTTTGAAATTCATTTGTGGGAGGTATACTACTCTTGGGGGTCCATCATTATATGTGTTGGACCTTTTATGCTATGTAACATAGACACTTCGACGATCGTACCACACCCGTGTTGAACACTATGATGCTCAGATTTGCCACACTTCTCCAATGTCCATCAGATTTGCCACACTTATCCAATGTCCAACTTAACACGGTATTATTTATAAGGTTATCTAGTATTATTTATAAGGTTATCTAGCATTATGTTACTGTTATGTCACTAAGACACTTTATGAATATTAACAATTATTACTTTGTTAGTGAATTAACTTTTTCTTCTAGTGTCTTAACTAAGATACTTAAATATTTATATTCATAAATTATACTTATATAAATCTGTCTTCCTGCAGCCATATTTTTCCAAATTGCAGTGCCTTCTGTCTGGGCCCATGTGACAAAGCTTTTGTGACACTGATAAGATTTCAGGGTTAATGAACATGTATGAAACAGACATAAGAGGACATTGATCAAGTGAACCTCAACCCACCATGTTGTATGGTCTAGTCAGACTCTTCCACTGCTCAACATGCTAAACAAATCAAGTTGAGCTACTCGACAACTCATGCATAAGCTCATTTAAACAAATGCCAATGCCGATTTATCTCCATTAGTTAAAGTTTTTCAAGTTCGTTCCTAATAAAATAGTTCTAGTAAAATGAAGCAAGCTAACCTTGTTGAATCTGACCCTGGTGATGTCCAGAACTGTTTGTGGAAGGTTTGGGAATCCAAGTTTGAGTTGAAGCAGAACGGCCTCCACTTGCTGCAAGCAACACTCTGTCTTTTCTACTTCATGTTCAGAGTCTTTTGCGAATGACCACGAATTCCAAACAATCGCTTTCCCAGCAACACTGCCAGATAACCTTTGTTTGCCTGAGAGAATGGCCATTTGTAATCTGTTTGCAATGTTTAAGGCCTCAACTTCTGATGTCAAGTTGATCGACTGCAGGATTCCTCCACCGGAGCCTGAATTTACTGCCAAGGTTTTGTATAATGATTCACCTAGGCAAGCTTTTATCGTCTGTAGAATGAAGAAAGAAAAAGTGATTGCAACCTTTTGCTGACTAAGATTGCTCAGTGCCAACAGTCAGTCATTATGGACCTCAAAGCTTCATGTAATAGTTTTAGGTGATTTGAACTGAAAATAAGAAACCCGAAGTCTCAGCAAGGAAAACTACGTAGCTTTAAGGGTACTAGCTCCAGAAATGAAGTGGAAATAGAAACTTAATGCAGCTAATACCTCAGTTACAAACTCCAAAAGAAAGCATTAAACCCTCATGGAAAAAGGCAAAAATTATTAAAAGACTCGTTTGATCTTACTTTCAACTAATCATTACCCACAAAGTGAAGACCGATGGGCTTAGCCATCTGTGTTACTATCGACGAGAGGGGTCAACTTCCCATGCTTGTATCGGGTCCCAAAGTGGACTCATTATAATCCATGTTCATGTTATGTATCTATTTAGTTGTATTTAATTAATATTAGGGGTAAATTAGTTATTGAAGTTAGATTGTGCTTATATATATAGTGTGATTAGGGTTAAGTTTAATTTTAAGCAAGAAGGAAGAAAGAGAGGCGACAGTCGTGTGAGAGGCACCAAGAGTCATCTCTGGGCAGATTGGAAGGAATACCTCCAATCTGCCAATATTTGTAAGTTTCTTTATTCTTTCTTAGTAATTGAATGTTTATAACATGGTATCAGAGCCTATAAGGCATTCATATTGTATTTTTTTGGAGAGAGAAGATTGGTTTTTGAGTCAAAGTAATAGGTGTTTAAAGTGGCAGTGTGCGTGTGAAGCAAATACGGATTCTGCGTGTGAAACATGTGGCAGTTTGCATGTGAAGAATGTTGTAAACATCTCACGATTTGGTGTGAAACATATCGTGATCAGGTGACAGTCTGCGTGTGACTTTGATATATATTCTACGTGTGAAGAATATTGTGAACATCCCACGGTTTGGTATAAAACACATTGTGATAAGTAAGTTAATGTTGGATTATTGTTAAATGGTTGGTAAAAGAAAAGGGATTGAAAGCTCTTTCGAGATTTCTGAACATTCCATAAATGAAAAAGTGTAAAACTTTCATATTACTATAACAAAGTTAGATGACAGAAATTATTTGGAATGGTCAAGGTCAGTAGAGCTGGCTCTTATAGCAAGGGAGAGATGGGCTCACCTAATGGGTCAAATTCCATATCCAGCCACACATAATGTATAATACTCTAGTTGGCGAAGGGAATACGTCTTGATATCATCCTGGCTACTTCAATCTATGACCCATCAATAGCAAAAACATTTATGTTTCTTGAATCTGCTCATGAAATTTGGTGTGCAGTCTATGAAAAAAGAAAGTAGCAAAAGAATATGAAATATTAGAAAAAAATAAAAAATACAAACAAGAAACTCGTTCTATTAGTGAGTACTACGTGAATCTTCATGGATTATGGGATGAACACCTCCTCTACACATATATTAAGTGTTCATCATGTCATAATGAAAGGAATGCTAAAAATGAGAAGAAAGTCTTTGACCTGTTGTGGGGTGTAAATCCAGAATTTAAATCCATAAAGATCAATATTCTAGACCAAGAAGAACTTCATTCGCTTGACACTGTATATTCTTTATTGATTAGAGAAGATCACAGAAATCTTGAGAATGACAACACTACTACTGAACAATATGCACTTCAAACTAGGGAAAAAAACTTACATTATCATGAAGAGGTGAACAACAAAATCGTGGACGTGAAACGTGGTTGTTTCTATTATGATAAGGATAAAATTGTGTGTTCTCACTGTCGGAGGTCAAGACATTTAAGAAAAAATTGTTGGGAATTACATGGTCGACCAAATTTTCCTACACTCGAAATAACTCTGCCCATGTTGCTGAAAGTCCAATGCCTAGTATGGATGGCACTAAAGAACTTATTAAGAGGATCGAGGGTCTAGAAATAAAATTATCAAAACATTCTCATCCCTCTACTTCTCATGCTACACTAGCACAAGCGACACATAATGTGAAGGGTAACAAATTTTCTTCATTTCATTCAAAAACTTGGATTATTGATTCTGGAACTACAAATCACATGATAGAAGAGCCATCATATTTTTCGGAATATCATCTTCTTCAAAAACAAGAGCCAATCAAGCGACACATACTGTGAAGGGTAACAAATTTTCTTCATTTCATTCAAAAACTTGGATTATTGATTCTGGTGCTACAAATCACATGGTAGAAGAGCCATCATATTTTTCGAAATATCATCTTCTTCAAAAATAAGAGCCAATCAAGTTGGCCGATAGCTCACACTCTTACATGATTGGATAGAGAAGTGTACCCACATGTTTTGCACATTTAAAATCAGTCTATCATGTTCTCAGTTTTTCTATAAATCTCCTTTTAGAGTTAGTTCCTTAACACATACACTGAATTATATTGTAACATTCAATCCTACTGGTTATGTGTTTCAGGATCTGAAGATGGGAAAAATCTTTGGTTATGATAGTCTACAAAAGAGTTTATATATCCTGGAAGACAACTTTCAACATACTGCATCTTACAGTACTTCTGTTGTAATTACTCAAGGCACGAAGATCAAACTTTGGCATTGTCATCTCGAACATCTGCCTGTGTCCAAGCTCCACTATGTTTTACCTCATCTTAGAGTCGAGTCAAATAAATCCCAGTTTGAATGTGAAGTGTGCCAACTTGGAAAACACCAACAAGCACCTTATCCTTCGAGTGAATCTAGGAGATCTCAACCTTTTGAGCTTCTTCGTTATGATATATGGAGTCCTTGTCTAATTACATCTTTGTTTGGTTAGGAATATTTTATCTTCTTTATTGATGGTTGTACACGTCTTACAATTGTTTACTTAATAAAATCAAAAGCTGAGGTCTCTGCTATCTTTCCAATCGTTCATAAATTTATTCACTCAATTTAATACTTCTGTAAAAGTTCTTCGCTCAGATAATGGGGGTGAATACATTAGTGAACAATTACAAAAATACCTCCATATAAATGGTATACTTCATCAAACTTCTTGTTCATATACGCCTCAGCAAAATGGCATAGATAAGAGGAAAAATCGTCATATCCTTAAGGTAGTCATAATACTCCTTCAACATAATGTACCAAAAATTGATTAGGGGAAGTTGTCCTTAGTGGTGTCTATCTAATAAATAGGATGCCTGGTAGTGCACTCAAGGGTGACAGTCCCATAAAATACCTTGATAAGGAATCAAAACACTTTCATATAATTACTCATATCTTTGGTTGTACCTGCTTTGTTCATGCCCACCTACCTGGTCGCGATAAACTTGATCCTAGAGCTATAAAGTATATTTTTCTTTGCTATTCAAATGATCAGAAAGGTTATAAATGCTATGATCCAATCCATAGGAAATAGTATGTATCCATGGATGTCATCTTCTCAGAATCTACTCCCTATTATTCTTCTCAGGGGGAGTTAGTTACCTTTCAAAATATGTCTCCTCATGTGCTTCCCTTAATTCCCAGGGAGACAGAGGATATCGCAAGTGACTATAGAGAGAAGACAACTGAACAAAAGCAAGCCGTGGTGTATAAGAGAGGACCAAGGAGAATTCGCAAAGGTAAACATTTATGTGCATGGTACCCTATTTCTAATTATGTTTTTTATACCAATACATACAAATAATTATCAAACTTTTATTGTGAATATCAAGAAACACAAGATTCCTACAAGTTTTAAAGAAGCGAACATGTATCCTTTATAAAGAGTTGCAATAGAAGCAAAGTTGAATGCTCTTGTGAAGAATAATACTTGGACTATCACGAGACTTCCCCCGAACAAAAATATAGTGAGTTGCAAATGGGTTGTCACTATAAGTATAAGGCATATGACACTATTGAAAGGTATAAGGCAAGACTTGTTGCCAAGGACTACAGTCAATCATAAGGGATTGACTACAATGAAACCTTCGCACCTATAGCAAAACTTACTTTCATAAGAATACTTCTAAATATGACAACAAATTTGGGATGGGATCTATGGCAGTTAGATGTGAAAAATGTTTTCCTACAAGGAGATTTGAATGAAGAAATATTTATAAAACATGAATACTAAGGCACGTGCTGATACAATATGCAAACTGAATAAAGCTATCTATGGGCTGAAACAATCACCAAGAGCCTGATTTGAAAAACTCAGTGAGGCAGTATACAGCTTGGGATATCAAAGAAGCATAAATTGTCATACTTTGTTTTTCAAGAAAGGTATGAAATTATCTATTCTTGCGGTTTATGTAGATGATAACATTGTAACTGGTGATGACGTTGAAGAAATATCAAAATTGAAAAAGAATCTTCACAAATTATTTGACCTTAAAGACTTTGGTCGACTTCACTATTTCTTGGAAATCGAGGCAGATTTATGCATTCACTGACCAAGAATCATATGGAAGAACTAAACAGATGACTTCTAATCTAGTATATCACGAAACAACCAAACATATAGAGATCGATTGTCACTTCATAAGAGAGAATATATCCAATCAAAAATTTAAACCGGAGTATGTCAAATCAGAAAAACAAAGGACTGATTTTCTTACTAATGCCATCACCAGTAGACAACTCAATGATACTTTGTTCAAAGTTGGGTGTTCAGAATATCTTTCACCCAACTTGAGGGAGAGTGTTAGCTATTGTATCGGGTCCCAAAGTGGACTCATTAATAATCCATATTCATGTTATGTGTCTATTTAGTTATACTTAATTAATATTAGGGGTAAATTTGTCATTTAAGTTAGATTGTGCTTATAAATAGTATTATTAGGGTTAAGTTTAATTTTAAGCAAGAAGGAAGAAAGAGAGGCGGCAGCCGTGTGAGAGGCACCAAGAGTCATCTCTGGGCAGATTGGAAGGAATGCCTCCAATCTGCCAATATTTGTAAGTTTCTTTATTCTTTCTTAGTAATTGAATGTTTATAACAATCTGAACAGTGTTTGAAGACTTGAACTTGTTAAGGCACATAATACTATCAGTCACCAATATTGCTCAAGCGCCAATCCCAAGAAAGGCACTTAACAAGAATGTAACATTAATAAAGATAAATAGCTTGACAAACATCACCAAAAGCTTCTTATGGATATGCCATGGTTTCTAGACTTCTTTTTCGAATAAAAGGCCTGAAAATGATATAATGATAATACAAGAAGTAACTGAGACTGCTTAAGTTAAGAATCTTTACTTTTCTAGAATAAAAGCAAATGAGGTTTTACCTTTGGAAAAGTATCAAAAATAGCTTGAGGAATCGGCATTTCAGATATAACTTGCTCATTTATAGATTTAACAGCCTTCAGCATTTGGCGTATGGCTTCTGACTGGAGAACCAACTTTTTCCTTGCTTCAGGAGAAATTCCATTTGAAGGGACTCGAGGAACTGGTAACCACCACTTCTTGGTTGGTCTCTGACTTTTACTTCTGCCTTCTGCCTTGCTGCCTCCTTCTGCATACCAGAACTCAGTATCCACCATTGAGTCCAGCAATCCCTGAACAACTCTTACTGTTTCAATTGGTTGCGATGGCAAGAAAAGAGGAGAAGGTAGTTGAGCAAAGAGCATCTAAAATCATTATGACTTGATGAGAATAACAACGATGATGGATCAAACCTAGTATTATGGTGGATGCACCGCTGGAATTGATTTACGTAAACATAGACAGTGCCTTCAGAAATTGAGTTCATTGAACTAAAATTAGATCTTTCATGGAACACACCCAATTCATAACTCTGGCATCCACCAGGAACTTTTGACATAAGTATCTAGAGAGCAAGTCTCCATGAGATACACAAGATTTTCCTTTTCTTTTTCCTGGGTAAGAATGTGAGGGTTAGACAGATTTCTGCGCACCCAAATATATAATTCTTCACCTCCCAGAAGAGAGACAACTCCTGCGCCAGTGGCCTTCTGGACAGGCTATACAAGAGTTGATACGACAAATGGGTCACATCATCAGATCCAAGTCCTTACACATACACACGCCTTGCAAACTCATGCAGTTCTCCAGAAAGAGGAGGGGTTTTGTAGAACAGGCCCGAGTGGAGGCCATGGTTTCATTATTTTGAACACTCAACACTCACAAGTCACAACATAGAGGTTCCAGGAGCATTAAGTTATTAACAGCCAGTTTCTGCTGGCAAAGACTTACACAACCCTAGGTATAGCCCATTAATATCGCTGAGTTCTGATAAACTGAGACAATGGTCACAAAATTTGGATGCACCATCGACAAGTTAACTCCTCGTATGTGTCACAACCTTGAAACGAATTTAATATGGAAACAGTCCAATTTTCTGAAAGAGAAATGAGGAGCGGACAACCACAAGGAATAGCTAACCTAATCTTTGGCAGAATGATCCAAAAGAAAAACTTTCATTTCCTGGAAACTGACGTTGAAATTACTAAACGCCCAAATGGGAACCTGATGTTATGCGCATTGATAGAAGGAGCACCCAAGCTTGAAACTTGAATTATTCATGTCCACATCTAAATTGCCAGAGTATAAATTCTTTGAAGGCACTAGATACACAGCGAAGCTAAGACCATTTTTCTAGAGCAAGGCCACAACCATAAATAAGCATTGTTTGCTAGGATAGGCACAGAGACCAATCGAACAGCAACTACAACTAAAAGTCACCAAATCAATTTGGTCAACTTACAATGAGCATTGCGTCAAGCTTCTTAAGTGCTGGAAGATTCATTTGGACGTCAGAGCGAACTCGAGCTGTCATGACCTGCAGGTTTTATGAAACAGAAATAAATGCCGCTTTTAATCCAGCACCATCCGTTCATAACATAATCGACAAGACGCCTAAGCTCCATCCATGTTTATACCTCCAAGCACTTCCCATCCGGCACACGTTGCTTGGCAGGAACAAGTTCAACCATGTAGTTAGCAGGAGAGAGAAGCCAGTCCATTTCCCTACTCCATTTTCTTCTTCGGCCTTCTGACAATGGTTCCAATTTCCAAAGTTCTCCAAAGACAGATCCTAAGAGAAATTTCAAATCTAAGAAAAAATCGAGGATAGCAAGGGCCTTATACATCAAGGATCTAAGTCGAGTATCAAAGACTACACTTTGGCACAGCATTAAGGATAGAAGACTCCTAATAAGAGTTCACAAGATCAACTGGAACCTGCAAGATTGGTTATTGCATTCGACAAGGCGAGTGCAGTGCTCAGCCCTCTGGATCCTCCAGACAAATCCTCACCAAGAAGCAGCTTGGAAAACCTCTCCTTCATTGTGTCGATGTCATCCAACTTCATGGTGTAAGTTGATTTTTCCTTTGCATGGAAATCTTTGGGGCCGAGAAGCGACTCGTCGTTGCGCTGCTTTTCTTCCAGCTCACATGGTCGGGAAGACGATGAGGATGATTCGGACCTTTCTTTGCTTGAAGAAGCACTAAGGACATCGTCCTCCACTGAATCTGTACAGTAAGGTTCTCCAAGAGTGCCACTACTCTCGTTCTCGAAAGTATGGTTCTTATAGGTGCAACTTTCAAGACAATCATACGACATCATCCCTGCAAAAGCAGACTGTAACTCAAACCTAGCAACCAGAAATATCTCTATAATTAGTGAACGCAACAAAATCCACCCTTATCAAGGGATTCCACTATTTAGTCAGATCATAGCATCTCATAGAGGGTAATCAATAAGGTGATGCAAATTAGTGCCGGTTAAGGCATTGCGTGAAAAATTAAACTTTAGAATCAGAAGCCAAGAAGATGAAAATTTGGGTTTCAATCATGTACAGAAAGGAGAACATGACCGCACAGACTACCAAATACAGGCAGTGTGAAACCCTTAATCAAAGGATTTTAAAATATAAGGAGGAATAAAAGAAATGGGTTTTTCCAGAACAGCCAACCATGAATCACTCCCGTGATAGCGCAAGACCAACTTGGTTCGTCTCATTTGAAATGAAAATGATAGCGTCCCCTAATATATAAGAAAAGGACAGAAATTTACAGGAAAATAACAGAAGATAGTTGTGAAACTATGTCATGGTAAATTGGCTCCACAAGATGTATTTGCTTGACTGGTTAGGAACTTGTCCGATCACATCCTCTATGTGACCCTACCTAATCTGGTAGTACGTGAAAAGGCTTAGGAAAGGGATGCTCACTCTCGTGCTCTTCGAAATCCATGCTCATCTCACGGTCTCTACGGCAGCAGGCTAGCTTATGCATGACTATCAACTTCGCGAATCCCTTAAATCAATGATTTGCAGACCTGCAAACTAAGATTCTTCTTCTTCTTGGTACTTTTCAATTTCTAGTAGCACCTGCACGAGATTTAACTAATGATCAAGTGTTTGAAGGCAGAGGAGGATCAGCTACTCTTCGTTTTCTTCAAGGTGAAAGAGAAAGATAAGACGAGAATGTAGTGCAGACAAAATTTGTGATACAACAAAAAGGCAAAAGAACAAACCTTGTGCTTTACTAGCTCATATAAAGTTGCAAAACGTTTGTTGGTAGTCAAGGGATCTGCTGCGATAAAAGGGTCTCTCTCTCTCTCTATGTAGTGTAAGTTAAATGTCTCTCTCTAAGTTCTCATTCTCTTTCGCTAAAAATGGAACTTCAGTATTGATATTTATGTTTTTAAATAGTTAAATTCTCTCTCTCTCTCTCTCTCTCTCTCTCCACACAATTTTCACGCGCTTCCCCTAAAGTGGAATTTCACTATTGTTGTTTTTCCTGGCCATAGTGGTTTGTATTGTTTAACAGTGTACTTTTTTAGTAGTCAAAAGCTACCCGTCTTTCTGAATTTTCAAACCGTCCTCCTCTCTCTCTGTCTCTGAAATTGGAATTTCCCTCTGATATTCTACCCTTTTAGTAGCTAATCTCTCTCTTCTTTTAGTAGTTAATCTCTGTGTGTGTATGTCATACATGTGATTGTTTTTGTCATAACTCCTAAGTCCTAACAAAACATACAAATTACGAGACACAATTTCATGTTGCAATTATTCGTCGTGTCATGTCATTCCCCCCAAAAAACAGATCAATCCGAACACAACCCGATTCCTTTTGTCACAATGCATGGATGCAAACATAGGCATTTCAGGTTGTATTCGTTTTGACCGTTTCATGTCGGGTCATATTGTCAATGATTTAGTGTTTAACCTGTTCATGTTCATGTTAAAGGCTGTTCAATCCCAAAAAGACCTGGCCTTCTATTGGGTGGACACGGACAACGTTATTGGATTTCCAGGTTTTCGTGTTTGATCTTGTGCTAAAATACATTTGAAGGCGTGATTATTCCTAACAAATATGCTATGTTGTTGGTCATAACTAAGCCTGACAGATTTAAATTTTTCTTTCTTTGAATGGCATGCGTTCACATTGAACTCCCAACTCATGAGGTAAATGTGAACCACCCTTTACTTTTAATGCACACATCGACAAATCATATGCCAAGGGATAGGATTTTGTGCCCGAGCACATGGGTGCATTGATGGACCTTAATAGATATGTTCGGTTCCAGTTAACACGAAACCTGGAACCATAATCGAATTGGTCCAAGAAAATAGACCCAAATTTTAGAGGACGAGAGCGATATTGCTATATTAGAAAGTTTTAATATGAAGCAAATTTGTCATCAATTGTTGCTAAATCCATTGCCTTCAACTATGGATTTATAGTTGGACTAGGATATGGATTTCACCTGTTCCAGTATGTTATTTGAAATATTTAATGAATCTAAAATATTTGAATATGGATTAAGGATGGCAATGGGACAAGGTATGCCGGTTTTCACTCCATCCACACTACTCCCGTCCTAGAATCCTTTCTATAAACCTTGCTCGTCCCACGGGTTTTGAGGATCAAACCTGCACCCGTCCCTCACTCTTTTGTTACAACCCCGGCCCCGCCCTACCTCACCCCACCCCACCCCACCCCAATTCCACCTATAAAAGAAAAATCATTTAATATTATATAATCTACATAAAACACAAAAAAAATTTATATTATGAAACTAAAAGTTATTATGTGAATATATAGTTATATTATATAAAATATATACATTATATATATATATATATATATATATATCGGGACAGAGTTGGTTTTTCTTCTTGAGAACCTGCCCCATGTAAGGTCTGGAAGGAGAAGATACCTACAAGACGGGTAGGAATTGCCATCCCTAATCTCAATGCAATTCATCAACAAGTTTAATCTTATCCTAGACTTATGTGGTTGGCACAACCAAGCTTGAAATATAGAAGTCAGGCTAGCCAATAGAGCTCATATGTATTTTCTTCTTCTTACAAGAGGATGCCGAAGCCTAACACACATCAAGACATGCACTTTTTGAGAGTCGAACTCCCCAACACTAAAGCGTCTTGCCGTTGAGCTAACACTCTCAATGCAAGCTCATATGTATTTTCAAAAAGGGTTTTTTTCACATAACATTAGGGCCAGACACATCTATAGGTATATATAACCTCATCTTGTTCAATGGGCTAATTAGTAGTAGACATGATTCAGATCATTATATATATTATAAGCAGTCTACTTCCTTGGAATGATGAATTCCTAGATAATATATATTTATCTCATCTCTCTTCTATCATTCAGCAATCCCAAAGTTTCTTTCTGTTGTGAGTCTGATTAAATAAGAAAATTGATTATTTTCATACTTTAATCGAGAGAAACTAGTGGTTTCTCAGTCATGATCAACTTAAAGCAGAGTTGTACTATGACTCAACCTTTTCATAGGATGCTTGGAAGGTGTTTGATTATGAGGTGGGGACGACAGAACTCAAATTACTTCAGCATCTCACTCCCAAGAGTAGGCCACATGATCGGGTAAAAAGTAGGGTTATTGCATATTGAGGCCTTTGATTAAAAGTTAAAATAGCACTGTGGTTCTAGGCCTCATAATCAAACACTCCATAGTTATCATCCAAGCTCAAATACTGATAAACAGCTCCTCCAGGAGGTTTGTCTAGTAAAGGCCAGTCAGGATATATAAAATCAGGCTGGAATAGGAGGCTGTCTAGGCGCTCTTAGTGTGTGACAGCCATCCTTCACCTCGGGCACCACCGCCAGCAGAGATCTACATTGAACTAAGGTGGGGCAAACGGCCCCTGTATTTTATACGATCAATAAAGAAAAGATGCAGCTCACGGTTGAATTTGTGGCTATAATCCATGCTAGACTCAACATGAAATGGTGTCTAGCATCTCCCAAATCTTGTCCATTGATATTGTTTTTCGGAAAATTGAATATAATAACACTGTTTTTCACTCTTTTTTATTTCAATTTTTCAAAATTGCATTCGTATAATTGACTTGTTTAAACTGAGCAACTGTTTTAAAGTTCTTTTACAGAAAACTCTACGTTTCTACTGAATTTCACTGAACCTAAAGAGCGGTAGACAAAAGGAGAAGAGTAAACACGAAGCATAAGAGATCGAGAAGAAGAAAACGAGAAGTCACTTACATAAATCCCACTCTCTCTGCCCACGCTCTCTGCTTTTGTTTCCTTCAAAGAACCATCCGAATTGATGGTAATTACCTGATAAAATTGAAAAGGGTTTTACCACAACGATAATAATAATAATAATAATAATAATAATAATAATAACAATAATCCTCATTCCAAGCCTGTAAAGAAATAGAGAAGGAGAGATAAGAAAGTAAAGCTAGTGGAGTACCAAGTAAACTGTCTCGCGCGGAGCATTCGGCACCGGGAGTTGTTTAACAGAAGTATGTCGAAAGAAAACTGGAGAAAAGGAAACAAGGACGAGAGTGGGATTTGACACTACCATAATAATTAAAAAGAGAGAGAGAGAGAAGGATGCCATGAAAGAGTGGGGTTGCTTACCGTTAGGAGAAGAATCAACACGGCGTCGTCGTCACGCTTCAGGCTGTCGCCTTTCGACCTTCCCGCTCGGTCGAAACCGAATCACCAGAGACAGATAGAGAGGCAGTTTACTTTAAAAGCTTGAGTTGGTCATTTCGCATATGATTCATGATGGTTATATTCAAATCTTCACCGTTCTTGTCCTTTGAGATCTGTACACACCGGTTGGAATTTGTATTCATGGGCCACTACACACCTTCATCAAGTCAGATGTGTGGCAGGCATCTTCAAACACAATGCCAGTACAGAAAATGCAGTGCGCGACTCGATGAATCATGCTTGAAAAGGCATGTTTGTCATGAATATCATGAACATAAATCTAACTACGGTAAAAACTCGAGATACCAAACTTAATGACGCGTTCTTAAATCTCCGCCGCCCCAGTGAAGGATGGCTGCTTCTTTCCTGACTCACCTCATCGCAGTCACCCATTTGATAAAAAAAAATTTCAGCTGTCCATCACGAGTATGTACGGCTTAGATTTCACAAAACCCAATCTCTGCCCTTAAATGTAGTTAGTTGCATGTGCATCGTGGGCAATTAGTGTGGAGATAACTTTGAAAACTTTGCTTATTTAAGAGATCACCGCTTTCGACACAATTAAATACCATGGATTCTATGTGAAAACAAAGAATCCACGCAGCCAACCGTCTATGTACCGACCTACTATGAAAAAAATACTTAGTTGTTGTTGTAGAAAGAGAAATTTGAAATTTGAAATGCTTGGTGTTGAATTATTTATTTCAGGATCCAATGGGTTTTAGGACTTCTGTTGGCTTATGTAATTTGTTTGTACTTCATTCCCTTCTCACTCTCTGTGGACAGACATTAAAGCAAAGCTAGGACTCAAGTTGAGAGAGAATGTGGATTGCAGCTTTCTTGCTTGCAGCAGGCAGCAAATGCGATTGGGAAAGCGCACCAACTTTGGGTAAGAGAGGGTGAATGTTGATCCTAGGGTCAAGCACATGATCCACGGGCTTTGAGGAGCATTGCTGCTTGCAGAAAGCGACTCCCCACTGGTGTTGGTATCCAATGCATTGAATTCGATTAATTAGGTGGAAAATCATATTTGAATTATATCCGTATTCAAATTTCTGCACTAAGGCGCTTCTAAACCAGCTTTGAGGCTTGATCTTTCGCTTGTGCTTGTATATAGAGAGAGACCTGTTAATTGAAAGCTGTATGCAACTACAACAAAATGGAGTTGCAGTGATGGCCGTGACTGATGAATCCAGTGATAACTCGAGCAATGTTTGCTTTAATGGTCGACCGCCCTACTACTGAGATATCAAGCAACAACGGGATATTAGATCTCATAGAGTTTAACTCTTGCTCTCAACCCATGCCCAATGACCTTGAAGCTCCCTTCGTAACTCTGGAACCTTTTCTGCATTGGATCCGTTCGCTGCTTCATTTTGTAGGGAAACTCAAAGGGGCTCTATTTCATTACATCCCATACATATAATTAAAAACCATATGCCACTACAACAAAATGGAGTTGCGGTGATGGCCATTACTGGTGTTTTTGCTCTATGGTGAAGGTTAATCACAGATAAGTTATTCTCTTGCAGGTGACCGACCCTGACAGGAACTTCAATGTAGGAATGAGATGAAGATGTTGGTTTATCTTCATAGATATCAAAGTCCACATCTAGTCCTTGCTATTACTTTTAGTTTCTATTCAGGTCGAACCATTTAGACACAGTTCAACCAAGTCAAGCGGTCAGATTTTGCTGCTGTTACAAGTTTCGGCCGCCTCATTTTCCTTTATGTCAATTCATTTGTTTACCTAATATTGGTATTTAATTAGGAGATTCAAAGTCGTTAATTTAGCTTCCATAATAGTTGTTAGTTGTTCTGTCAACTCGGACTATCATGGGATGATCCCATAAGCTGAAATTGATGATTTAGTGTTGTTATCAAGATATCAAAAACGAAGTTATTCTCATCCTCCTTTGAGTTCAAAGATTCAATAAGTATGCACAACGAGCAATAGCTCACTTGGTTAGTGGGGCGACTCATTCACAATTGTCATGAGTTCAATACCCGGGGCATGCATTTGGCTTGGGGTGATTTAGAAATGATAGGTAGGTGGATGTATTTCTTCTTTACACACATGCTAAAGATAGCTTTGATTGATTTTAAATGATGCATGTGATTAATAATTACCTTATAAATATTTCAAAATGATTATATATGTTTAGTTTTGAGTATGTTTGAAAATGTTTTATTACTTGTATTGATACACAACATAAGTACGCCTGTGTGCAAGCGAAACATTATCTATTATGGACTCACCCGCTCTACAACAATATAAAATATTATCAAATGTAGAATGGTCGTACCAGGTACCATTAAAATATTATAAAATTGGCATGGCATGATGAGGGTGTTGTCAAAGGCCACATGAGCAACTAGAGGAAGGTTTAAGGACTCTTAGAACATATTTGGTCATTGGACATGATTGTAATCTTGATATTAAAACTAAAATAACATTTGATTATGTATGCATGATGTATTTTTATATTATAATATATGTGATTTAAAACATACAACAACAATAACAACTAAGCATTTTCCCATGCCAGATAGAGTTGCTACATGGATTCTTTGTTTCTACGTAGCCCTATCATAATTTGTAGAATCTATCATAGACAAGTCCGACAAAGTTTTACATTGGCGGTAAGAAACCTAATGTACCCTTCTCCTTTATCCGGACTTAAGACCGGCCATACAAGGGTAATCTCTTATATGGGCGGAGTTATGTGATTTAAAACATACATTTATATTTTTAGTATGCTTGTGGTTGTGGAAAAATCATATCCATATATGGAGCATGGATGTTAATGCTCATCCCTATTTGTAATCCTTACAAGAGCATTGAGGGAATAAAGGGGTTGCAGAAGTTGTTGGATGCACTGCTCTCATATGGTAGAACATGTTAAGTTGCACCTAGTTTGTTGTGTACTTGTAGTTATAAATTGTACCACCATGTATCTTGGACTTTGATTATAAATAAATAAATATGTATTGAATAGTTGATCTTAATGAGTTATGTCACTGTTGAACCATCAATTGCTAATATAGTTGTGACATGGCATGGACAGGCTTTATGTTCATGATGGATGGATTCTCTAAGGTGTGACAATACCAGCATGTGATCTTCCTTACACAAGTTTCTCTATCGAAAAGGAAAATACAAGAACAAAACAAGTTGTATAATTAGTGAAACGTCAAGGTATCATGATGTGTTTTTGAAACCAATATCCACTTTAACTTCAACGCATCATCGACGGATCCTCCTGTAAGGTACCAGCCATGGTGGAGGCAATGGCATCACTGCTGCAGTTCAACGCATCATCGACAGATCCTCCGGCAAGATACCTGCATAACCACCGTAAAATGTCCTACTACGTACTGTAGTTATTGTTGACACATTGTGTTCAGCGTCTCTCCAGCTCAGGTTTCACATGTTGAACCCATCCTGAGCTTGACCCGTTGGCTTCCCCATTATTTGGGGTCCAAAACAGCTTATGTTTCCAAATTGCATTCATCTACCAGAACATGCTAGCTCCATACATGAAGTTTTTCCGAATTCTAGAACTTCAATTACGTGTTAGTTGAATAGGTTTCGGATGCAGAGACATGCCTCTGGAAATGAATTTGCAGTATATTACTATATTCAATAGTTTCATTTTCTTAAGCAGTAGCCAAAAGGTGCCCAATTCAGTGGCAAACAGTAGCATCACCACAAAAGTATATATTAGCAGTTTGCTGATTCATGAATTTCAACTCCCAAATAGCAAGATCATGCTCCCTGCAAACATCCACATGAAAGAGACTTTTCTACAGGTCGCCATGAGCTCGATATATGAGTATTTTAAAAGAGAAACAGTACAACAATCATCTCAGACAAGCTAGTGTTAATAAAACTTTCTTAAACATATTCCCCACTTGAAGTAAAATACTTCCCCTATAGGTATAGGAGAATAAGGGAGCTGAGTATCACCATGCTTCAAATAAAGAATGCACTAACGCAAATGGACGGTAGACAATAAGAATGCCTAGATTACTGTATCATGAATCAATCACTTTATTCTCAGTGTCATCATTGTAAAGCATCTAGAATCAAATCCGCTTCCTCACACTGCTTATGGATAGCAGTAACAGTAGTCTCCAGCCTCTGTTAGCTTCGTTGTGACACTTCCATAGATTCATCAAATGAAATCACCAAATGATAGACGAGTCTAAATTTTAGTACAACTTTCCAATCGAGGCCCAAAAGTCTGGCCAGCATGTACAATGCATGCCTCTGTTCAATATACACTGGAATTTTAGTCTATTGAAGTCTCTCCTTCTGTATCTCGTGTCTGTGTGTGTGCATGCACGTGCAGCCATATCTGTATGGTGTGTGTATACGGGTGGCTGTTATGTCTGTATGTATGTTGGTTATGATCTCAGCTGTAACATAAAGTATTCTGCTTCCTCAAGTCAAAGGGAGGTTATTAGCCAAATAAACGCATACCAACAAGGCATATAACTATAGTTTCCAGCAAACACTCGATAATACGGCTATCAACTCAATTATCAACATAGAAGAAAAATAAATAAATTTGGAGGAACTCCTTTTTCTATTAGTATGGTTGCTTAAGAACTAGGACCGCAAGTATGGAATTTGCATCCGTAAATAGCAGAGAAGAAGGCAGATGGAGGAACTTTCCACATGGCCTTTCTTGCAAGTAAAACCAGGAAAATCTCCACAAAGACATCATTCAAGACAAGAAAATATAACTATTCAACCGCATGTGTGTTTTGTTTCTCTTCACTTATCCTGTATCCGTTAACATCTTCAATTTTCAGTTCGTAGATCTTGCATTTTGTGAAATTCAAGCTTTCAGTGGTCCTATTGGGATTTTACTTAGCAGAAAGGGTTTACTGCCAGATGACCATTCAAGGGTTTGAATTCAATGGGACATGCCCTTGAGCAAGCCCACCAGCATAGGCCCTGGAGATGAGGTCCTAACCTTGGAGTTTCAGTTCGTCTTGTTCCAACACCATGATAGATGGTTTCTCGAGTTATAAATTAGAAAAAAAGAAAAAGAAAGTTAGACTTGCAGTAGCATCAGAGACAAGCGAGTTTGCTCGAAGCTTCATTCCTCATCTTGTATGAAAAAACAATTCAACACAGGCTCCACTACCACCACAGCAGCAACCCAGATGTTGGAAATCGTGAGAAGGGCAGCGGAAGATCAAATGCCATAAAAACGATAAGAACAATGAAGAGAAAATATTGAGATCGGAGGAGGGGGCAAACCCTCCAATGGAGCCCCCTCTATCTCTCTCTTTATTAATCTCAGTCTCTTAACCCTAATACAAAACATCCAACCCTTATATAATGGGTTGTTAAACATAAAATAACCAAAATACCCTTAGTATTAGGGGCAATTACAATAATACCTACATATCAAAAATTACAAAACTAACACTAAAAACAGCATATACATATATTCTTCAACAACCCCCCTCAAGCTGGGAGGGAGATACTTCGAACTCCAAACTTGCCGAAAAATTGGTTCTTTATTCACCACACTTCCACAAATGATCTCTTTGAGGTTTCTCTAAATTAACTTAAACAATTAAGAACATACTTTGCTAGCGCACAACCCTTCTATGGGTGTTAGCCGCTCCTCTTCTTCTTTCTTCTCAATGAAGTGATTAGGCAACAATACTTCAAAAAATCATATTTTTCTTCTATTGAGAAAGCTGATTTTTATGGCAGGAGGTACTATCTCCACTATACACACTTCAAATGACTTTTCTATGCCCCTTCACATGGTGGTTGCTGCCGGTGTATTGGTTGAGTGTCCTCTCTCTACCACTCAAATAGCATAATACACAAATCAGATCATATTAATCAGTCCTTCGCCCCTTAACATGGTGACTGCAACTGCTTTTTCAGCTCTCTTACCGGTCCACTTAAGCAACTCAAGGTCTTAATTTTCATACTTCTTGGTGATACTGCCACGTTCCATACCAACAACTTCATCTTACCTCTTCTATTACTAAATTTTTCAAGCATAAGTAGTGAGAAACTATTTTTATGCACTCTATCTTTTCCTTCTTAACTCATTTCTATTGTTAAGTGTTATCTTTTCTTCTTGAAATACTCTTTTTAATCCTTTCTCCAAACTAACAACCTCATCATATAGCTTCTCCGCTTCACGAGCTAAAGGGATCAGATTATGCTTCTTTGAGACATTCAATGAAACAAATGGCATCTAGTGTTACCATCTCTCTTGAGCATTTCATCAAACAATTGGTGTGCAGGGTTAAAGATATTTCATCAAACACATGACATGTAGTGTTACCATCCCTCTTGAGCATTTCATCAAACAATTGGTGTCCAGGGTTAAAGCTTCTATGGGACATTTCATCAAACACTTTGGGTGCATGCACTGTTGCCTTCTTATGTACTTCAACCTTGAATTTGTCCTCCTTATTCCCCTTCTTCACTTTAAGAAGCATTTCAAAGGTGATTGTTTCTTCAATGATCTCCAACAACTCATAAGGAGCCAACGAGTTAGACTTTTGCTGGATGGTCTTGGCATAATGATTTGGTGCTTCTTGAACAATGGGTTCATGTGGGGGCACACATCCCCATCCTGACCCATGCTTTTCTTGCTTGACACTAAGATCAGAGGTGGTAGAAGGGGAATTGACTCGCTTGAACTCTGTTAACTCCTTGAAGTTCATCCAACACTTCTCCCAAACTTTCGCTTCATAAAGATGTTTCTGTCCCACCTTTGTTGGCTTCAAAGGTCAGACGATAGAGCATTGAAACCGATGTTGGACATCTACTGGCGCTCCCTCCATCATAGCCATCTCCGCTATGGTTTCTAACAAGATAAACATGACCATTGAAACCGATGAAACCAAAATCAGTGCCTTTCTCTCCAAATCCTCTCCTCCCATCAATCGTATGGCTTTTATACCATGTTCGAAGTCGTGGAAAGCGCAATGGAAAATCAAATATTACAAAAATGATAAGATCAATCAAGAGAAAATATTGAGATCGGAGGAGGGGGCAGGCTCTCTAATGGAGGCCCCTCCTATCTCTTTGTCTTTCTTAATCTCAGTCTCTTAACCCTAATACAAAATGTTCAACCCTTATATAATAGGTTGTTACACATAAAATAACCAAAATACCCTTAGTACTAGGTGCAATTACAATAATACCTAAATATCAAAAATTACAAAACTATCACTAAAAACAACATATACATATATTCTCCATATGCATGCAAGTTCCAGCTTGTAAATAGATGAATGCATAGCAAGATTAGAACGCTATATAATCCATGCGAAAGAGCTTTTACACTCCATATAAACCAAGACAGACTTGGCCAACTCCATGGACTTCACAAGTCGGGCATAATTCATAGATGACAAATCCTGGAAATATACAACTAGATCATGGATCACTCACCGGGTTGACTCAGTGACTCACCATGCATACTTTTCCAGTACATTTTTCAAATGAAATCTCAAAATATTAAACCCAACGTTCAAATATGTCAAAATATTGAATCCAACATTAGGACATATAACAAACAACAAAAAATCAAGTTCAAGTATTTAAAAGCTAGAACAGTCATCAACATGTAATAGAACAGCAGTTACTCGTTTAAATAATATAATGCATAACTGGAAACTAATCCCAACTCAATTATTCACATATGGCTCAGATGACTCGAGTAAGTCAGGTGATTCATGCAATCAAAGGAACAAGATAGGTGTCTCTTCTTATAGGCGATCCAAGTTGATTAGAGGAATCAACAGCCACATATGGTCTGTATCACTCGTCCACATAATGACTGTGCGGGTGTGTTCATGCATAATGAGGGTCACCCACATAATAATCTTAATAAAATGCATAATGTGCCCGAGTATTAAGACACGAATATGGATAAAATGAAAAAGAACGAACTAATACAACTGAAGGCAGACAGCAGAAGCCGCAATCAATCAGAAAGGGTACTTTATTTGCAATATTATTATCATAACATTGGGCAATTCCATCCACTATATTCATAAGCAATTGACATTTTGTAATATATAAACGAAATAACAACCACAGCATACGCGCACACTGTATGTAAATACATATATACGTACATTATATATATATATCGAATTCCAATCATGACGGTCAAATAGGAGAAGTCCTCCAAACTCAATCCAGAAGAACGAAATTAGCGGGTCCAAGAAAAGGAGATGTATTATAAAATTCGATCTCAAGGCGCCAAAAGGTAAAACGAAAACCAGCGATTTGCGCATGTAACATCAAGAAGAAAATTGAAATTTGAGAATCCACTTATACAATCCCAAAACGGAGACGGATCTGATTGCAAGAATTTCAACTAATGGTAAAAAGGGAAAATCTTTCTCGAAACAAAGAAGAATGGAAAATTGCTGCCGGAGACCTCAAGAACGGAAGTAACGAATCCAATATAGCGAGACTTACGGAATTGTATCAAAAGCTACCAAAAGCAAACGGAAAATCGGAGGTGTTGCCGCATAGCAACTGTCCTATGAAGAAAATAAAGCATAAAAACATGATATTCTTACCGATCGGACCGCTAATTCAAAAACCATTTCAAGATCTATGAACGGAGCCATGAACGAAGAAATACCAAAACTTTCCGGCTGGAAAACCACTGAATCGTCGGAGCGTCACCGGTCCGATCTCTTTTTCACTACCGTCTCTCATTCAGTTGATGCAAGGCGGGGACGCAAAGCTCGTTTAGCGAAGTACCCGTTCCCGACCGACACGCCAGTGAGGATGAAAAGCGAGAGAGAGAGATATCTGTCCTCAACCTACGACATTGCCATCTCTTCTTTTAGATCGGGTTCGAGTCATGATAGGTACCGAACAGGTGTCTGGCTGGTTTTGATCAACTATGATTTGTTGGGATTTGATTGTGCTCTCTCATATTTGGCACTGACTCCGTTTGCTTGGAGTTTGATTCTTTCAAATCGTGGTCCGGACTCTGGAGCCATCCCAACCCTCTAGTTAAATGCCTTCAAGTAAACCTCGTGGGTTCCGGGTAAACCAGTACTGGAGGTTTCAGGCGCTTTGGTTCTACCAATTTTATAACCAAAATCGTCTCCCTCTGGTTGTCATGCCAACTCTGTTTCTGTCATTTTTGGGTCCAACTGTGCAGTGGTTTAGCTTTAGATTTTAGGTCCAATTTAAGTCTGACTTCATTTGAAAGACACGCCTTCAAGGTGAGATTTTCGAGCCGAAAACAAAACATGGCTTGAAATCTTCAGTTTCGGTTTGGTTCCTTGTCCTGGTTCCGCTGGTTTAAGGACAGTTCGAGTTGGGTTCAAACCGGTACGATGGCTCCAAACCGGCCATCTCTTCCTCAAAGGACTTCCCTTAAAACAGTAAAGACACCAATAAATGTCCCGTTTGATTCGCATAGCCGGGCTTGCAGTACCGGAACTGTATTGCTGGGTGTGGGAGCAGGCCCAAGAAATCCGCAAACTTGGACCCGGTACCGGAACTCTCTAACTTTGTAAACGATTTTGCGCATGCCTCGTCGAACGCCAACGGGCAACAACGTTCCCTCGCTCACCTTCTTCCTCACGGTCGATTAAATTTGGTGTTTGGATTTGATTGGCGAGGACGAGAACTGACGAATCATCCGATGGGGCGACCTTCTCAAAATGGAGCTCCTGCATTTCGCTTTACTCCGAACGAGGTAAAACGTAAAACCTTTTGTCTTCCTTCTCAAATCGTTCGATTCAGGAAACTGGCGAGTTCGTGTGTGAATTGGGTCATTGTTTTTATCATCATTTTCAATCTCTTTCTCGCCCGTGAATGGGTTCCATACTTTTTCATGTTTCTTTTTTCTTTCCCCTCCTTTGGTTAGGGTTTTGCTCCCTTTTCTTGCTAGAGTGTTCTTTATCATGGTGTCTTAGGTTAGTTGTATCTCAGGATTTCTCTGTGCTGTGGGAAGCTTTTCTTAATTGAATAAAAGAAGAGGTGCTAGATGAAGTTCGTATTAGAAGATGAGTATCAGTTAAGGGAGGGGTTTCTTCGTTACAGCACGTTTTTCAGACTTCCGAGGAGCATCATTCTCTATCATCAGTGGGGAATACTTTCAAAAACCCAATTTTTAGGCATCATTTCAAACGAGAGAAAGTTGAGGTTGTGAGAAGATGAACCTAGTGTGGCTCTTCTAGGATCTTGATTCACTGGTCAGGTTGTCTAGCAGAGTTGGTGCCTCCCAGTTTGATTGGTTCCAGAGAAAATTGAAAAGCGCATTAGGTTAAGTTCAGTCTGCATGACCGCATTGTTTAGTGACTCCCGTGCATTTCTCTTCAATGTTGTAACATATCTCACTACGTGTCTTAATGCATATATGGATATGGACGGACAAATCGATGCACTTCTGTGCTTAGATATTTGCTAAACATGCTTCTGCCATCCTTTCTATAATTGCAACAATTTTCTCTTCTTTCTCTGGTTTGATACATATGGCTGTTCCTGCAAAGGTGTATGGCGAAATGCCTCCTATTGAATTAGTTGTAAGATATTTAGTTGTAAGTGGTTCAGAAAAAATTTCAGCTCCCAGCCTGTGTATTACAACAGACTACAATGGATGGTGATAGTCGCAGTGCTGAGTCAGACTGTGTATTACAACAAAACACTATCATTTAGTTACGCCTTCATTTGGATTTTTTTTAAACGACATGCAACAACAACAACAACTAAACCTTTTCCCATACTAGACGGGGTCGGCTACATGGATTCTTTGTTTCCACAGATCCCTATCGTGTGCCATGTTAGCAGATAACTCACAATAAGCTAGATCATTTTTTATTGTTTCTTTCCAACACTTTTGTGGTCGTCCTCTAGCTCTTTTAATACTTTCCAAATTTAGTTTTTCTAACCTTCTTACGGGTTCTTCTTTTGATATTCTTTCTATATGTCCAAACCATCTTAAACGATATTCTCTCATTTTATTCTCTATTGGTGCCACTCCTAATTTGTTTCTAATAACCTCATTATGTATACGGTCTTTTCTTGTATGACCACTCATCCATCTCAACATCTTTATTTCTGTCACAGACATCTTTTGTACATGTTGATGATTAACTGCCCAACACTCAGAACCATAAAACATGGCAGGCCTAATTGCTGCTCTATAATATTTACCTTTTAACTTTAATGGTATCTTCTTATCACAAAGAATACCTGATGCTCCTCTCCATTTTAACCAACCAACATTAATTCTATGCGTAAGATCTCCATCAATTCTTCCATCACTTTGAAAAATTGACCCTAGGTATTTAAAACTTTCCTTTTGGGGGATGCAATGTGTGCCAATTTTAATTTCTATGTCCTCTGAGGTAACCAAATGATCAAACTTACATTCCATATATTTGTCTTTGTTCTACTAAGTCGGAGGCCTTTGCTTTCTAATGTTTATTTCCATAGTTTCAATTTTCTATTAACTTTTTCCTTAGACTCCTCCACTAATACAATGTCATCTGCAAATAACATACACCAAGGTACTTCATCTTGAATATGTTTTGTTAACTCATCCATCACCATTATAAATAATTATGGACTTAAAGTTGATCCTTGATGTAACCCAATATTAACTTCAAAGAAGTCTGTCATTCCTTCATGAGTCCTCACACATGTTTTTGCACCATCATACATGTCTCTTATAAGGTTAATGTATGTCAATGGGATACCTCTTTTTTCCAAAGTTCTCTAAAGAACCTCCCTTGGTACCCTATCATAAGCTTTTTCTAGATCAATAAATATCATGTGAAGGTTTTTCTTTTTTGCTCTAAAATGTTCTATAAGACGTCTTAAAAGGTGAATCGCTTCAATAGTAGATCTGCCTGGCATGAATCCAAATTGGTTCTCTGTTGTACTTGATACTTGTCTTAACCTACGTTCGATAATTCTTTCCCATAATTTCATAGTATGACTCATTAAAAAGATTATAAAAATAGTTTTTCCATCTATTTCTTATATCATCATTTGTCACTAGAATTTTTTCATCCTCGTCTTTTATGCATCTAACATAATTAAGATCTTTAGTTTTCTTATCTCTAGCCCTAGCTATCCTAAAAATATCTCTTTCACCCTCTTTTGAGTTGAGTTTTTTATATAAATCCTCCCAAATTTTAGCTTTTGCTTCACTCACGGCCTTTTTTGCTTCCTTCTTTGCTTTCTTATAAGCCTCTAAAGTTTCACTAGTCTTCTTAGCATAATATAATTTGTAACATGCCATCTTTGCCTTGATTTTATTTTGCATAAATTCACTCCACCACCAAACTTCTTTTTGTGCCGGTACAACTCCCTTAGATTCACCTAACACATCTTTTATCACTTTTCCTAATATGTATAGCTACATTGTTCCACGTATCACAAGGTGTACCAACATAATTCCAAACATCTCCTTGAAGGACTTTTTGTTTAAATATATCTTCTTTCTCGCTTTTGGATCAACTTTAAGTCCATACTGATTTATAATGGTGATGGATGAGTTAACAAAACATATTCAAGATGAAGTACCTTGGTGTATGTTATTTGCAGATGACATTGTATTAGTGGAGGAGTCTAAGAAAAAAGTTAATAGAAAATTGGAACTATGGAGAGAAACATTAGAAAACAAAGGCCTCCGACTTAGTAGAACAAAGACAGAATATATGGAATGTAAGTTTGATCATTTGGCTATTTCAGAGGACATAGAAATTAAAATTGGCACACATTGCATTCCCCAAAAGGAAAGTTTTAAATACCTAGGGTCAATTTTTCAAAGTGATGGAAGAATTGATGGAGATGTTACACATAGAATTAATGCTGGTTGGTTAAAATGGAGAGGAGCATCAGGTATTCTTTGTGATAAGAAGATACTATTAAAATTAAAAGGTAAATATTATAGAGCAGCAGTTAGGCCTGCCATGTTTTATGGTTCTGAGTGTTGGGCAGTTAATCATCAACATGTACAAAAGATGTCTGTGACAGAAATGAAGATGTTGAGATGGATGAGTGGTCATACAAGAAAAGACCGTATACATAATGAGGTTATTAGAAACAAATTAGGAGTGGCACCAATAGAGGATAAAATGAGAGAACATCGTTTAAGATGGTTTGGACATATAGAAAGAAGATCAAAAGAAGAACCTGTAAGAAGGTTAGAAAACCTAAATTTGGAAAGTATTAAAAGAGGTAGAGGACGACCACAAAAGTGTTGGAAAGAAACAATAAAGAATGATCTAGCTTATTGGGAGTTAACTGCTAACATGGCACACGATAGAGATCTGTGGAAACAAAGAATCCATGTAGCCGACCCCGTCTAGTATGGAAAAAGGCTTAGTTGTTGTTGTTGTATATCTTCTTTCTCGCTTTTGAGGTTCCACCATTTAGTCCGAATAGCTCGATGCACTCTTTTCTTCTTTGTCCATTTTTTTTATTTATAAATCCATAACTAAAAGTTGTTGTTGGGTAGTTAAGCTTTCTCCTCGAATTACCTTGCAATATTTATAACACGATCTATCTTTTTCCTACAAACAAAATAATCAATTTGTGTTTGTAATAAGCCACTCTTATAAGTAATTAAATGTTTATCTCATTTTTTGAATATTGTATTGACTATAAAGAGATCAAATGCCATAGCAAAATTTAAAATCTCCTTACCTTCCTCATTTATATCCCCAAATTCAAAGTTTCCATGAATACCTTGATATCCTAATGCCTCTTTACCGACATGTCCATTTAAGTCTCCTCCTAAACAAATCATCTCCCTTTGTGGAATCTTTTGAATCACCTTATCCAACTCTTCCCAAAAAGTTGTATTTATACTATCTTCTAGTCCTACTTGGGGTGCGTAAGCACAAACTATATTCAAAACCTCTGCTCCTAACACTAATTTCAACGTCATGATTCGATCACTATATCGTTGTATGTCTACTACACTATCCTTTAAATCTTTATTTATGATAATACCAATTCCGTTTTGAGCATTTTCTTTACCTGAGTACCATAATTTAAAACCTGTATCCTCTATCTCCTTTGCTTTTTCTCCAACCCATTTTTGTCTCTTGTAAACATAGAATATGAATCTTTCTCCGAATCATAGTATCTACCACCTCCATTAGCTTACCGGATAATGTTATGATATTCCAAGAACCAATATGAATCTTATTATCTAGGACTAGCTTCCTTACCCCCCACATCCGTTCATAATCAAAATGCGGAGACCCTCTCTGAAAATTATTCACTACATTCAGGCGACAATGTAGTGGGACTAACTTCTTTACTCACACTCGTCCATGATGTGGGAACCCTCTCTGCAATTGATTCACTACATTCGGGCGAAAATGTAGTGGCCCTTTTTTACTTATTACTGCATTCGGGCTCTGCAGCACGTCGCTAGGCGGGGACACCCCAAAGCAATGCTCATAATTTTTGTAATCCATGTTATAAAAATCCGATGAAGTTTTACGTTGGCTGTTGGAAGCCTAACACAACCCTCCTCCCTTATCCGAGCTTGGGACCGGCAATGCAAGGGTGATCCCTTATAAACGACATGCATTGTACAAAAAAAGAAAATCCATGTAGCCGACCACATCTAGTATGGGAAAAGGGTTAGTTGTTGTTGTTTGTTTGTTTGTTGACATGTATTGTACATACTGCATAGGCAGGGCCAAAGGATAGAGGGTCCTTATCGATGCCACCACACTGCCTGTCTTTTGGGAGGGATTCTTTATAGTGTGAAGCCTAAGAAAAGGCTGGTGTTATGTCTTGAATTGGCTATAATGTGTCATTTGCTATCTAGCTTAACTTAGACATCTTAATCACTGTCGGGCCTGCCAGCCATCTAATGACTAAACAAGTGTTGAGAGAAACCACTATGTCTGTAGCTAGTTGCTGGAGGTAATCAGACTATCAGAGAGAAAGGTTATTTGGGTCTGGACCAGATTTTTTGGAGCCACTAGAAGATGGAAATGGCCAAAGAGAAAGCCACCAAAGAATTGACTACATGAAACCAACCCCTAAGAAAAGACATTGTGGAGGGTCGCTGGGGATATCACATGGGTAGTCTGGTCTCTCATTAGGATCTTAGCGGTGTAAGGAAACTACATAATTTAAGCACCTTAAGATCTTTATTTTTTCCTTTGAAGACAAGATAGATTCATTCTACACAGAACATTGATTACAAGGTATGTTTGATGAGGGTTGTTCTTGCTAGACTTCTATTTGTGTGTCAGCATTGCAAAGTTAAATTAAACATAACCAACTCATGTATATTATAAGGAAGTGCAAAGACAGATTGTATCTTTGTCCTGATAGCCATTACTCCACTTGATAAAGAAGATAGGGGTGCCTGTTCTTTCCAAACGAGCCTTATTGCTCCCCAAAATTGTGTTTGTCCTTTTCCTCAAAAGAAACTGCTCTTGTTCTGGGGTGTTCAGGAAGACTAGGCATTTAATGAAGGTGGTGGATATTTTCAACGTGAAATTGAGATGATTCATGTCAGTAACTTGTGTACTATTATGCAGAGACATGCGCATTGCATGTAACGGGTGGGTAAGATTGGATCCTCTAGTAAGGGAGAAAGGTCTGTTTGGCCTTATGACACATGCCATCATGTTGTTTCTTATATTTTTCTAGTAATAGACACAAAGAGTAATTGAGAATCTGTGTAAGTGGTGGTATTTGGGCATATGCATGTAAACAATTTGCATGTTTGTATTTGTCTATGGATATCTGAATCTTGTAACATTTTTAGGGTTCAAGTCTAATTGATTTTCTTTGTTCTTATATTGAACTTGTTGATCATTCTCATGTTTTTCCCTCAAAGATAATGGAAATGGAAGCATGCTTGCATGATGCCAATAATGGGATGCCTGCTCGTGAGGTTCTAACTATGCTTGCAGAAAAGTTCAGGTACTTTGCCTTTATGCTGAAATGGTAACCGGTGGTTCCACCTTACCCTTGATGTCCATAGGGGAAGTGTCTAAATAAACTAAATAAACTTTTATCTTTATCAAGTGCATCAGCAGAGAGATCTGGAAAAGTTGTCGTGCAACAAAAGCAGGTTAGCTACTAACTTTGAGGAGAACCTTGCAGTTGGTTCCGTACTATTTTTCTTCATTTGAGGACTTTTTCTTATAACGAGTGTGGTGCAGGTTTGGAATTGGTTTCAGAATCGGAGGTATGCACAAAGGGCCAGATCGCTTAAGCCTACTGGAAAATTGTCCGTCTCACCTCTTCCACGGGATGATTCCCTTACCTCGCGACAAACGAGTTACCCAGCTTCTATTGTATCAGGTTACTTACTCTCTTTGTAGCATAAATAAACCTTTGCAAACAATTGGTCCTTCGATGAAGGGGAGAGAAGATTTTAGAGTTCTACCTAAGCTGATGTATAATTTATGTTGCTGCTACGTAAGGGAAATATTTGCCTTAGGTGATTGTCCCTATATGGCAAGTGCGAAAATACAAAGTATTGCTTTTCTCCATTTGGACTCGCTGCATAGACTGGTTCAATGCTTGGATGCTAATATTGGGAAGTGTCAGTTGACAACCTGAGTTTCTATAGAAGCATTATGGTTTTAACTTTTATTTTCTGGTAACCACTATGTAAACTGGTCGAAGATGGCTCAAGCATTTGTGCACGTTCTCTTATTATCCTTTCCATGAAACTTGTCAATTGTATGCTGCATTCTGGTCTTTATGCTTGCCATTTTGTTTCGGTGCCAAGACATGCTCTAACTAAGATGGAATGCGTCTTCACCTGATCTGTTTTCAAATTTTGCTTCTTATTTAATCAACAACAACAACAACTAACCCTTTTCCCATACTAGATGGGGTCATTCTTTGTTTCCGTAGAGCTCGATCACGTGCCATGCTAACATTTAACTCAACATAAGCTAGATAATTTTGCTTCGTATTTAATGTGAAATAATTAGGAGTACATTGGTTTTGGTGCAATAGAATCTATAAAAGAAAAGAAAGCAATGTTTTACTAGGATTCTATGCTGTTTGTTTTTTTCTCATGTTTTTCATCTTGATGGCTGCTGAGTCTAATGTGACTGTTGATTTGGTTAAATGGTAGGGCAAAATACTGTTGATGGTACCCAGATGGAATTTGAAGCCAAGTCAGCTAGGGATGGGGCATGGTTTGTATTTAATTCTTTCCTAGCACGTCTGAATTTATTCTCTTTCTTGTTCTATCTTTGAATAACTTGTTTCGCCTGTTGGAAAATTTAATAAACATCTACTCATAAAAAAAGTGAACGGTCCTGCTATGCAAGTGAATGTGTCTTTTGCTACTGGATATCTATTGTGTTCCTTTCCAAGAAAAGTGCAGCTTACATGAGAATATTGCATACTACCCACAGATTATATGACTTTTGTTTCAATCAAGCTTTAGTTAAATTAAAACTGATCCTTATACTGTTTAAGAGCATTTAGATGCAAACATAAGAATGAGCAAATGGATCTTTTATGTTCTTTTGGCTTGTTTGGAGAGAAAGGAATATAAGGGTGTTTGATGTGGTGGAAAAATCCTTAACCGAGCTGCTGGAAAGTTGCAACGTGCTTCTGTTTTTTTTGGCATAGGTAACTATTTGGAGCTTGTTATGGAATTCATAATTATAGAGTTATGTATGATGTACAGGATGCACTGCTTTGGTGCTTTTAGTGGAACTTGCTTTCCTGAAAAAAGAACGAGTGCGTGGTGAAAGTATGAGTTATATGGCAACATACATAACAATCAAAAGCCAAAACTACAAACTTTACCATCTTTTCAAGAAGTTCAAAGTATTGCTAGTTGCACTGTTGCAGCACCATATTGTATGAGATCAACTATTTTTTGCATTTACTGAATTAAGAATTTAAGACGACAACAACAACAACAACAACTAAGCCTTTTCCCATACTAGACATGGTCGGCTACATGGATTCTTTGTTTCCACAGATCCCTATCGTGTGCCATGTTAGCAGTTAACTCCCAATAAGCTAGATCATTCTTTATTGTTTCTTTCCAACACTTTTGTGGTCTTCCTCTACCTCTTTTAATACTTTCCAAATTTAGTTTTTCTAACCTTCTTACAGGTTCTTCTTTTGATCTTCTTTCTATATGTCCAAACCATCTTAAACGATGTTCTCTCATTTTATCCTCTATTGGTGCCACTCCTAGTTTGTTTCTAATAACCTCATTATGTATACGGTCTTTTCTTGTATGACCACTCATCCATCTCAACATCTTCATTTTTGTCACAGACATCTTTTGTACATGTTGATGATTAACTGCCCAATACTCAGAACCATAAAACATGGCAGGCCTAATTGCTGCTCTATAATATTTACCTTTTAATTTTAATGGTATCTTCTTATCACGAAGAATACCTGAAGCTCCTCTCCATTTTAACCAACCAGCATTTGAATGATTTAAGAAGCAAAGAATACCTAATTTGAATGACACCTTTGAATTAAGAATTTAAGAAACAAATGAAAATCGAAAAACTGAAAAACTCAAGAAAACTACGGAACATATCATTAATAGAGAACATTAAAAAAAGTTCAAGAATCAATGATTTAATGAACATAAAATAATATAAGGAGAAATTTTTTATAGAAAACCATTGGTATCGTACAGTACACTATGATAATGGTACAATATTTTCCCGACAGTTTATGTATTTTAAGACACAGTACACTGCACAATGATAAATAGTTAAACTGAGGGTGTCAATCAAGCTACTGTATAATCGTATTTGACTGTTGGTACACTATTACATTTAAAGCATCTATTTCTACTTTATTTTATAAACAATACAAGCTCTTCACAAGCAAAGGCCTCAAGTTGTTGCTTTCTTTACATAAGCCTTAATATTAAAAAATACATCTTTTATTATCCTTAATTGTTGCTAGTCAGATTAGATTTGTCACAACTTTCTTGTTGAATGTTACTAGTTTTAATTTTTGCTGTTTTAGTGACATTGTTATGCCTGTGATTGCCAGGTATGATGTTGGAATCTTTGTTTCAACCAGGATGTTTGAGACCGCTGATCCGGTAATGCTATAATTGTGTCAAATTACAACTTGATTTTATTCTTGTTTGCAAAAGAGTTTGGTTCTAAAGCTATAAAAAGTTTTTTAGCCTTCATTGTCAAGACTCTAGGATACACAAATATGGTCTCTTTGGAGCCTGCTCTCCCTCCAGCCCCCCCCCCCCCCACCCCTCTACTCCTTTCTTCTGCGGGTGTGTGTGTGGGTGGATACTGTATCAAAGACTGAGCTCCGGTGGCTAAGATTCTTCAACATGAACCACTCAACTGCCGCACTTGAGCCCATATGTTAACTTTCCTCTTTTCTGTATATTGGTTTGTCTTGGTAGCTTCCATTGCCTAATTTGTTGATTGTAGGTTGCTTATATAAATTGGGAAAAATGATTTAAGTTTCACACTTTTCTCACTGTTTATGGATCAGTATAGCTGCTAAAGGGTTGTGTATATTACCAAGCAGGAGGTTTGTGTACGGTTTTCAGGATTTGGTTCGGAGGAAGATGAATGGATTAATGTGAAAAAACTTGTCAGGCAGCGGTCACTTCCATGTGAGGCCACTGAGTGTATTGTTGTACTTCCAGGAGATCTTATACTCTGTTTCCAGGTTTTCTTTTTGCCACTCATATTGGGATGTACTTCATTGCTTGTTTGTAAAGTTTTATGAATTATGAATTTTAAGGTTGGATCCTGAATTCCTGATTGCATAATTTCAGGAAGGCAAAGAACAAGCTCTTTATTTTGATGCTCATGTTCTTGATGTTCAACGAAGACGGCATGATGTGCGTGGATGCCGTTGCAGGTTTCTTGTGCGTTACGACCATGATCAGTCAGAGGTACAACTTTCTATCTCTTACATGAAACAGAATCAGCCATCATCCTTTATTCATATACCTTCCTTTTCATCCATCTGGATGCGGACCATGGCTTGTATAATCCATCTCATTATGGGCCGTAGTTGGTATTCAGGCACCATTTTGCAACGGACTTATTTTAAGGCTGCCTATGGACAGACTGATCAGGTTATTACTTTGAGATAACTCCAGAAAAGGAGTTCCACATGTATATTGTAAGTGTTAAGGAAAGTCGTCTTGTCATGTAATGAGAGTCAAGTCGTGTAAAAGAGTCCTGTCTCATGTTATTTTGTCATTTTGAGTCTTATGTTATCTTAGAAATAGTTAATTCTTAGTAGGGGTAAATTAGGAAATTAAGTTAGATAGGGTATTAATAGGTGATTAGGGTTAGATAGAAGAGACAAGAAAGAAGTGGGGGACGGCTGAAAAGTTGCTGCAGATTTTGGGCATGATGCAGATTGGAGGGATGCCTCCAATCTGCCGTATAATGTAAGTTCTTTTTATGTTGAATAATATGAAGTTTATTCTCAAGATGGTATCAGACGTCAGGCGTTTCTTCTTTGGGATTTCTGAACTTTTGAGCCTCGCAATAAGATCTTGCATTTGCCATCGCCACTCCTTGTTTGCCAGCCTCTTGTCAGGCAGTTTTTATTGCATGGGCTGTTATCGCATTGAAGAATCCACTGGAGAAGATTGCACAGCCATCGATCCAACCTCAGCATAGCGAGGCACTGCTCCACGTGAATTGAGGCCCCTCGTCCCATCGCACGTCAAGCCACCACAATCAACGTTTTTGTGTCTCTGCGACATACACATAACCTCCTGTTTTTTCCAGATTTGGCGCATTAGTATTTGCAGCGGTCATATTTTTTGCTGCTTTGTTCCATTATCCCCCAGCTGCTCCTCAATTAATCTTTTGTAGCGTTAATATCTTTTTGCTGTCTGGTTGGTTACATTATTTTCCGCATCGGCTGCCCTAGTGTGTTCCATTTGTGACGCTTGATTCTTCCCCTTGCTCTGCCATTATTCAGTCCAATCTTGGCCCACTCATACTTGCTGAATTTTTTCTCTTCTCATTTAGTCCTCCATGGCTGAAAAGGGTAAAGGCATTGACCTTTCTTCTCATGCCGGCGAACATTATGGTTTCTTTGACAAATCGGACCATATTCAGATTACCACGACTAAACTGGATGGATGTAATTACATGGAATGGGCACGCTCTGTGGAACTTGCCATTATAGCAAGGGGGAGATGGGAACATTTGATGGGTTAATCCTCCATTCCAACGCCACATGACAATCTTTATTCCACCTGGAAAAGAGAAGATGCCTTAATCTCCTCGTGGTTGCTCCAGTCCATGATTTCATCCATTATTAAAACTTTTATGTTTTTAGACTCTGCACATGCCATTTGGTGTGCCGTCGCTGAGGCTTATTCCCCGAAGAAGAATGTTGCCAAAGAATATGAGATTCTGGAGCGAATCAGAAAGTGCAAACAAGCCACTCGCTCTATCAGTACACATACTATACAGATCTCCGTGGTCTTTGGGATGAACTACTCTACTATACGAATATCCAGTGTTCGACTTGTTATAATGAACGATAGGCTGCGATTGAAAAGAAGAAAGTATTTGATTTATTGTGGGGTGTGAATATAGAATTTGAATCAGTCAAACTGAATATCTTAGGGAGAGACGAACTTTCGTCTTTGGGCACTGTTTACTCCTTATTAATCAGAGAAGAAGACCGCAGGAATCTTGAAAAGGATCAACTTCTTACTCCAGATCAGCATGCACTTCAGGTTAGAGAAGACAATTCACATTTTCGGAGCAGAGGGGGACTCCAGAGTCGTGGTCGATTTACTTCAGAAGAAAGAAATACACTTGTCTGCTCTCATTGTGGAAAATCGCGTCATACCAGAGATCATTGTTGGGAATTACATGGTAAACCAGATTACTATAGACATCGCAATCCCTCAGTCCACTCTGTAGAAAGTTCCACTCCCAGCACTGATGGCATTCAGGAGATTATCAAACGCATAGAAAGTCTTGAACAACGATTCTCTGAAAAACCCTTTGCTCCTCCCAACCACGCTGCCATAGCTCAAGCTACACATACAGTAACGGGTAAAACTCCTCATACTTTTCAGCTTACCAGACTCTTACAGAGCAGGCACCCATTAAATTGGTAGATGGTTCATTCACTTATATGATTAGACAGGGCAGTGTATCTACATGTCTTTCAGATTTATCATCAGTATATCATGTTCCCAGTTTTCCGCTCAATCTTCTTTCCGTCAGCTCTTTAACTCGTACCTTAAATTGTTGTGTGACTTTTCATCGTATTGGTTGTGTATTTCAGGATCTGAAGACGGGAAAAATCTTTGGACATAGTAAATTACATAAAGGATTATACATTCTTAAAGACTCATCTCAGCCTTCCACCTCCTACAGTGTCTCCGCCCTAACCGCTCCAGATGCAGATCTTCGTCTTTGGCATTATCGTCTTGGTCATCTCCCAGTGTCCAAAATTCTATATGTTGGTCTTCACTTTCGACTCTAGTCAAATAAATTTTCGTTTGAACGTGAAGTCGGTCAACTTGGGAAACACCAAAGGGCATCTTATCCTTTAAGTGATTCTCGCCGATCTCAGCCTTTTGAACTTATTCACTCTGATGTTTGGGGTCCTAGTCCCGTCAAGTCTTTGTTTGGTCATAAGTATTTTGTATCCTTCATTGATGATTGTACTCGATTTACCATCGTTTACTTAATGAAATCAAAGTCTGAAGTTGCATCTATTTTTTCCATTGTGCATAAATTTATTTATACTAAATTCCATGCCACGGTTAAAATTCTTCGGTCCGATAATGGGGGCGAATACGTTGGGACTCAATTAGTCACTTATCTCCAAGCCCAGAGCATTGTTCATCAGACTACCTGTCCTTATACACCTCAATAGAATGGTCTTGCTGAACGAAAGAATCGTCATATTCTGGAAGTTGCCCGAACCCTTCTCCTTCAAAGTAATGATCCCAAATTCTATTGGAGCGAAGCTGTCCTTACTGATGTTTATCTTATAAATCGCATGCCCAGTAATACTCTTCAGGGGGAGAGTCCTCTTCATACTCTTAATCAGTGTTGTCTGACGCGTATCGTATCGTGTATTGCTGGGCTCCACGATACGGGCGTATATATCGTATCGTACTTTAATATTAAAATAATGTAAAAATTAATTAAAAATTAATAAAAAATAGTAAAAAATCAAAAAAGATCAGGAAAAAATCAGGAAAAATCTGATAATTGCTTTAAATTCATATAATGTAAGTTTAGTACAGATTGAGCATTCAACATTGAACAATTGCATCCAAATTTATATATTTTGAATCCAAAAAATAAAATACAGATATAGTTTACACTTTACAGTACACTACAGCTACATATAATGTTACATTTTACAAATTGTAATCAGGATCATCAACTAAATAATCTTCATCTTCTCCTTGTTGCAGATCCTCATCATCATCAGCCACGCCCACATCTTCTTCTTCAAAATCAAATTCTTCATCTCCATAATGTTGTTGCGCTCCTTCCAAATTAATCCAGGCAACGTCTTCTTCTGTTAGGAGGGCATTTTCTTCAGTGTCTTCCATAACCCAATCTTCTAATATATCAAAATTATCCAAAACTTATTGGATCGAACTGACTTTCTTCTCTATTTACTTTTTTTAATTGCCTACGACACAAACAAAGATAAACAATTAGTAAGTAATATTAACAATTGAAAACTGAAGTTAAATAATATCGAATTGAAAATTTGAAAGTAATACAACATTACCTTTCACGAAGGCGTATGTTACAATGAATATAAACCAAATCATTAAGCCTTTTGTGTTCCAACCTCTTGCGCTTTTTTGTATGGATGTGTTCAAAAACACTCCAATTTCTTTCACAACCTATTGCACTATAGGTTTGGCTTAAGACTCTAACTGCAAAATCTCTAAGGTTTGGACAATCACTTCCAAACCTGTTCCACCAAACATCTGTAAAAAAAATATAAACATTAGATATAATAATCCACAGTAATGTAAGATGCAACTTAAATATGAAAATAAACAATGTACCTGCACTATAGGTTTGGCTTAAGACTCTAACTACAAAATCTCTAAGGTTTGGACAATCACTTCCAAACCTGTTCCACCAAACATCTGTAAAAAAAATATAAACATTAGACATAATAATCCACAGTAATGTAAGATGCAACTTAAATATGAAAATAAACAATGTACCTGGACGCATCGTAGAGCGGTTGCGAATTGCAACAGGCAAACCCATCAAGTGAAGAGCATTATCATATATCTCCACCTCTCGATGTATCGCATCTACTATGCTCTCATCAGGGACTAATCTGTCGATGCATTCAATGATTCCTCGATTAACCTCACCGTCCCTTTTGAAGGTTGCTGAGTACCTCAATGATGGGTTTAGATAGTAGGTTGCTGCATGAATAGGCTGATGCAATTGTTTATTCCATCTACTATCAATTATTTTCCACACGAGCACATAATCTCTTTTTTTTCTATTAAAGTTATTTCTGATCGCTTCTTTTGCCCTGTCCATGGCTTCATAAAGATAACCCATAGATGGTTTCTCCTCGCTGTCAGCCAATCTCAAAACTTTTACTAAAGGACAAGTAATTTTCAATAATCTGATACATGCATTCCAAAATGAACTTCTAAAAACCGTTTCTACAATCTCATTTAACTTTTTGTTCCTTCTGTTTTGTGGCAACTCTGCAAATTATTGCCACTCATCTGAGGAGAACATTCTCTTTAAAGCTTACTTCTGTCTCACAATACTTTGTACAGATAAGAAGTTTGTTGCGAACCGAGTTGCAGCTATACGAAGAAGCTCTGCACCTTCTGTGTATCTCCTCATCATACATAAAACAAATGCATGGTTGTAAATGAATTTTGTAATATCTTGGCAACACTCAGTTGCTGCCTTTATTTCATCCATCTCACCAATGTCCTCGAGGATGAGATTTAAACAATGGGCTGCACATGGTGTCCAGTAGAAAGTCCCATAAATATTAGCTAACTCCTTTCCAGCTGCTTTGTAGTTAGCTGCATTATATGTAATCAATTGGACTACATTTTCTAGCCCAACCTCCTGTATAACCTTATCAAATTCCTCTCGTAGGATCTCTGGAGTGTGCCTCTCCTCTGACATATCTAGAGATCTAAAAAATATGAGTCCTTTAGGACAATATATAAGAAAGTTTAGCAACGTCCTTCCTCGCCTATCCGTCCATCCATCTGCCATGATAGTGCATCCTGTTTTCTTCCACGATTGTCTCAAAGTCGAACAGTATTGCTGCACTTCAATCACGGTCTGATCTAATATCTTCCCTCTCAACTTCTGATAAGAGGGCATCCTGTATCCTGGACCGTTAGCAATTACATCTGCCATTGCTTGAAAATGAAAACTGTTTGCTGCATTGAATGGAATGCATGCATCATAAAACCATCTGCTCACTGCAATGTCTGCTTGATCGTGCAGTTGTTCTGAAGCCATAGCAGCACGAATTCCTGGTTGAACACCAGGTGTAGTAGAAGGAGGAAAGAACAAATGTATGCTAGAAGAAGAAGCTCTTCCTCTACTCCTTCCTGAACTTCCTCTTCTACCACCTCCAAAGTCTTCAGCTGCAACCCTCTTTCCTCTGCTAGGTGCTCGCGAACTGCTACTACCAATATTTGTTCTAACATCTGAAGGCAAACTATCAGTGAATCCAACTCCAGTGGCAGTAGCATCATCAGCTTCTTCACACATCTGGAAATCATCATTTTGTTGTCTCCTTTCCTGTATGCTCTGAATCATCTGCAAGCATTACCATTTAATACCTTCTGACACACTTCTAACTTTGCCTGTGCATGGAGCAACTTCTTTCCTAGTTCTTGCTAGGTGGTGTTTCAACCTTCAAATTCCACGACTAACCACCTTTTCACAAAATAAACATCTGATTTTTAACCTTGAACCCTCAACTGGTATACCCCACTAGCATGCCGTATCATTAGACTTTGAATGAGAGTCTCTATCACCCCTTCCTGTCATCTCAATGGAGTACTTTAATTCAAACAAAAACCTGAAAATAAAAGCACTTCGTAAATCCCCCAATCTTCAAATAACACTCAAATCGAGTGTCTCCCACTTCATGAATGCAATAAAAATCGTATACACACACTTAATAACTTCATATTTTGTCATAAAAAAAACCGAAATAACACAAAAAAACAATAAATATAAAGGAAAAAAATAGAAAAAACATTAAAAATATATTTAAATCCGAGTTTGGAGGCTTGGACGGACACCGTAGGGCACGATTTTAGAACTTTGAACACCAAGGAGGCAAAAACCGACTCTTAGGGAGCTTGAGGAATCCAAAAGGAGAGAGGAAACCCGCGAAAAATCGCGGGTTTCTCTCGGGCCGGGACCCTTTATAAGGGTCCCAGGGCGTATTGCCCGTATCGTGCGATACGCACCATATGTCAATACCTCTCAAAGTTGTCAAACCTTCATTATGAATGCTGAAAAACAAAAGATTCCTTCAAAGTTTGAAGAAGCAATCAAGTGCCCCTTATGGAAAGCTGCAATTGACGAAGAATTGAATGCACTGGTTAAGAACAATACATTGACCATCACAAAGTTGCCTTCTAATAGGCATTAGTAGGATGTAAGTGGGCCTTTACTATTAAGTATAAGGCAGATGGAACAACGGAGAGATATAAAGCTAGATTGATTGCTAAAGGATACAGTCAGTCATATGACATTGATTATACAGAAACCTTTGCACCTGTGGCTAAACTTACATCAATCAGAATACTTCTTAGCATGGCAGCAAACTTGGGATGGGACTTATGGCAATTAGATGTTAATAATGCTTTCTTACAGGGAGACTTCAATGAAGAAGTATACATGGAACTACCTCCAGGAATGACAAGAAATTCGTCATCTTCTAATAGAGTATGTAAACTCAATAAAGCAATATATGGGTTGAAACAGTCTCCAAGAGCTTGGTTTGATAAATTCAGCAAAGTAGTGTATAGTTTGGGATACTGCAAAAGCCTCAATGATCATACAATATTCTTCAAGAAAGGGACAAAAATATCGATTCTTGCAGTTTATGTTGATGACATTATTGTTACAGGAGATGATCTTGAAGAAATATCAAAGTTGAAAATGAGACTTCATAAATTATTTGATATTAAGGATCTGGGCAGGCTTCACTATTTCTTGGGCATAGAAGTTCTTTACTCTAACAAAGGTATCTACTTGACTCAGCGAAAATACCTAATGGATCTCCTTGAAGAAATTCAAATGCTTGAATGTAAACTTAGTGACATTCCAATGGAGGTAAACCAGAATTTTTTTAACGGAGACAGTGAAGAGTTCAAAGACATCCATAAATATCAGAAACTAGTTGGTAAGCTCATATATTTAACCATTACTCGCCAGACATTGCGTGTGTAATTGGGATTGTGAGCAGATATATGCATTCACCAACTAAAAATCAGATGGATACAGTGTATAGAATTCTTCGATATCTCAAATCAACTTTAGGAATATGTTTACTGTTTTCAAAATCATCAAATTTAAACATTGAACTTTATTCTGATGCTGATTGGGCAGGTTCTTATGATGACAAGAAGTCAACTACTGGTTACTTTACTTGGGAGTAATATTATATCTTGGAAAAACAAAAAACAGACAGTAATTGCAAGATCTACGGCAAAAGCTGAATATAGAGCTATAGCACAAGCAATGTGTGAAGAAAAATGGATATCTTCATTGATTACTGAATTGGGTTATTCACTTAACCATCCTATTCCTTTATATTGTGATTGCAGTGCAACCATTCAGATGGCATCTAATCCAGTATATCATGAAAGGACCAAGCATATAGAAATTGATTTCCACTTCATCAGGGAGAAGATATCTAATAAAGAATTTCAACCGGAGTATGTTTATTCTATCAAACAGAGGGCAGATTTTTTAACTAAAGCTACTACTAGCAAACTATTAAAGGAGACCTTATCCAAGTTGGGTGTTATCAACATTTTCCACCCAACTTGAGAGGAAGTGTTAAGGAAAGTTGTCTTGTCATGTAATGAGAGTCAAGTCGTGTAAAAGAGTCATGCCTCATGTTATTTTGTCATTTTGAGTCTTATGTTATCTTAGAAATAGTTAATTCTTAGTAGGGGTAAATTAGGAAATTAAGTTAGATAGGGTATTAATAGGTGATTAGGGTTAGATAGAAGAGACAAGAAAGAAGTGGGGGACGGCTGCAAAGTTGAATAATATGAAGTTTATTCTCAAGAGTAAGAACCACCATCATGATCCAGTGGCCTTCATTTTTGAACTTCTATTTAGAAAAGCTGGTAACTTGGTAGTATTATATATATATATACATACACATATAATTCCTACCTAATTGACGGTTTTCAACTCAGCTTTATGGGTACAATACACTCCGTGGGAGGTGCATATTTGTTGTCTTGCTTCTTAAAAATTGGTTCAGGTTTTTTAATGGTGGAATAATTTAGTGTAAATGTTTAGATATTTTTGTTCTAATTCTATATGGGTCGAATGTCTTTAATAATCTGTCACATGGGCATGGGTGCAGACTAGTGCTATAAGTGGCATATCGTTTTTGATCTGACACAATATGGCTGTATGTACCATAATGTATTATAATTTGTTTTTAAAAAGGCTATAAATCCAAAAAAAGTTAAAATCAGAAGAAAACCTTAAATAATTGTCAAGAATCAAAACAAGTCAGAAAACATGGGCATAGTATAAAAAGAATAGCATATCACGAATTTAATAAGTTAATAATTACATTGACTAATAATAACCATGGTTTAAATACAAGTAAACATTAACTAATCGACAATTAAGGATAACCGTTGGTCCATTAGCTTTAGCAAATAGCAAATCAAAGCAAATGAGTTCTAAAGCATCTAAAGTTACATGATACAGGGCATGTACCTGAAAGTCTTTAACCATGTTTAGAAGTTATGTCGCTATAGAAGTAAACAAATCATGATGTCAAACATAAAAATCTGGATCATCAACTAATAATCTAGTTCTTGCCCTTTTCCTCCTTCACCATTATCACCATCATGAAATTGAATCTCATCATATGCTTGCTCACGCTGTTGTACATACCCCTTCCATTTCCAAGTTGATGTATTCAACATTTTCTGTGAGGAGTGCATTTGTTTCATCATCATCTTCAACCCATTCCTCTAAAACGTCAAAAATTGTCAAGACTAATTGGATCAATTTGGCTCTCATATTACTTGAAGATAGTTATTTTTATTGCCTACAAGGATGATAGATAAAAGTTCAATAATAAAATTGTAAAACTTAAATTGAAACTCTAATTAAAAAACTTTATTAATAACTAAATTACCTCTCCCTTAGCTGCATGTTGTAATATATAAGTACCAAATTATTAAACCATTTATGCACTAACCTATTGCATTTTTTTTATGGATGTGCGCAAGACACTCCAATTTCTTTCGCAACCAGCTGGACTACAAGTTTGACTAACAATCTTAAGTAAAAAGACTTTTTAGGTTTGGACAATCACTAAGAAATCTACTCCACCATACAACCAACAACAATAACTATAAAATGTAAATATAAAATACAAGATATAACTGTGTAAGGATATGCTTATTTAAAAACAGCTATAAACATAAGTTTCAATTTACATGGGTGTATGGGTGTTAGTTGCACGGTTTCAAATAGCTACCAGCCTGCTCAATAGATGAAGAGAATTATTATATACTCCAAAAATTTCATTCACACAAAACACAAAGGAATTTACAAAAGAGAAAGAGGAGGGCTAGGTGTCTTCCTGTGACTGTCGGCTCCCTGTTGTCTCTCTCTCTCTCTCTCTTATGTTTTCTTAATCACACGGTAACCCTAACCCTAATGGGTTATTTACTTTATAATAAACACAAAAGACTAAAACACCCTTATACTAAAGAAACTCTCTCTAGCAGTTCCTCATGTTGGGTGTAGGATACACATTACTCCCAACTTGGAAAGAGCCCTTTCTAAGCCTACTGCAGTCAGAAGCTTGGTCCTCTGAGCGCACATGTATGAGCTTGAAGATTCCTTAGTGATCTTCTCTTATGAAATGACAATCTCCTTTAATGTGTTTCATCCTCTCGTGATACACTAGATTTGAGGTGATCTGTATGACTGCCTTACTGTATGTAGAAAAATAAATAGGAATATTTACTCTAATACCGATTTCTTCTATGAGATATGAAATCCATAGACCCTCACACATACCAAGTGCAACAGCTCGGTATTCGGCTTCTACACTTAGATTTTGCCACCACTTATTATTTTTTACTTTTCCAGGAGACAACGTTTTCCCTAAATATACAAAGTAGCGTGACGTAGATTTTTGTCTTCAATAGACCAAGTCCAATCATCTGAAAAAACTTCAATGTCTAGTGATTGGTTAGGTGTGTACATAATTTTGTGGGTAATTGTGGATTTAAGATATCAGACTATATGAAATACAACATTAATATCCAGTCTTATTAAAGCATGCATCCACCTACTAGCATAACTCACCGCAAAACTAATATCTGGCCTCGTGATGGTGAGGTAAATTAACTTACCAACCAATCTTTGATATCTGCCGATATCTTCATATAACTCCTCATCTCTCACTTGCCCTTCTCTTTGATTGAATGGGAACAATGCATGGCTGACATTCCAACATCTGTCTCTTCCAATAGGTCTAATATATACTTCCTTTGACATGCAAACATTCTCTTATTGCATCTTACCATTTCAATGCAAAGAAAGTAATGTAAATGACCCATATCCTTTAAGTCAAATAGACTATGTAGCCTTTGCTTAAGAGAATTAATATCCTCTCCATCATCTGATAATGTCATCAACATATACATCTAATCAGATGGTCTTATCACTGCATTTTATGAATAGAGTGTAATCATTTAATGGTGGAACCTCAAAAGCAAGAAAGAAGATATATTTAAACAGAAAGTTCTTCAAGGAGATGTTTGGAATTATGTTGGCACACCTTGTGATATGTGGAACAATATGGCTATACATATTAGGAAAGTGGCGAAAGATATGTTAGGGGTATCTAAGGGAGGTGTACCGGCACAAAAAGAAGCTTGGTGGTGGAGTGAAGTAGTACAAAATAAAATCAAGGCAAAGAGGGCATGTTACAAATTAGATTATGCTAAGAAAACTAGTGAAACTTTAGAGGCTTATAAGAAGGCAAAGAAGGAAGCGAAAAAGGCTGTGAGTGAAGCAAAAACTAAGATTTGGGAGGATTTATATGAAAAACTCAACTCAAAAGAGGTTGAAAGAGATATTTTTAGGATAGCTAGGGTTAGAGATAAGAAAACTAAAGATCTTAACAGATGCATAAAAGACGAGGATGAAAAAATTCTAGTGGCAAATGATGATATAAGAAATAGATGGAAAAACTATTCTTATAATCTTTTTAATAAAAATAAAGATGTTAGTATTAGTTTAGGAGATTTAGCCAACTCAGAAAAGTATATAAACCACAATTTCTACTGACGTATTCAAAAGAATGAAGTCAAAGAGGCTCTTAAACATATGAAGGGTGGTAAATCGGTAGGACCAGATAATATTCCTATAGAGGTTTGGAAAATACTAGGAGAAATAGGAATCACTTGGCTCACAAGACTATTTAATGCAATATGAAAAAACCAAAAGATGCCCGAGGAATGGAGAGCAAGTACACTTATACCCATATATAAGAACAAGGGAGACATTCAAAATTGTGTGAATTATCGAGGTATCAAGTTAATGAGTCATACTATGAAATTATGGGAAAGAATTATCGAACGTAGGTTAAGACAAGTATCAAGTACAACAAAGAACCAATTTGGATTCATGCCAGGCAGATCTACTATTGAAGTGATTCACCTTTTGAGACGTCTTATGAAACATTTTAGAGCAAAAAGAAAGACCTTCACATGATATTTATTGATCACAAAAAACTTATGATAGGGTACCGAGGGAGGTTCTTTGGAGAACTTTGGAAAAAAGAGGTATCCCATTGACATATATTAACCTTATAAGAGACATGTATGATGGTGCAAAAACATGTGTGAGGACTCATGAAGGAACGACAAACTTCTTTGAAGTTGATATTGGGTTACATCAAGGATCAACTTTAAGTCCATACTTATTTATAATGGTGATGGGTGAGTTAACAAAACATATTCAAGATGAAGTACCTTGGTGTATGTTATTTGCAGATGACATTGTATTAGTGGAGGAGTCTAAGGAAAAAGTTAATAGAAAATTGGAACTATGGAGAGAAACATTAGAAAGCAAAGGCCTCCGACTTAGTAGAACAAAGACAGAATATATGGAATGTAAGTTTGATCATTTGGTTACTTCAGAGGACATAGAAATTAAAATTGGCACACATTATATCCCCCAAAAGGAAAGTTTTAAATACTTAGGGTCAATTTTTCAGAGTGATGGAAGAATTGATGGAGATGTTACACATAGAATTAATCCTGGTTGGTTAAAATGGAGAGGAGCATAAGGTATTCTTTGTGATAAGAAGATACCATTAAAGTTAAAAGGTAAATATTATAGAGCAGCAATTAGGCCTGCCATGTTTTATGGTTCTGAGTGTTGGGCAGTTAATCATCAACATGTACAAAAGATGTCTGAGACAGAAATAAAGATGTTGAGATGGATGAGTGGTCATACAAGAAAAGATCGTATATATAATGAGGTTATTAGGAACAAATTAGGAGTGAGATCAATAGAGGATAAAATGAGAGAACATCGTTTAAGATGGTTTGAACATATAGAAAGAATATGGGAAGAAGAACCTGTAAGAAGGTTAGAAAAACTAAATTTGGAAAGTATTAAAAGAGGTAGAGGACGACCACAAAAGTGTTGGAAAGAAACAATAAAAAATGATCTAGCTTATTGTGAGTTATCTGCTAACATGGCACACGATAGGGATCTGTGGAAACAAAGAATCCATGTAGCCAACCCCGTCTAGTATGGGAAAGACTTAGTTGTTGTTGTTGTAGTAGTGTAATCATTTGATGCTTCTCTTAAATCCTAGACTAATTATCCCTTCGTAAAAATTTTCAAACTGAGCTCTTGGTAATTATTTTAGCCCATATAGTGATTTCTTTAATTTGGACACCTTTTGTGATCCCATTGTATCATTATAGTGAGGTGATAGATCCATGTATATGTCTTCTAATAAATCTCCTTACAGGAAGACATTCTTCACATCCAATTGCCTATTCGGAGCAAAAGTTTGTGTAGCCTATTCCATATGATTGGTTGTACCCTTTGGTCATTAACCGTGCATATTTATCTCTAAATAAACTCATCTGCCTTGAATTTGATGATATAGACCCATTTGCAACTCACTGTTTTTCGGCATGATGAGAGATTTGAAAGTTCCCCAAGTATGATTCTTTTTAGGTGGTGAAATTTCATCTCTCATTGCTTCTCTCCGTTCTAAATCATGCTTGGCTTCTTCAAAGTGCTTAGGTAAGCTTAGGTATGAAATAGGCTTATGCATTCATAAAAAAATTTGGTATTCTTTTGGAAGATTAGATTAGGATACATATTGATTGATAGGATATTTAGTTGTCCCACATTTTTCTTCTTTAGTGAAATGGGTAAATCATCACAAGAATAAAAAAAAAATCAAAGGATTTACCTCAGGAGCTTGTTGAACTGAATCAGAAGGAGAATTCGGGTCGAGAGTAGCATTAGGATGGGACATGATGATTTGTTTGTTTCCTCTTGAGTAAGTCTTAAGACTTTGTCTTCAGCTGGTTCTTTGTGTATAATTTCTTGTCTTTCATCTTCATGGAATTTATAGTCTTCTATAGGTGATGTAAGCAAAGTCATTTTAGATATGTATTTGGCAAATCACTATTATTTGTAATATAAAAGGGAATATCCTCATGAAATATTACATCCATGACATAAGTTATTTTTTTCATTGGATCGTAACATTTATAACTCTTTTGAGTAAGTGAATAACACAAAAATGCATTTAACTGTCCTTACATCTAATTTATCTCTTAAATTGCCATATATATATATATATATATATATATATATATATATATATATATATATATATATATATATATATATATATGATCAAAGCAAGTACTTCCAAACACTTGAAATTGTTTTTGGTTAGGACATAGGGAATGAAATGGAGTAGTTCCTCCCAGCAATTAGAACTTGTCCATATGACAATTTTTTCTTTTAGAGACTTCATTTTGTTGTGGAGTAGTGTGATGTAGTATTTTAAAGTTCAAGAAAAAATCATTAAAGTGATGAAACATAAATTCTCCTCTATTATTGGTACATATAGTCTTAATGGGAAATTGGAATTGTGTATGAACAAGCATATGAAATGCTGGCTGAATAACTTTTACTTCATCCTTGGATTTCATAAGATAAATCACATTAAATCAGGTATAACCATGTAAAGAGGTGGTATACATAAATCCCAAACGTCAGAATGAATAACTTCAAATGGTCTTAATGCTCTTGATTCACTAATAGGAAATGACACAATGGTGTTTAACTTTTTGACAAGTATCTCAATAAAAGAAAAATCACAATCACTAGCTAATTGTGGTAACAATTTTTTTATTTTTGAGAGTGACAAGTGCCCTAATCTATGATGCCATAATACTATTTCTTCTTGTCGGTTTGTTACCATCAAGGTAGATATGTCTCATGTCTCTATCCTTCTTGTCTCCTCATAGAAATAAAACTCTTTCTTCATACTATCCTGACCAAAGATCCTCTCCATCTTCCAGTATATCTAAAGATTACTAAGCAATTTAAATCTCTAAGTAGGGCATATATGGACAATAAATTAATTGGAAGACTAGGGACATGTTAAACATTTTTTAGTATCCCCAGAGAGGTAATTATACTTCATTTTCTCATTATAGGAGTATGAGAGCCATCAACCAAGTTAATGACATTGAAAAATTCTGAATGTCCCACCATGTGGTCTGTTGCACCCAAGTCAATTACCTAAACTCTTGATCAAGAAGAAGATACATTACCTATTGCCATGAACAAGAAGGGGTATGCCCTTATTGCCTGAGGATCATTTTTTAGTATCCCCAGAGAGGTAATTATACTTCATTTTCTCATTATAGGGGTATGAGAGCCATCAACCAAGTTAATGACATTGAAAAATTCTGAATATCCCACCATGTGGTCTGTTGCACCCAAGTCAATTACCCAAACTCTTGATCAAGAAGAAGATACATTACCTATTGCCATGAACAAGAAGGGGTATGCCCTTGTTGCCTGAGGATCTACAGTTGAAGAAGACGTTGCTCGTGAATCAGTCAATCAAGTCTCAATTTCTTCTAACCTCTTTTTTATTTATGCTAATGAGTCTAGTCCATACTCAATAGTACGTTAGGTTCCTTCCCACAAATGTATTTTTAAAACTTGGCTTACTTTCTTTTTCGAGGTTCTTTTTGTCTTCTTCTCTTAGTAATAAAGAGGAAACTGTACTCAAAGTTGAGAGTTCTTCCCTACTAAGGATATTATTTTTAACAACTTCAAACGCAGACGATACACCCCACAATATATCAAATACTTTGCGTTCCTCGAATTCCTCATTACATTCCTTCGTACGCATTCTTAGACGATACACCTCGCAATATATCAAATATTTTGCGTTTCTCGAATTTCTCATTACGTTCCTTCGTACACGTTTGGCATTTTCTTCTAGAAAAGAATTGCAACTCTTCCCAGAAACCTTGGAGTTATTCTTCCTCCTTGATGACACCGACAAATCTTTTCTATGATTTCATATTTTTTGCAATAATTTTTCTTTCAGCATAAGCATCATGGACTGCCTTCCAAATCTCATCAGTTGATTCAAGAAACATAAAAGTGTTGCCTATAATTGGAGTCATGGATTGAATCAACCATACTCTCACTAACGCGCTTTCTCTACGCCATTTGAGGTAGATTGAATCCGCAGGACTTGTCCTGGGAATCTTGCCAGTCAAGTATTCTCATCTTCCTCTCGCCAAGATTGCAAGTTGTACATAACGTGTCCATTATAAATACTTTCTTTCATCGAATTTGATATTTGTAATTTTAAAACCTTTCTCTTTTTTGTTACTCAGGGAATCAACGATTCAAAGGACAACTACAAAAGAAGATGGTTTGGACATATAGAAAGAAAATCAAAAGAAGAACCTATAAGAAGGTGTGAAAAACTAAATTTGGAAAGTATTAAAAGAGGTAGAGGACGACCACAAAAGTGTTGGAGAAACAATAAAGAATGATCTAGCTTATTCTGAGTTAATTGCTAACATGGCATATGATAGGGCTCTGTGAAAACAAAGAATCCATGTAGCCGACTCCGTCTAATATGGGAAAAGGTTTAGTTGTTGTTGTTGTTGGTTGCTGTTTGTAGGGAATCAATGATTCAACAACTTTACCTTTATTGGGCATTGCTGCCCCCTTTCGCTAAATAATCTCTCTTTTTTTTGCAAATACCTCTGTGCAACCAATGTTGGTGGTCTGCAGGCTGTGGATTCTGCCTATTTGTACTTCCTAAATCAGTGACTGCACTCCTTCATCTGTGCCACACACGTGTTGACTGCTTGGTCAACTGCCTTATCTTCTACACAGCAGCTGGTCAGCAGAAATATCTCTTAATTCCACGATTAGGTTCTGATACCATGTTGATTTTTCACTAAAAATTTTATTAACACAAAGGAATTTACAAAGAAAAAAGAGGAGGGCCATGCATCTTCATGACTGTTCTCTCTCTCTCTCTCTCTCTCTCTCTCTCTCTCTCTCTCTCTCTCTCTCTCTTTTCTATTTTCTTAATCGCAGTAACCCTATTGGGTTACTTACTTTATAATAAACACAATACTAAAACACCCTTATACTAAAAAAAACTCTCCCTAGCCGCTCCTCCTGGATCAGGACAGGAACCGATCCAAATGTAAATGGATCCAAGTCCATTTCTCTAACAATACATCTATTTATTTCACTGTTCCTCTTAAACGAACTAGAATACCTAAATGTATGGATTTGGTAGAAGGCTGCAATGCGAATAGGTTGATGCAACTACCTGTGACTTCTATCATCAGTGATTCTCCATACATTATACAATGACTTCCTACTGTTAAAGTTGCTTCTGATGGCCTTCTTAGTACCATCTATAGCTTTGTAAAGATAACCGTTGATGGCTTCTTCTGATTATCAGCTATGCCAAATCGACCTCTTAAAAACCATCTCTGAAATTTGAGTGAACTTCTTGTTTCTCCTGTTTTGTGGCAGATAAGCAAACTACTGTCACTCATCTAAACTAAACGTTTGCTTCAAGACTCGTTTTCATGGACAAACAATATGTAACATATCAAGTAGCAACAATACAAAGAAGCTCACCACCACCAATATACCTTATTATAATAAACAAATGCATGATTGTATGATTGTAGATGAATTTTGTAAATCTCGACAAGCCTTGAATTGTTTCCTCTATCTCCTCTATTTTTTCCTATACTCTCCAATATAAGGTCTACACCTTGTCATGCACAAGTTGTGCAATAAAATGTGATAGAAGCATCAAGCCATCAACTAACTCCTTTGCATTGTCTTGTCTCTAATGAATTGAATCACATTTTCACTATCAGCCTCTAAGTTCACATTATTGAAATCTTTATTACAGCCGCAGTGTGACACTCATTTGATAAGTCAGGAGATTTTATAAACACAAGCTCCTTAGGATAATAAACACGGAAGTTTGATAAAGTTCTTCTTTACATATCTATTCATCCCTTTATCATGATATTGCAACCTGTCTCCTTACATAACTCTCTCAAAAAGTGTAATGATTCTGCACTTAACAAACAGTTTTATCTAACAATTTCACTCTCAATTTATAATAAGTGGGTATCTTATACCTTGGCTCAATGTTGACAATAGCCTCAACTATTCCTTAAAAATAAAATGAATTTATAGTATTGAATAGGAGACATGCATCATAAACCACCTCTGCATTACAAGGTCTACTTGCTCATGGATATGATTTGTAGCCATAACAATATAAATACTAAGTTGAGAACCAGGTGTAGCACTAAGTGGAAAAAAATTATTAACAAGACGATCTTTCCCGACCTCTATTCTATTCTATGGCTTGTATCCTCTTTGATAACCCTCTTCCCCTTGATCTCTGTAGAACTACAATGACATCCTCATCTTTTAACTCTTTCTCAACCATCCCTGTATTTTCCTTTTGTTGCCTTAGTTATGCCTTTTATCATTTGTAAACAGTGTCATTTAAATAGCTTAAGAGACTTTCCTGGTTGTGCCTGTACAGGGAGCAGCTTCCTTAATTTCTGCCAAGTGATGCTTGAGCCGAGCAGCTCCATTACTCATAGGTTTATCACAGAAATTGCATTTCACTCTAAATCTACCTTCTATTGAAGTATATCGTTGCTATGTCAGATCATCAAAACATGTCATCTATTGAGAACCTCCTAGCATCTTGATTTATCCTGCACAATAAACCTGAAAATAAAAGCAAACAAATACAAGGACTTTATAAATGCCATAAGTTCACCCATTTTATAAAGCATGACTTCATAAATCTCAAAACACCCAAACACGTTCACCCACTTCACAAATCATCACACATTCACCCACTTCATAAATCACCATTCAGAAGAGAGAAAAACAGGTTCAGTTTCTCATCACATCCATTTACTGAAAGTGAGCACAAGAGAGAACATGCCTAAGGACATTATGATAGGTACGTGACTAAGAGCTAGATGTCCACCAATGCCGATATTGAAGGATGGTCTCTTACTTTAGGCTACACGAGAGCTAGATTACCAGAAAATTGTTCAAGACCAATTCAATCATCCAAAAGTTAAAGTAAAACAATGTATACCAGGTCAAGAGTTAAAACCATAAGAGCTAGATGCCTTCATTGCAGATCACATAGTGTGTCTGTGAGAAAGAAAACCATCTTATCTCTCCCTAAGGGAGAGTATACCACAACAAATAGACCCTAGAGGTATCTCCAGAACTTTGAGTTCCTTCTCCCTTGCCGGAAATCCAGTCAGTTGCAGCCTTCTTCGCCCTTTGCGGTAGAAGCCAGAGATCGAAGAACAAAATCCAAGAGAAGAATGAAAATACAATGAAAAACACAGGTTTATATACACTAGATCTGTATCCCATGTATTGCTTCCGATACATGCCCCTTATTGTTTCGTTATTTCCCACTAAATGATATGCTATGCGATATGGAAAACACTGGTACAGACACAAGTGCCGGTGTGGGGGATCGGTATGGGACACGACAGCTTGAAATTCAAGGGGGAATGGGGGAGACACGACCATACTTAGAAACTGAGAAAGATGATTTATCCCTCAAAACTGCGAAGAAAAAAAGAGAGTGAAAGGGCGGGTGGGGGTGGGGGGGGGGTGCGGATCTTTTAAAGCATGTCTTAGAAGGCTGAGTATATGTAGGTAATAAAACCCTGTTCTGTGATTCCCTTCACTATAATCAAGTTTACCTTTTGATACAATACATTCAATGTGCATCATGGAATACTCTTTCCAACATTACTAGTGCACCAATTCCCTTAGAATTTTGAAGTTAACCTATTTGTGCAAGAATGTACTGGCACAATGACCTTGTTGGAGGTACTTGTGTTGCACTTCTAGCCCCTCCACCTAATGACAGAAAAGCTTGGTTAGTGTTGGTGATAGTGGAGACATGCACAACCGCATATGCACAATGTGTATTGCATAATGTCGTTCAGGTACCTGGGTTTTCAAGGTTCAGTGTTTCTGACACTTCTGAGTTTCCAGCTCTGAGATTCATGTGTCATGAGTGTGAGCTCACATTGAAGCGATAAGCTTTATCCCATTCTCAGAAAACAGATTGCAGAGCTCCTGTTATTTTCTCCATATAAGGGGAGGGACAGTATCCTCATCATTTGTGTTGCCTTTGCCGTACAGGAAATAGTGCCCCTTCGAAAAATTTGCCGACGTCCTGAAACAGATTACAGATTGCAGCTTCTGCATAATTCCAAGAATTTCTCATCTATGGACCAGAAACCTACCACTCATCACAGTAAAGAATCTCCTGTCCAGAGCTCAACAGGCGAATTCAACTCAAAGATCATGAAGTCGAGAAGGGAGCATAAACCAATGGAAGCCGTTTTAGAAGGCTCGGCTGTTGGTGAAGCTGAATATAAACCGATGGAAGCCACTCCTCATCTGGATGGCTCAGCAGTAGTTGGAGCTGAGAAAGAAGCATTCTTTGCTAAGAGTGATACCGAAGCAGTTTCCCTCAAGAAGGATTGGCGAACCAATCTTGAAGAAAATACTGCTAGTGGTGGCAAATTACAAGTTGAGGAACAAGATAAAAATTAGTTCCGTTTTTTTTTTCCTATCTGTAAAGTTTACTCCATGGATTGCTCTCCCTCAACGGTTTTATATGTTGATATGTGCTCCCTAAGGAAATTTGTACATTTTGTGTGGATTGCTAAGTCTGGAATCCGAAATGAAATGCTTACAGGGCATGTCGATATCTGTTTCTGTTCAACGAAGATATTAGCTTCCTGTTATTATATCGTATCTTTTTAGCATAATAAGCATGTAAGCACAAGCACAAACACAGACAGAGACAATTCATACTTGCATTTTGCAGTTTGTTTTAGGATCTTGAGAGGGAACAAGATGTGAGCAGAAGGCTCTGTTACAGTTGTTAATGGTCCTTGTCTATCTCCCTTCTAGCATTCTTGTCAATTAACTTGCACCTTGCCAAGAAAAACCTTTCATCTTTCAAGACTCCACTTTTCACCACAGAATCGGAAACTCCTGGCAACCACTTCTTCGCCCAAACTGTGGGGGCTGCCATGAGGGTAGTCCAGTTGGAACTGGTTTTGCTGTCATTAGGAGAGCCCATAGTTCACTTTTTAATGGGGTTTGAGTTTGCCTTCTATACTCGAAACCCAAAAGTTATGCCAACGTTTTCTCTTTCGGCATGTCCTTCCGGGTTCTAAGCATCAACTCGTCACTTTCAGATAATTGATTCTTCTAAAAGTCACCAAGAACCTGTGATCTCTTTAATTAAGGGTCTGGCTTCTTTACAAGGTAAATTACTGACACAACTCAACAGAAACTGCTTGTTTCCGGAAGTGGAACCCTACCCTGCATAAATCTCCAACCACCTTGAGCAAAGTGGTTGTGCCTTTCTATTCGAAAGAACCTTTGACAGGGTCGCTGCTTTTATTTTAATTTGATCAATTTCTTCCTCCCTTTCTGCAACAATTGAGGATCTGAGGGCTGGTAAATGAACCGAGCTTGTCGTAGTTCGGATTAGTTTGGCTCATTCTTAGTTTGTTCATGTTCAGTTCATTGAACCATATGAGCTGAACATGCACATGGTATGATCAGCCCCGTTCGGCTCATGAATGCTTGTTGGGCGACGTTCTTTAAACTTGTACCTAAAACATGTCCGAGACATTATTGTATTATGGTATTTAAGGTGAACGGAAGGGCCATTTTCGTTACAATGAAGAGTTTTTCACCATGTTCAAACATAGGGTGTTCGGCTGCTGGATAGCTCGGCTAGTTCGTATACAAAACGGCCCAATCAGGGAACGAAGGTTGCTTGGTTCATTCGGCTTGTTGATCAGCTCTGGAGCATTTTCTTGCTCTTTGGCTGTTCATGATAAAAATTGGAAAATGACATTAGTGCTCTCGAACTTTCTCCCTAACTGTAACAGACATGCAGATGGAGTCCATGGCGATGTATTCAGTGGCAGAAAAGGGTGATAAAAGACAAACCAAAGTGCAAATAATATCCATTTGCGTAGCAACAGTGAAACTTATTAGGGTGAGGTGAGCAGCCTAGAATTTTACCATGTGCTGTGTATTATAGTTCCACAGTCACCATGAGCTTCTCTCCTTGAGGCTAAGACTCAATAAGGGCCCCACGTTCTTGAACCGTTGGCTATGTACTCATCTTTTCTTATAATTTTTTCTTAGCAAAGTTTGTTTAGGTCAATGCCGCCTTAAGATAGATCGACCACTAGATGCATCTTACACATCGTTTTTCTACAACAACAACAACTAAGCCTTTTCCCATACTAGACGGGGTCGGCTACATGGATTCTTTGTTTCCACAGATCCCTATCTTGTGCCATGTTAGCAGTTAACTCCAATAAGCTAGATCGTTCTTTATTGTTTCTTTCCAACACTTTTGTGGTCGTCCTCTACTTCTTTTAATACTTTCCAAATTTAGTTTTTCTAACCTTCTTACAGGTTCTTCTTTTGATCTTCTTTCTATATGTCCAAACCATCTTAAACGATGTTCTCTCATTTTATTCTCTATTGATCTCACTCCTAATTTGTTCCTAATAACCTCATTATATATACGATCTTTTCTTGTATGACCACTCATCCATCTCAACATCTTTATTTCTGTCTCAGACATCTTTTGTACATGTTGATGATTAACTGCCCAACACTCAGAACCATAAAACATGGCAGGCCTAATTGTTGCTCTATAATATTTACCTTTTAACTTTAATGGTATCTTCTTATCACAAAGAATACCTTATGCTCCTCTCTATTTTAACCAACCAGCATTAATTTTATGTGTAACATCTCCATCAATTCTTCCATCACTCTGAAAAATTGACCCTAAGTATTTAAAACTTTCCTTTTGGGGGATATAATGTGTGCCAATTTTAATTTCTATGTCCTCTGAAGTAACCAAATGATCAAACTTACATTCCATATATTCTGTCTTTGTTCTACTAAGTCGGAGGCCTTTGCTTTCTACTGTTTCTCTCCATAGTTCCAATTTTCTATTAACTTTTTCCTTAGACTCCTCCACTAATACAATGTCATCTGCAAATAACATACACCAAGGTACTTCATCTTGAATATGTTTTGTTAACTCGTCCATCACCATTATAAATAAGTATGGACTTAAAGTTGATCCTTGATGTAACCCAATATTAACTTCAAAGAAGTTTGTCGTTCCTTCATGAGTCCTCACACATGTTTTTGCACCATCATACATGTCTCTTATAAGGTTAATATATGTCAATGGGATACCTCTTTTTTCCAAAGTTCTCCAAAGAACCTCCCTCGGTACCCTATCATAAGTTTTTTGTAATCAATAAATATCATGTGAAGGTCTTTCTTTTTTGCTCTAAAATGTTTCATAAGACGTCTCAAAAGGTGAATCACTTCAATAGTAGATCTGCCTGGCATGAATCCAAATTGGTTCTTTGTTGTACTTGATACTTGTCTTAACCTACGTTCGATAATTCTTTTCCATAATTTCATAGTATGACTCATTAACTTGATACCTCGATAATTCACACAATTTTGAATATCTCCCTTGTTCTTATATATGGGTATAAGTGTACTTGCTCTCCATTCCTCGGGCATCTTTTGGTTTTTCCATATTGCATTAAATAGTCTTGTGAGCCAAGTGATTCCTATTTCTCCTAGTATTTTCCAAACCTCTATAGGAATATTATCTGGCCCTACCGATTTACCACTCTTCATATGTTTAAGAGCCTCTTTGACTTCATTCTTTTGAATACGTCGGTAGAAATTGTGGTTTATATACTTTTCTGAGTTGGCTAAATCTCCTAAACTAATACTAACATCTTTATTTTCATTAAAAAGATTATAAAAATAGTTTTTCCATCTATTTCTTATATCATCATTTGCCACTAGAATTTTTTCATCCTCGTCTTTTATGCATCTAACATAATTAAGATCTTTAGTTTTCTTATCTCTAGCCCTAGCTATCCTAAAAATATCTCTTTCACCCTCTTTTGAGTTGAGTTTTTCATATAAATCCTCCCAAATCTTAGCTTTTGCTTCACTCACAGCCTTTTTCGCTTCCTTCTTTGCCTTCTTATAAGCCTCTAAAGTTTCACTAGTTTTCTTAGCATAATCTAATTTGTAACATGCCCTCTTTGCCTTGATTTTATTTTGTACTACTTCACTCCACCACCAAGCTTCTTTTTGTGCCGGTACACCTCCCTTAGATACCCCTAACACATCTTTCGCAACTTTCATAATACTTATAGCCATATTGTTCCACATATCATAGGGTGTGCCAACATAATTCAAAACATCTCCTTGAAGGACTTTCTGTTTAAATATATTTTCTTTCTCGCTTTTGAGGTTCCACCATTTAGTCCGAATAGCTCGATGCACTCTTTTCTTCTTTGTCCACTTTTTTATTTGTAAATCCATAACTAAAAGTCGATGTTGGGTGGATGAGTTTTCTCCTGGAATTACCTTGCAATCTTTACAACACACTATCTTTTTTTCTACAAATAAAGTAATCAATTTGTGTTTGTGATAAGTCACTCTTATAAGTAATTAAATGTTCATCTCTTTTTTTGAAGATTGTATTGACTATAAAGAGATCAAATGCTATAGCAAAATTTAAAATCTCCCTACCTTCCTCATTTATATCCCCAAAACCAAAGTTTTCATGAATACCTTGATATCTTAATGCCTTTTTACTGACATGTCCATTTAAGTCTCCTCCTAAACAAATCATCTCCCTTTGTGAAATCCTTTGAATCACCTTATGTAACTCTTCCCAAAAAGTTGTCTTTATACTATCTTCTAGGCCTACTTGGGGTGCGTAAGCACAAACTATATTCAAAACCTCTGCTCCTAACACTAATTTCAACGTCATGATTCGGTCACCATATCATTGTATGCCTACTACACTATCCTTTAAATCTTTATTTATGATAATACCAACTCCGTTTCGAACCTTTTCTTTACCTGAGTACCATAATTTAAAATCTGTATCCTCTATCTCCTTTGCTTTTTCTCCAACCCATTTTGTCTCTTGTAAACATAGAATATGAATCTTTCTCTGAATCATAGTATCTACCACCTCCATTAGCTTACAGGATAATGTTTCGATATTCCAAGAACCAATACGAATCTTATTATCTAGGACTAGCTTTCTTACCCCCCGCATCCATCTATAATCAAAATACGGAGACCCTCTCTGAAAATTTGTCACTACATTCGGGCGACAATGTAGCGGGACTAACTTCTTTACTCACACCCGTCCATGATGTGAGAACCCTCTCTGCAATTGATTCACTACATTCGGGCGAAATGTAGTGGCCTTGCTTACTTCTTACTGCATTCGGGCTCTGCACGTCGCTAGGCGGGAACGCCCCAAAGCAATGCTCATAATTTTTGTAATCCATGTTATAAAAATCCGACAAAGTTTTACGCTGGCTGTCGGAAGCCTAACACAACCCTCCTCCTTTATCTGGGCTTGGACCGGCAATGCAAGGGTAATCCTTACATGGGCAGAGTTTTACACATCGTTTTTCTAAAACCAGAAAAATATTGACGTTTATACATGAAGGGTTCTTTCTAATATTGGCAAAACAAAAGGTTAGTTGGCTCATAAAAGCCTTGACGATGATGATGGCCCACAAGTATACTTGGCCCAGTCTTCGCATAAGCAAACGTTATATATATATATATATAGATAGATAAATAGAGACACAGAGATTGGATATGAAGATTTGAGTGTAATAAATATGTTTTTTATATAACTTTTTAAATGACACTTTTTTTCTTAAAAGTAGAGTGTGTAGAGAATGCACGGTAAAAGTAAATGACAATTATCCTTCACTTTTTTATGTGTAGAAAATGCATGTTATATATATATATATAGGAAAACTAGGAGGTGTTAGACATCCTCCTATGCTAGAGTTTACTAGATTATATATGCATGATTATTCTTTACTTTTTAAAGACTTGAGTGTAATAAATATGTTTTTTTATATATTTCTAAAAAACTAAAACACTCATAACTTTTTAAATGGCACTTATTCCCTTAAAAGTAAAGTGTGTAGAGAATGAACGTTAAAAGTAAATGACGCTTATCCTTTACTTTTTAATATGTGTAGAAAATAAATGTTATATATACATAGGAAAACTAGGAGGTGCCAGACATCCTCTTGTGCCAGAGTTTACTAGACGATGTATTGTATGTGCGATCACATAGACAATGTAGATCGAGCTGCCTGTTAATATCAACATGAGGATTAATGCCGCGATGTGAGATGGATGCCTTGGTCACCACCATATGATTGGTTGCATAGACGGTGATAATGATAAGTAACGTCTATCTGCTCGCCTTATATATAAAGACCATCGTGCATCCAAGCTCAAGATCTACTTAAAGATTTCAACCGTTCAATCATCAAGATCCTTAAGTAAAATAGTACCAAATGCATTAAATACACCTTGCGAAAAGTATAATAATACTTTTTTATTTTTAATTTGAAACTCAATTGTTGATGTCAATGATGAAATAGTTAGATCTTTAAAGATGTTTGGACATAATTGGGTATGCCCATTTACGACGTTATATAATGCATATGATGATGTTGCATTAAATACAAAGTACAAAATACAATGTTACTTTTAATTCAAATATGTGTCTTTGATCTCAAAGATCAAACGGTCAAAATATTTATGCAATCTTATATACCAAAAGATATTATGCATATAAAACTCTCTTTCTCTCTCTCTCTCTCTCTCTCTCTCTATATATATATATATATATATATATATATATATATATATATATATATATATATATATATATATATAATTAGGAGCCAAAGCTAACATAGATATGCATGTACCCCTCAAAATCAAACTTACTACCTGTGAGTGGGCGTTGGAGAGCACTACCAGTGAGCTAACGTTTTGGGTGCAAGGTTAACATAAATATTGTGACATGAATCAAAGATAGAGCTGCCTATTCAAGTAAACTATGCACTAAAAGTTAGGAAAAAACTCATTAAGTCAAATCATATTAGGTATATTATACCCAATTCTTTAAGCCATTAACTAAATATCAAGGGATGTACACGAGTCAAACTCGGGTCACATCCAAGCAATACCAAATCCCACTTTATTAGACCATGTGCAGCCTGATTTGGATTTCTTTCAGATCGAGATTGAAACTTGGATTCAAATGTGAAAACGAGAGAACTCCATTTGAATCATGTCTTAATTAAATCCAAGCAATTGTCTTATGATGCAAGTTGGATTTAAATCGATCTGAGCCATCCATATTAAATGGTTAAAATAAGTAATTAATCGCTATATCTAGGTACCCCAATGATAAAAAGAAGGCTTGATTGTAGTTTTGGTCCCTTGGAGGGGTTGTCAAAATCATGGATACACATCACAAAGTAATAAGCAATAAGTATAATAAATGCGATGAAAGACTCAATATTTATTACTCAATTGATAAGATCTTAAATCATTTATGATAAACAACCACAAATCTTAATCATATTTAGAGTTGAGGCAAAAGTGGACCCACGGGCATTGAGATGGGTTCGAGCAAGCCTTTTGAAGTGACGCTTATGGTTGACTCAACGCTAGTTGTACGATGTGGTCCGGCCCGTTATAATGAATGCACCTTTGCTGGACTTTTGGCCCCGGCCTTTTCTCTCTCTCTCTCTCTCTCTCTCTCTCTCTCTCTCTCTCTCTCTCTCTCTCTCTCTCTCTATATATATATATATATATATATATATATATATATGATATTTTAACTGCATAATGCTCTTTAGTGCATAATCTTACACAAATATTTCTACGGTTCAATCTTTAAGATCGACTATGAAAATTTGAATAAATGTAAAGTACCAAGATAAGTGGGTTCAGTTAAGTAATTGGGTTAAATAGAAATAATCACAAAACAAATTACAAGAGAATTGAAGAACTGAGCTCCACAAGGGGGAAAATGACATGAAAAAATTCAAGCAGTTCATCAGTTATACGAATTTTCTCACCCATAATCAATTTTGGGTTTAACTGGTGGTGGAAGCAGTGTAGAGAAAGTTGATTAAGTTGGAACAACAATTTTGTGTAATAAAAGGAATTATTAAAATAATCTAGCATAAGGGAGGATGTACTAGAACCTAATCATACCTAATTAAAATTCGGAATAGAAGCTGAATCCAAAAACCAAGAACCTAATTAAAATGAAAATTTTGATCAATTATTTTCGATATTCAGTTATAAGAGGTTCTTGCTTACCCTTAATTCGGGTTGCACAAAGAAGCAACTGCTTGTTGTTTGTCTTGTGCTAAGTGTGTTAAGGCTTCTAAATAGAGTTGGCAATCCCTACGTAGCCTTCCCCCACAGGTATCGGCCCGTGACACTCCTACATGGGGTGGGTTCTCGTCAGTGGCAGACATAAAAAATAGTTTTGGAGGGGCGATGTACATATTTCATCATGTTAAGAGAGGGGAAGCATGAATCTCAACCATATATATTCACTGTAACCATATATTCACTGTAAAATGTAGGTTTTACTGTAAAATTTTAAAATTTCAGGGAACGGCCCCCACCCCTCCATGTAGATCCACCATTGGTTCTCATGTTCTCACCCCCATAGAGGGGTATGACAGGGTTGGGGGGCCTGTCGTTCAAGGTAGGGTGTTTTTAAAAAATAATAATAACATAATATTTTCCAATAAGTTTCATATATTATCAAAAGAAAGTCTCATATTACTCGATGTAGCTAGTGAAATTATCTGATGTGCCCCGTATTCGGTTAGTGGATCTTGGTATAGGAGCGAGACCCATTTGGCCGAGGAACCAATTTCCTTCACCATTCCCATTTGGTTGCCAAGTTTTAACACATAAATAAGACCATAGGATTGATCTCAAACTACTATAAGGTGTTAACACCATCCAATCTTCAACTATGGAGGAATACATTTTGTTCGGTCTAAAGTTTTATTCGGTTTAATTTTGGCACTAATGTCTTGTACAGCTTAGTTCTTGCCCACTGTAGTTCACGGAACCCAGAACCCTAGCGGGGGTTCAGATTGATGCATGCATGTAGGTAGGGGTGGCCAGTTTGGACTCGACTCGGTGGGTTGAAAGGATAAATTCCCCCAAGACTGGCCCAAACCTGAATTGAAACCGAACTGGAAACAAAACCAACAGTTCCAAGTCTATTCTGCTTCTAGTTTTTAAATCCCGTCCTTTAAAATATCATGAAATATTGAAATAGAACCGAAACCCAAGATCTGTCCTGGAACCGAATCGGGAGTTGATAACTGTCCCGGTTTAGTTACCCGGAACTGGCAAGGTCTACATGTAGGAGAATCACCCCTGGTTTCGTAATATCTTTTAAAAAAATACTAATAATAACAAAATCCTTTCTCACATATATATGAATCTCATGATTTCGTCAGTACGTATGTTCATGTGGTGGGAGCAGGGTAGGGATTAAAGTCCCTGTTTCCATCCTCGTTTCAGAATCCTCTTTTCATTCCCATCCGGGATAAAAAATGTTTCCATTCTCATCTTCATGTCTTCATGGATTCACGTGAGAATCCTTTGGAGAAAAGAAGGATGCTTAAATATATGTTGAAGCTTACCTTTACATATAAAATGAAATCTAATTTATTTTAATGTATCTAAATTAGAACATACTATTAGACATGAAATATGGAGAATGACTATAATTGTTTTATTTTTAGATAGACCAAACTTTTTAGAGTCAATGGGAACACTCTTATTCCCGTCGAATTCTCTGTGTGTCTCCGTCCCATCCCAGTTTTCACTCCTCAAATCCGTGCGTTTGAAGAGCTTCTTGTGGAGAGGGGGAGATCTCCTCCCATCAACATTCTAATTCTCCTTCTAACATAAAACTAAAACAAAAAAAAAGGGAAGAAAGAGAAGAGAAGTAGCAACGGATATAAACATGAAGGTATTGGTGTTTCCTTACTCCCCCTCATGCCCTGCTACATTAGTTTTTCATGTAAGCTCCAAAATAGACTGATTAAACTGGTTTGTGCAAGGCCACTCAGGCAAATAAAGAGATGAGCAGAGAATGCTGAACACAAACTAAAAGTCCGAGGTTTAATTGAACACATTTGGATTAACGCAGTGGATCATTCACATTCAGATACATCGCTATCCTGAACCCTTCCGGTTTGGAGTTACGATTTTCTCCACGCATCACCAAGCGGCCATTGTTAAGGCACCAACTTTTTCCATTCAAGAGTTTTAACAGACAGGTCGACGTCCAATATAGGTAAGAACAACACTTCGAGTTATGAATGCAGAAAGGATAGCCCCCACAAAGAGCATCAGCTCATCTGTCTAGGAGGTCGACTCACAAGTTGAATATCATCCGTTCGACACCTCGGGGCTTGAACCTGGCTTGGTTCCCCCCCGTTGCATCAACGAAAAAGAAAAAAAGATGGCCGGCTAAACCTCCAATAAGGTTTTGATGAATTGAGACTACCCAGTTAATTGGGCGTGTACTGGTAAATTTCTCAGACAGAAAGGGTGGCAAAAGAAAGAAGGGCGAGCCATCCGAAGAGTTGAAACGTTAGGTCGAGTTGGGTAGTGAATTGAATGCTGCCGCCCCACCACGCCAATCTGGCCCTTCTTATAGAACCAAACCACCTCTTTGCTTTCTGGCTTCGGTCGTTCCCTCACTCTTACCGTGTGATCTTCCTTTCACTATTCCTTCCTTCTTACGCTTCACAATTCTCTTCTCCTTCTTCCTTTGTTCCTTCCATCCTTTCCTTCATATGTCTAACATGGCATGCAGAAGTTGGAGTTAATTTGGAGCCAGAGAAGCCAAATGAAGTGACAATTAAGGTGAATGAGGCAGCCGACGGGATGAGTTGGCGGTCGACGAGTTTCCGCTCCAACTGTGACGACTCCGGCAGCGACTGGCTTCTCAGAGGAGGCAGGCCGCCGTATGCCAATGATTTCTCCGCATGGCAAATGGAGGCTCTCACAGCAATTTGCGATACCCTCATCCCTTCCCTCGACTTGGGTGCTTCCGGCGCAGGAGAGGACTCGCCCCGGACGTTCTACGCCACCTCGGCGTCCATGGCGAGTGCACCCGAACATGTAAGGAATGATGTTCCGCCTCTCCTCTCCTATGCTCGATTGCTTAGCTAGCTGCACGCAGTAGTGGAGAAACACCCTGGCTATCCTGCCATATAACCAGCCATCTAGTATGAGAAAAGGTTTTAGTTGTTGTTGTTGTCTCTCCTCTCTCTCTCTATATAGAGATCTTATTCTATATAAGAGAGAGATCTTATCTTTTTCCAGTCCTTTTGCTTCTCAACAGTTTAAGTCCGGGATCAGGGTGTTCAACTGAGAAGGTACTATAATCCAGCTTTCTCAATAAAAACAAAAGCGTTGATTTGGCATTTATGATCACTTTCGGAATATTTGAACTTTATTATTCTTTCTTGTTAATTGTCATGATAGTATACCATTTTATAGAGATTATGTGGCAACAAATTGAAATTCTCATGAAAATTTGTCCTCGGCAGAAAATGATGTGCAAAATGAAAGAAAGAAGGAAATTAATCTGGGCCCAAGTGATGGCCTTGCCAATTTTCTTTTGAGCATCCATTTTTCTTTTACCATTTCTCCATAAAACTGCATGAAGCAATATACTTTGAAAAGAACGTTCCCTTGCGTGCATGCTTGTTCAGCTACTGACAGTGTTTGACAGTGGCGGGCTTAACAAAATTTAATGGATGAGATGCACTTGTATTTATCGTGTATAAAGCAACTTATATGGTAATAGATAGAATAATTTTTAAGATTTTTCACAAAGCGCATGCCTCAATGAGTCTGTCATTGGTGTTGGTTACTTCATTTCAAACAAGAACGTAAAGAAATGTCAATCGATTATATGTTTTCGTCGTCATCCCTTGGTCCATTTTGATTGTCACCCGCGTCGTGAAGAGCGATGTGATCTCATTTGTCTCAGGGAAAGCATGGCTTCTAACGGGTTAAAATTTTCTAGTAAAAAGAAGAAACTGCTGGTGAATGAGCTTTTCTTGAAAGTTTGCAGTCTTTGTTGTGCATTCGTTTCACGTGAGACGGGTCCTTTCCTTTCAAAAAAATTAATTGCAAGAAAGTGAGCAAGCCACTGCAAACAAAGCTGTTCATCTGCTTGCTTATTTTAGAGAAAGTGGCTTCCTTCGGAGGACCATGTTTAGTGATTGTGACCTTAAGAGGTCACCATCCTCATGTTATTGACCTTTGATACTAAGCCATGATCTTCCAGATCACCTGATCCAACCCAAAATCTCACTCTTTTTGGAGAATGAGCGGTTCAATGACAGATGCACTCAGAGTCTAGGATCGATCCTTGTTTAGTCTTCATAGTTGAGTACTGTCAAATGAGCCCGACGACCAAACGACCTCGGTACATGGCTGTGCTTCAAGTTAAGATCTCAATTTAAAACTAACTTTTTTCCAGTTTAATTCGCTTCTACAATAATATCCAATTTCGATTATTGTCGTTTAAGATATTCTGACTCTTGAAAATTATCAGAAATCGTAATTCCGACTGTCAAAAACGTAATTCCGACTGTTGCAGTAGCCGGAATAAAAATAGTCGGACTACGATTTTTAATGGCAATCGTTGTACAGGTTGCGGGTTTTATCTCAGAGAAGATGGAGCACCCACTCCTGTTATTGATGCGGTTGGCGTTCTGGCTTCTTGCGACGTGGTTTGGCACCTTCATACTCTGCGGCTGGCTGGCACTCGGCGACGCCTTCCCTTATTTTCAGAGGTTCTCTCAGATCAAGCGGCACAAGCGCGAGCAGATCCTCAGGTCGTGGTCATCAAGCAACTTCACGCAACTCCGCCAGCTCTTCAATGCCGTGAAGTTCCTCACCCTCCTCACCTTCTTCACTAAGGTAAACTACCTAAATTATGGATGGTTACAGTGATCACTTAATTGTGCTAAAGAAAAGTAACTATTACAATCGCGCTCTCCCTTTTCTCTCTCTCTCTCTCTCTCTCTCTCTCTCTCTCTCTCTCTCTCTCTCTCTCTCTCTCTCTCTCTCTCTATATATATATATATATATATATATATATATATATATATATATATATATATATATATATATATATATATATATATATATATATATATATATATATATATATATATATATATATATATATATATATATATATATATATATCTATATCTATCTATCTCTCTCTCTCTCTCTCTCTCTCTATATATATATATATATATATATATATTGGTATATACACATATTCATCCAATCTACTCAAGTATTTCGATACTATCAATCATCGAAATTTGAATTAAAAAACGAAAAATATCATCGTACTTTTTCTAACAAACATTTAGTATATGAAAGCTTTTTAAATTCAAATCTTCGATCATGTCAATCCAGGATACAAATATTTAAGGGAATTTAAGCATCAATGAATATGGGCATGAACTATGCTCTCGCTTTATATATATATATATATATATATATATATATATATATATATATATATATATATATATATATATATATATATATATATATATATATATATATATATATATATATATATATATATCCCCTTATCATAGAACCCGTTCTTGTATTTATGAATCTAACTGCCAAAGTGTTAGCTCCAGCTACCTAGACACCGTCTATTTACCAATCTAAGACAAGAAACTGATGATTCATACTTGTGAGAAAAAATGAGAGATTTGAAAATGACTCAAAAGGAAGTACAAGAGTGCAGAGGATGGCTTATTAAGGCAATAGAAACTTGGTGCACATGACACACGCAGATGCACTCTCTCTCTCTCTCTTTAAATGACTCAAAAGGGAGTAAAGAGGGCAGAGGATGCTGATTAAGGCACTCGAAACTAGGTGCATATGAGACATGCATACACAGATACCCACACACTCTCTCTCTCTCAATGACTCAAAAGGGAGTAAAGAGAGGAGAGGATGGCTGATTAAGGCAATGGATACTTGGTGCCCACACACACAGTCTCTCTCAATGACTCAAAAGGGAGTAAAGAGGGGAGGAGGGGAGGATGACGGGTTAAGGCAATGGATACTTGGTGCACATGAGACATGCATACACAGTCACTCTCTCTCTCTCTAAATGACTCAAGTGCAAATGACTCTCTTTTTCTCTCTTTATATATAAAATAAGCATTACAAATATTATATGTTAACATATCCAAATAAATCTCAACTATTTGATTTGAAAAAAATGATGAATAATTTAAAGGTTCTTTGAAATCAACTCGTTAACTTATAATGAAGTTTATGGCAAAAACCTTTGGTAAGCTTATCTGTTAGATTGCTGCATCAGAATGTAGGTTTTTTATTTTTTCGAAGAGCCTTTTATAATATTTGCTTTAGTAGCAGTTTTGAAACTTATTGTATAAGAGCCGTTATTCATTAGAACGGTTTGTGCACCAGGTGAGCCACAACACGAACCCGTCGTGGCAGGCCATTGGGTACTGTGGACCCGACCCGGATTTCTCAACCCAAACGAAAAATACGGGTCCCGGAGAGGACGATGAAACATATGGCCCGCTGCATGGTTCCATTATTGACATGAAGCACACTGAAGATTATGAACTGGTAGAATCTCTCAGAAACTCGGGCTTCCATGTCACAAGAAAGAAGAATAAGAAGAAAAAGGAAAAAATATCATTAGGTGGAGCCCATATTGATGAAGCCACGATGACGATCCACTGCGATGCAGTGGTCATTGGTTCCGGCTCTGGCGGTGGCGTGGCAGCCGGTGTGATTGCTAGAGCTGGCTACAAGGTGGTGGTGCTCGAGAAGGGATGCTACTATGCTAGGAAGAGACTTTCGTTGCTTGAGGGCCCTACGATGGACCAGATGTACGAGGGGAGTGGGATGCTTGCCACTGATGATCTTGGTATACTTGTCTTAGCAGGCTCAGCTGTTGGTGGTGGCTCAGCCATCAATTGGTCGGCTTCAATCCACACTCCGGACCATGTCCGAGCTGAGTGGAGCGTGAAGAATGAGCTTGAGCTGTTCGCAAGCCAAGCCTATACCGAAGCCCTTGACTCGGTCTGTGATCGCATGGGTGTACAGGTAGGATGTCAATATATTACTTGAATTCAATACACACACACACACACACACACACACACACATATATATATATATATAATATAATATAATGTTAAATGCATAATATTCTTAAAAATATTCAAGTATTTTAAGATGAATGATGGATATTTAAATTAAAAGTATCATCTTTAGTTTTGTACTTTAAGCTTAATGCATCTTGTGTATATTAAATGTAAAATAATTCAAATCTCAAAGGTTGACATCAATGACCAATAATAACAAATTTTAAACATTTTTATGCACTTGATTTCAAACTTTATATATTCAACACTCTTCTTGTTGCTCTCTTTTTCTACTACTCTCTTTTTCTACTAAGTCTTTTTTTTATATTGATAAGATCAGTCATTTAGATTTTTTGTTTTCATAAAATTTGATCTTGTGCCATTCGAACAGTTTCTCAAGGATTGTGTAAAAAAAAAAGTTTTGTCAGCTTGAAACTCGGGTCGGATCTCAGTTTGCAAGGAAATTGCATGAGCCCAACCCATCCATCTATTAGTCGGTTCCCATGCATCTCGCTGTTCCTTTATGAGTAGCACCTAAACTGGTCTCTGTTATGGGTTGGATTCTTATGATTGCCCGATCCATCGACACTCATTTGTGCAGGCGAAGCAACTCCGCCCCGAAGAAGAGAGCCTGAGCAACTCCGTCCTCCGGCGAGGCTGCTCAGAACTCGGTTTCCCGGTAACCAATATCCCCAGGAACTCACCGGCCGACCACCAGTGTGGGTGGTGCTGCTTCGGGTGCAAGGATGGGAAGAAGAAAGGGACACACGAAACATGGCTCGTCGATGCGGTGAAGTCCGGCAACGGCGTCATCATCTCCGGTGCGAAAGCAGTGAAGGTAGTCACCAAGAAGAGAAAAGGAAACCGGAATTTGGCGGTCGGAGTACTTTTCGGGAAGGCCAACAAGGACGACAAAGCCGTGTACTTTATAGAATCTAAGGTGACAATCGTGGCCTGCGGCGCGCTCGGAACGCCGGCGCTTCTCAAGAAGAGCGGATTAAAAAGTCCGGCGATCGGCCGGAACCTTCACTTGCATCCTGTGCAGATGGCGTGGGGATACTTCCCAGAGAGCGATAAGAAGAGCTACGAAGGTGGGGTCATGACGGCCATGTCATCCGTGGCCGGGAATTTCGACAGCACGGGCTACGGCGCCGTGATACAGACTCCGGCGTTGCACCCGGGGATGTTCTCCGTACTCATGCCGTGGCTATCGGGGGTGGACATGAAGGAGAGGATGAAGCGTTACTCGCGAACAGCACATCTATTCTCGCTGGTTCGTGACCAGGGTTCTGGCGTCGTCGATTTCCCGAGGTCGTTGACCTACAGTTTGACGGAGGAGGACGAGGAGAGCATGAAGAAGGGGATGGAGAAGGTAATTCTCATAAATGATATTTTTATGGAGGAAGATTTGTATATGCTGCCAACTTTATATAATAACATAACTAAGTAAATCTTAATAAATACATGAATGGTTGAGATTCAAAGGAAAGAAGTAAAGGGTTGCTTTTATTATTTTTGTTTTTACATTTATTGATGGTCGTCAAATAATGATTGTTTTTATTGTTTTTTCCCTTGAAATTACATTGAATATTTTATGATTTGTTTTTGGAATCTCCACTTTGGAACAAAGCTATGCATATTTTTGGGTTTGAAGAATCGTCACATTTTGTTCAGGTCCAGTTTCAAGCATTCATTCATCTGTGCTGCAGGTACTAAGGATACTGGCCGCATCAGGTGCAGAAGAGATTGGCACGCACCATGTTGACGGCGAGAGTCTCAACGTGAAGAAGGCGAGCTACAACGAGTTCGAGAGGTTTGTTAAGAGGGTGAGTGCGAAGGGCATACGTGGGCTGACCACGCCGATCTGCTCGGCTCACCAGATGGGGAGTTGCAGGATGGGTGTGAGCCCGAAAGGGTCGGTGGTGAACCAGAGAGGGGAGAGCTGGGAGGTGGAGGGGCTGTACTTGGCCGATGCCAGTGTGCTTCCTGGCGCGGTCGGCGTGAACCCCATGGTCACCATCATGGCTGTAGCTTACTGCACTGCCACAGGAGTGGTGGACTTGCTGAGGAGGAAGCCTGCAAATTGCCAAGCAAGAACGGTTGTGGTCTGATCTCCTATAGCATATGTTGCTGAGGTTAATATGTTCAACCAGCCGTCCATATTACGACCATCTATCTTAGCTGCGCACGATTAAAGATGTTAGGCCCGATGTCCCGTAAATTAACTTTTGACTCGGATCATGAATAAAGTTTTATATGTACTTTGCTATGTTTGCAGTATAGTGCACTGAATGAACTATGCAAGCACAAATTTTTATATGTAGTAGTCATTTTACATTTATAATAGCTATTGTTGTGACTCGGTCTCGCTTCTTGGCTTCTCCGGCGCGAGGGAAACGGCAAATTTTGCATTTCTCATTACAAGCTTGGGATGACGATGACCTGTAAGACACTTGAGAGATGTTAATTGTAATGAATAGCAGATAATATTTCGCAAATCTCAGAACATGTAGTGCAACTTCGTCTGCAACATTATAAGACTAACTGAATAGTAATGTGAAGGTCCTCATGATATTCGTAGACTGTCTTATGAATAGGAGAAAACCTGATCTGCTTCTCTTGTAAATCTTCTGCTGAGAATAGGGATTACGACATTTCCTGCAATTGCTCACCCTTTCTTCGTAAAGCATTCTGGTATCTCGAAAGCTAATACGTTCAAGAGAGATCCAAACCAGAGGGCGTCTAGACATGCTCAACAACAGCTACCACAATAATCTACATCATTCACTGGCAATTCAATGAAGTAAATTCAGAAGTTCATGAACGTTTTGGCTACATCAATCCAGGAGAAGAGTGCCAAACAATCACAAAATATTCTCAGAATCAAAAGTTTTACTGCTCGTCCTGAAACAACATTGACCACCAAACCATATATTCGCTGAAGCAAGATTGCTTGATTTTATATTTCAAATAACCAGCGGAAAAAATGTGATATAGACCGATTGATTGAAAAAGATAGTGGACTGAACTGACTATTTGATTTGTTCAAAGTATGCAAAACCAAATCGTGTAACAACTAAAATGCATTCTATGATCTACAAAAGACAGTCCGTGTATCATTCCTGGCAGATACTAAGGGAACCAACAAGCTCCAATATCACCTCTTAAAGTTATGTGTACCCACAAAACAATATACAAAATAAAAGTTCCTAAATAAGCTGCTGAATGTCCACAGAATTATGAGGAGATATAATAGGCGTTGAATGAGTGACTAGTTTAAGAGGAAAACATCGTGTTAGTAATGGAGAGAAGGTTCATATTCTCCCCAAACCATCATCAACATATATGGTGAACATATTAGCACATAATTTCCGTTCATAGTAGGGGGGCGTAATCTCCCAGCGCCTTTATCATTAAAAAAGAACACTTTGTAATATGAAAGAATGCTTTGGGAATATGCTTTGAGAAATCAAGAACTCAGATCTATGGCACCCAGGATCACACATATTGAATTTGTTAAATAGGATAGACAAATGGAAGCATACCTGAATCAATCCCGAAAGCCATACCTAGTGCTCACTGATCTTTCAAGTGAATATGAACATAATGAGAGATGCAGGGGCTCACCTATTTTATCTCTCTGTATAATGGGATTCATGAGAGGAAATCTTTTGTATGAGTTGGGGACCATAACCCCTTTATTTATAATCGATCGAGGTCATGATAGTTTCTAATTCAGCCCATCATAGAATTGTGAAACTACCCTGATGGTATCTGCATATTGGATCCCAACTCTACGAGATGTCATTAGGTCTATTACCTGAATCTACATTAGATCATTTGATCGGCTCAACTAATTAGATAGCATAGGGTAGATATATATGTTGGAGCATATTATTGAATAAATTCAACAATCTCCTACTTGGGCCAACAAACATATCACCATATAGTTATGTATCACAAAATTACCTTACGAGCATCCAAGATTAACAATCATCTCAAACAATCTGGTACATCAAACATATCAACATAAAACCAAACCGATCTTTGCCACAATTATCATGACTAGACCATCAAGGATCATGGATATCAATATATCCAATGACATAAATCAAGTATGGTTATGCACCATGGAAATTGCATGCAATGTGATCCTTAACATGCCTATTCTGGTCCTGCTGAAAGCTTTAGTGAGATAAACCATAATTAAATCAGAGTACAAAGTACTTAATTCGGAGTACGAAGTAACATAAACTTTATTCTGCAAAAATTATCCACATATTGCCACAATCAATGACATTGAATACAAACTCCCACTAAACATCATATTGTCACATGATATGACACACCTATATGAGCAACGTGCTTGTGAAAGACCACAGGCAGTGAGTCCTTAGTGAATGGATCCACAATCATGGAAGAAGTTCCAATACAACAAACAACAACAACTAAGCCTTTTCCCACAATTATGGAAGTTGTTCCAATACATAATTTAAAAGCTTGTCATTCTGAATCCGTAATTTAATAACCAGGAACTCGATGTCAACATGACTTGACCCGAAGAATTCTTCTTGTTAATGGAATATGATACTGGAGGCATATTGTTACAAAAGTAATTTAAGTGGTCTTCCAATTCCATCCAGAATACTCAACCTAGTGACAAAATTTCACAGTTATATTCCACAATTTTGATGCCTCTCAACTAGATACGCACTTTGCTTTCATAATTGAGGTAGCTGTGAGTGTCTATTAAACACTCTTACACCAAATTGTTCTTCTAGCCAGCAAATACAGAGCCTGATCTGGATCTATAGCTGTAATAGCATCTAACAAAATTTAAATTAGAATCCAATAATCCTCCAATGATCTGATTTCTTACAAAGTGAGCATGAAACATTATGCTTTCTGTGAGTACGGTAAACTGTTTGGCTACTTTCTAATAATCCACATTGGAATTACTTTCTAATGATATATATCATTGGCATTCAAACCCATGGAAATAAACTTGTCAGGCAGATCTACTGTTGAAGCGATTCACCTTTTGAGACGTCTTATGGAACATTTTAGAGCAAAAAAAAAAGACCTTCACATGATATTTATTGATCTAGAAAAAACTTATGATAGGGTACCGAGGGAGGTTCTTTAGAGAACCTTGGAAAAAAGAGGTATCCCATTGACATACATTAACCTTATAAGAGACATGTACTTTGGTGCAAAAGCATGTGTGAGGGCTCATGAAGGAATGATTGAAGTTAATATTATATTAAAAAACTATAAAAATTATTTAAAAAATCAATAAAATTAGTAAAAATCCGAAAAAAAATCAAGAAAATTCTGGAAAATTTTGGAAAAATCTGGTAATTGCTTTAAATTCATATAATGCAAAGTTTAGCATAAATTGAACATTCAATATTAAACAATTGCATCCAAAATTATATATTTTGAATCAAAAAATGAAATACATTTATATTTTACATATTGTAAATTTGTATCAGGATCATTAACTAAATAATGTTCATTTTCTCCTTGATGATGTTATTGTACTTCAAATTAATTCATGCAATGTCTTCTTCGGTTAGCACTTAGGAGTGCATTTTCTTGGTTATCTTCCATAATCCACTCATCTAATATATCAAAATTAACAAACTGCTATCTTTGTACATGTAGTTGTCATATTTGCTAATTTTCATATGTGAGCAAAACAATGAGCTCCATTTCTTTGATTATTGAGTCTATGACACCTCAATGATGTGATATTATTACTTGATGATGTCCCCTTTTTCTCTTATTGGAGACTAGCTTTTTAACTAATGCTTGAGCTCCATTTCTCACTTCACATACTGAGTTAAGCGTCACACACATTGATCATCTTCAACTCAATGGAAGTCATGTAATTGTAACGTGAAGTTGTGAACCCTAAAATAGTGAAGTTGTGAAATTCCCACTCAATGAACCGAGAGAACTAAATGTTTTTAATTGTTTACGATCTCATGAAATTAGAAATTGTTAGCAAAAATATACCCAAAAGTTGTAACAGAAAGGAAAATGATTTTGTCACAATTTTTTTTGTTCATACATTATTCTTATTAAATAAATAAAATTATAAACCCAAATTATAAACATATTGGAGGATGCCTTGAAGGGAAGTGAAGAGAGGAGAAGAGAGGGCAGAAACATGCAAAAAAAATTGAAAAAAAAAATTTATAAAAAAAAAAATTTGGGCATACCGCCCGTATCGTACGATACGGGTGATACGGGCCGTATCGTACGATATAGTATCGTATCGTGGCTTTCCATGATATGATACGTACGGTGCGATATGGATAACTCTGGTTCCAATTGTCTGAGTATTATGATTGTGAAGCATGCAGTTTTAAAGGGTTCAAAGGTTAAATTTCTTTTTCATTATCCTACAATTAAATAACTTTTTCAGAAAGGAAAATACTCAAAGGATGTTGAGTTTGGGAGAGAGGTATGGAAGATGTATGTGAAGAAGAATTTGTTTTTCCTACAGTTATTGCTTTTAATGACTTCCATATAGGAAATCGTGAATAGGAATACAACATGAGAGTTCTCCCCCTACAACCTTATGAGTTTACTCCTGAAAAGAAAACTCAATAACCTCAATAACAGATGCTATTAAGAAGATCTACAAAAAAAACAGAAGTGCAAATTTCAGATGACTAGATTTTATTTATCTATGAGCATGAGACTAACCACGGCATAATGGAAGATGATCCTATTGACTTCCGCCAAGTCAAGGAATCTCTAATAAGGAAAAGTGAATTGATGCCAAGTAAGGACATAAAGTCCATGCAAAATAATGACTTTTATGGATCTTGTCTCATTGCTTTAGGGAGTGAAACCCATTAGCTGTAAATGGATATTTAAAACCAAAGGGATTCATAGGATAATGTGGAAAGATATAAGGCTTGTCTTCTTTCAAAGGACGTTGATCAAAAGAAACACATTAACCATAAAGAGATTTTCTCTCAAGTTCCTTTGGAAGGCTCTTTTTAAAAATATTAATGCTAATTCTGGCTCGTTTTATCCTAGAGCTACATCATATTGGATATTATGATGGTGTTTCTCAATGGTGACATTGATTAAACGATTTATATGGTGTGAACAGAAAGCTTCATGTCAAGAGAACTAAAGTAAATGGTTTGCATATTAAAGGAATCTATCTATATTTTGAAGTTGGCGTCTCAACAATGTTGTGTTTCTTGATATTTCTTATAAATTAGAGAACCCATTATATATATATATAATCATAAATAAAAGTGTACCACTAAATCCGCTATATCCCCGCTACTGCTATATCAGGGTCGACCGCTAACAACAAGCTTTTATAATGGGTTCTCTATTTATGCCAAACATGCTTAGGCTTTTCACCAAACAACGACTCAATTCTTCGAATGATGCAATTTCCACAATGAAATGCAAAGCCTCAACTTATCTTTTAGAGTATGTCATACAATGCTTAAATTTCTTTTCTGTCATATGCATTTCCAGCATATGTCAATAATCATCATCCACATGACACTGTGATTTGATGTCGGCTAGAGAAAGTCTAACAAAATTCATTGGAGTAAATTACCTTGTCACTGGAACCTTGAAAGGCATCATCCTTGAACAAGTGATACCTTAAATTGCAAAAGACAACTTACACTGAATTATTAATACCATGACTAACATCACTGATGATAGAGTAGGTACGAGATATGTGACTTCCTAGACCAGTCTTACTGGCTGGAAGAGACTCAGCGTGAAGAACATGATAAAAAATCAGTGCCGAGGCTTATCTAAATGTGGCTGCTGTAGTACTGTGATTCAAGACAATTTTAAAGAGTCAATCAAATATCCAAACCAAAATAGACCAAGTGAATGTCTAGATAAAGTGGACATAAGGTTCCAAAGACGTCTTACTTGCATACGCTATCTGGGGTCGACTATTCTCAAGAAGTCTAAGAATGATACTGAGTGAACGAGTCATTCATCCTGAATGACAAGCCAAGCTGTTTACTGAATCTAGTTTTCCAACAAATTTTAGGGACTAAGAAATGATCCTCACCTCGGTTTTTGGATGTAAACGTGACTCAAATATTATTAATATAGTTTGGAGTGTTTTGAGTTGAACATTATCATGTGCCATTTCAGAATGCTAAAGAATCAAGATGGATACATGTTAGAAACTTATGAAATGAAGAACCATAAAGAACAAGGCCAAAGAGAAGGTGTACAGATAAGAACTTGCAAACAAGAATTATTTGACCTTTTCTTAAGGTAAATAGAGAATTATGTGACCAAACACATGATAAACCTAAAGGAAAAAGGAGTATCCTTGTCACTAGAATAAGTTTCAATTTCTAACCAAAAAGAAAACACATGAAGCCGAGTGAGGTCTACTAGTGAAAGTTGTTACTCAGAGCTTAGTCATCCTTGTCAGTTATTTGATGCCACCAATCCTATTCTTACATCCAGAAAGACAGCAAAGGAAACAATGTAAACATTGTTCAAAAACATACAAACAAAAGCACATAAGTTGCAATCTAGTTGCCTGCCATGAAGAAGACCAGCATCCGATACAAACAACGAAAACTACAAAAAAACATAGTAACATACTTATGTCCAGTGTTATCCGTATCGCACCGTATCACCATATCGTACGATACGGTGTGGCCCGTATCGCACGATATGTCCAATTTTTTTTTTAATTCAATTTTTTTTTGGAGGTTTCTGGCCTCTCTTCACTTCTCTCCAAGGGATCCTCCGATATGCTTGTTTGGGATTGCAAAATGTGTATGTAACATGTAAATTCGGGTTAGTTTATAAGAATTTTATTGAATAAGAATAATCTATGAACAAATACAAATTGCGACAAAATCATTTCCCTTTCTGTTTCTAATTTCATGAAATTACAAACAATGAAGAACAATTTCGTTATCGCGGTTCATTGAGTGGGCATTTCATAACTTCACTATTATAGGGTTCACCTTACATGACTTCCATTAAGTCGAATATGATCAGCATGTGTGAGGCTTAACTCAGTCTATGAAGAGAGAAATGGAGCTCAAGCGTTAGTTAAAAAGCTAGTCTCCAGTAAGAGAAAAAGAGGATATCATCAAGTAACAATATCACATCAATGAGGTGTCATAGACTCTATAATCAAAGAAATGGAGCTCATCATTTTGCTCACATATGAAAATTAACAAATATGACACCAACATGTACAAAGATAGCAGTTTGTTAATTTTGATATAGTAGATGAGTGGATTATAGAAGATAACGAAGAAAATGCACTCCTTACCGAAGAAGACATTGCATGGATTAATTTGAAAGGATTGCAAGTTGCAACAACATCACGAAGGAGATGAAGATTTTGAATTTCAAGCAGAAGGTGGTGATGATGAGGACGAGGATCTTCAACAAGGAGAAGATTAAGATTATTTAGTTGATGATCCTGATTATAATATGTAAAATGTAAATGTATTTCATTTTTTGCTTCAAAATATGTAAATTTGGATGCAATTGTTCAATGTTGAATGCTCAATATGTACTAAACTTTGCATTATATGAATTCAAAGCAATTACCAGATTTTTTCTGATTTTTTTTGGATTTTTACTAATTTTTCTTGATTTTTTTAATATTTTTCTATTTTTTTAATATTAAAGTATGATACGATATGCCCGTATCGTGGAGCCCAGCGATACGCAATACAATACGCGTCAGACAACACTGCTTACGTCTTTTAATGTAGCTAGTATCTCCTTCATAGCAGATTGTGAAACAGCATCATGTGCAATCAACTTCTGAAAGACTAACGACGCTCAACCTAACCATCTTGACCTCGCATGCCATAAGAAAGATCCCCAGTATGTCTTCATTCTGAGCTATTTCACTAGGAGTCGACAATGATCGCAATTGCAAATGCACAGATTAAACCCCATCGCAGCTTTACATACTTCAGTAATAATTAGGCACTTCACGAGAGAAATATCCTCCACTAACCACCTGTTAAGCGAAGTGTGAGAGCTTTTCTCACCTTGCACTAACCGCCTGCCAAGCATACCTGCAGTGGTGGCAGACAGCAGCAGTGAGAGCGAGAGTGATAGATTAAGAGAGGTGGGAGAGGGAAAGGCGAGAGAGACAGAGAGAAGCCCTCGTCTGCGTTAGCGACGAGGATTACTAACCTTTTGGATCGACCCGATCCAATATGTATTAAAAACATTGTCCGACAACCGTGATATAGTGGACCTATATCGGCTATAGCGCTGTTAGCGACGCTATATCGGCTCTGGCGAGTCGCCCGCTAAGGGTCACCTACTATAGTATTTTTTCTCCCGCTGAAACGCTATAGCGCACTATAGTGGGTGCTATAGCGCGCTATTGATAACATAGGGTACACCTCCTTTAGATTCATCTAACAATCTTTCGCCACTTTCCAAATATGTATAGCAGTATTGTTCCACATATCACAAGATAACAACAACAACAACTAAGCCTTTTCCCATACTAGACAGGGTCGGCTACATGGATTCTTTGTTTCCACATATCCCTATCTTGTGCCATGTTAGCAGTTAACTCCCAATAAGCTAGATCGTTCTTTATTGTTTCTTTCCAACACTTTTGTGGTCGTCCTCTACCAGTTTCACATTTCACAAGGTGTACCAACATAATTCCAAGCATCTCTTTGAAGGACTAGTATTGTCTGACACGTATTGTATTGCGTATCGCTAGGCTCCATGATACGGGCATATCGTATCTTATCGTATCATACTTTAATATTAAAATAATGCAAAAAATTAATTAAAAATCAATAAAATTTAATAAAAATCTAAAAAAAATAAAAAAAAATCAGAAAAAATTTTGGAAAAATCTGGTAATTGCTTTAAATTTTATATTGTAAGTTTAGTACAGATTGAGCATTCAACATTGAACAATTGCATCCAAATTTACATATTTTGAATCCAAAAAATGAAATACAGTTACATTTTACAAATTGTAATCAGGATCATCAACTAAATAATCTTTATCTTCTTCTTGTTGCAGATCCTCATCATTATCATCAGCAACACCTTCTTGGAAATCAAATTCTTCATCTCCTTGATGTTGATGTTGCGCTCCTTCCAAATTAATCCAGGTAATGTCTTCTTCAGTTAGGAGGGCATTTTCTTCAGTGTTTTCCATAACCCAATCTTCTAATATATCAAAATTATCCAAACTTATTGGATCAAATTGGCTTTCTTCTCTATTTACTTTTTTTAATTGCCTACAACAAACAAAGATAAACAATTAGTAAATAATATTAACAATTGAAGACTAAAGTTAAACAATATTGAATTGAACATTTAAGTAATACAACATTACCTTTCACGAAGGCGCATGTTACAATGAATATAAACTAAATCATTTAGTCTTTTATGTTCCAACCTGTTGCGCTTCTTTGTATGGACGTGTTCAAAAACACTCTAATTTCTTTCACAACCTATTGCACTACAGGTTTGGCTTAAGACCCTCATTACAAAATCTCTAAGGTTTGGGCAATCACTTCCAAACGTGTTCCACCAAACATCTGTAAAAAAAGATAAACATTAGAGACATAATCCACAGTAATGTAAGATGCAACTTAAATATAAAAATAAACAATTTACCTGGACGCATAGTAGTGTGGTTACGAATTGCAACAGGCAAACCCATAAGTGAAGAGCATTATCATATATCTCCATCTCTCGATGTATAGCATCTGTTGTACTCTCATTAAGCACTAATCTGCCGATACAATCAATGATGCCTCAATTAACCTCACTACCCCTTTTGAAGCTTGCTGAGTACCTAAATGATGTGTTTAGATAATATGTTGTTGCATGAATAGGCAGATGCAATTGTTTATTCCATTTACTATCAATTATTTTCCACACGGGCATATAATCCCTCTTTTTTCATTAAAGTTATTTCTAATTGCTTCTTTTGCCCTATCCATAGCTTCATAAAGATAACCCATAAATGGTTTCTCCTCACTATCTGTCAATCTCAAAACCTTGACTAAAGGACAAGTAATTCTCAACAATCTAATACATGCATTCCAAAATGTACTTCTAAAAACTGTATCTGTAATCTCATTCAGCTTTCTGTTTCTTCTATTTTGAGGCAACTCTGCAAATTGTTGTCACTCATCTGAGGAGAACATTCTCTTCAATGCTTGCTTCTGACATATCTAGAGATCTCAAAAACATGAGTCCTTTAAGACAATATATAAGAAAATTTAACAATGTCCTTTCTCACCTATCTGTCCCCTATCTGCCATGATAGTGCATCTCATTTCCTTCCACAACTGTCTCAAAGTCAAACAGTATTCTTACACTTCAATGACGGTCCGATCTAATATCTTCCCTCTCAACTTCTAATAAGAGGGCATCCTTTATCCCGAACCAATGTTAGCAATTGCATCTGCCATTACTTAAAAATAAAAATTGTTTGCTGCATTAAATGGAATGCATGCATCATAAAACCATCTCCCCATTGCAAGGTCTGCCTAATCATGCAGTTGTTCTGAAGCCATAGCAGCACGAATTCTAGGTTGAGCACCAGGTGTAGTGGAAGGAGGAAAGAATAAATGTATGCTAGAAGAAGCTCTTCCTCTACTCCTTGCTGAACTTTCTCTTTTACCATTGCCAAAGTCTTCGGCAACCCTCTTTCTCCTGCTAGGTGCTCGTGAAATGCTACTACCAACCTCTGTTCTACCATCTGAAGGCAAACTATCAGTGAATCCAACTCCAGTGGTAGTAGCATCATCAGCTTCTTCAAACATCTCGAAATCATCCTTTTATTGTCTTCTTTCCTGTATACTCTCAATCATTTGCAGGCATTGCCATTTAATACCTTCTGGCAAACTTCAAACTCTAGCTTTGCATGGAGTAACTTCTTTCCTAGCTCCTGCTAGGTGGTATTTCAACCTTTAAATTCCACCACTAACCACCTTTTCACAAAATAAGCATCTGATCTTTAACCTAAAACTCTCAACTGGTATACCCCACTACCATGCCGGATCATCAGACTTTGAATGGGAGTCTCTACCACCCCTTCCTGCCATCTCAATGGAGTACTTTAATTCAAACAAAAACCTGAAAATAAATGCACTTCGTAAATCCCCAATCTTCAAATAACACTCAAATGGAGTGTCTCCCACTACATGAATGCAACAAAAATCATATACACTCACTTAATAACTTCATATTTTGTTATTCAAAAAAGAAAAATACAAAAAACACAAAAAACAACAAATATAAAGGAAAAAAATAAAGAAAAACATTAAAAATATACCAAAATCTGAGTTAAGAGGCTTGCATGGACACCATAGATCACGATTTTGGAGCTTTGAACACCAAGGAGGCGAAAAACGACTCTTAGAGAGCTTAAAGAACTCAAAGGGAGAGAGGAAATCTGCAAAAAAGCGGGTTTCCGTTCGGTCGGGGACCCTTTATAAGGGTCCCTGGCCGTATTGAACGATACGATGCGATATAGGCCGTATTACGATACGGCTTGGTGTATCGTATCGTGGTTGTCCACCCACGATATGATACGGTGTGATACAGATAATACTGTGAAGGATTTTCTGTTTAAATACATCTTCTTTCTCGCTTTTGAGGTTCCACCATTTAGTCTGAATAGCTCGATGCACTCTTTTCTTCTTTGTCCATTTTTTAATTTGTAAATCCATAACTAAAAGTCGATGTTGGGTGGATAAGTTTTCTCCTGGAATTACCTTGCAATCTTTACAACACACTATCTTTTTTTCTACAAACAAAGTAATCAATTTGTGTTTGTGATAAGCCACTCTTATAAGTAATTAAATGTTCATCTCTTTTTTTGAAGATTGTATTGACTATAAAGAGATCAAAATGCTATAGCAAAATTTAAAATCTCCCTACCTTCCTCATTTATATCCTCAAAACCAAAGTTTTTATGAATACCTTGATATCTTAATGCCTTTTTACCGACATGTCCATTTAAGTCTCCTCCTAAACAAATCATATCCCTTTGTGAAATCCTTTGAATCACCTTATGTAACTCTTCCCAAAAAGTTGTCTTTATACTATCTTCTAGGCCTACTTGGGGTGCGTAAGCACAAACTATATTCAAAACCTCTGCTCCTAACACTAATTTCAACGTCATGATTCGGTCACCATATCATTGTATGCCTACTACACTATCCTTTAAATCTTTATTTATGATAATACCAACTCCGTTTCGAACCTTTTCTTTACCTGAGTACCATAATTTAAAACATGTATCCTCTATCTTCTTTGCTTTTTCTCTAACTTTGTCTCTTTTAAATATGGAATATGAATCTTTCTCTGAATTATAGTATCTACCACCTCCATTAGCTTACCGGATAATGTTCCGATATTCCAAGAACCAATACGAATCTTATTATCTAAGACTAGCTTTCTTACCCCCCGTATCCGTCCATACTGAAAATGCGAAAACCCTCTTTGTAAATTATTCACTACATTCGGGCAACAATGTAGCGGAACTAACTTCTTTACCCACACCCTCCATCTATGTTATCAATAGTGTGCTATAGCAGGTAGCCCTTAGCGGGCGACCCGCCAAAACACAATTAGCGCCTCAAACAGTGCTATAGCGGTCCGCTATGGCGCTGTAAGCAGACACTTTCAAATCAGTTTGGGTAGGGTCGATCTGACCCAAGTGATATAAAGGGACGAACGAGGGTTTCTCGTTCGTCCCTGACTCCCTGCATCTCTCACCTCTCTGCATCCTCTCCGGGCCGCTCCCACCTGTCGCCGCCACCGCCTTCAGGTATGCCCCTCCCTCTCCCTTTTCGGGCCACTCCCGCGTGCGCCTCCCCCTCTCCATCCTCACCGGCCCGGTCCCACCTGTCGCTGCCACCGCATTTAGGTACGCCCCTCCCTCTCCCTTTTCCAGCCTCTCCCGCGTGTGCCTCCCCCTCTCCATTCTTACTGTTTGACTAAGATGAAATCTCTTCTTGTTTTCTGATTAGCTAGATGGGGAATCGTCAAATAGTTCAACCCTGTTTACTAGGAACACTTGGCACGATATTCATAACTTCTGCATGTTGAGGTGAGCATGTGTTTCCAGTCATTTAGGAGAAGTTAGAACACGGTATTCTCATTTTAGGATTTGAACGAATGAACAATCTTAACAATCTAAAGATACATACCTCACGCTTTGACCAATGAATTTTGACACATTTGAAATGAAATATTTTTTATACCTTTCCATGTAAACACTTTCGTACTTTTCATGTATAGCCATGTCCTGCACTCGTGATATTTGAAAATCCCTACTGCACTCTCACTGGAGCCTATGTTGGCATCTATACCAACGCCATGTGACATAGGGTGGATTCCTTAGCTGTATATGTTTTAAACAAGTGCATCAAGACCAGTTAATCATTTTCTGTTGGGATTCTTGCAAAACTATCTTTTGCACAGGGTGTTAGAATCCACCATAATTACCTCTCTCAAAGTGAATCAAATTAAAGAATAGTGAGTTTTCACGGATGCCCTCCACTGGGAACACTGCATTCCACGGGTCGTGGATGACGGGAAACAAACTTGTTTAACTTGAGTTCTGTGGAAAAATCACTTGTACCTTTTCCTCGAATCAGTGAACTAAGTTCTCACGTGATATAGTTCGAGTATTTTTTTTCAATGGAAAATCTATGCCTTATAGGCTCTTTCTGATATGGGATCTTTTCTTATGACGAATCTGTGCTGCATATATGAGCAATTTCTCTGTCCAAGCACAAGTAAGATTGTACAATCGTCCATGAGCTTCAATCCAAGCACCATCCACTCGCTTGTACAGCTGCTCGATTGTCTGCTTTGTTCTGCATTTTGATAGTTCACCATCTCTCTAAAATCAGGCCTCCTTTGAAGCTGCTCGGTTGCCTGCTTTATAACGAGTTAGAGATCCATCACCATTTGTTTTATGGGTTTCACGTGTAGAATTTGCTCTTTGTATCTTATGATGTAGAAAGTCCAACAATACATTCACTTCAGCCTAGTGTTACTTATTTAATGTTTTATTTCTTGTATAAGGTTCGAAAACTCAATCTGAGTAGTTATTCTTATTTTTTGTAGTGAGTATGGAATCATCAACAAGTGTAGTTGCTTGTCCTCTAAGTAGCAGTGGCAGTTATGGCACCAACACTAGTAATGCAATTGGTAATCGGTTTTCTAGTCCAGCATATAACTACAGACCCCCAGCTTCTAAGGATCCAGGATGGAATTGGGGTTTGATAAAATCTAAGATAGATAATATGTCAATATTTTGTACATTATGTGGTCATGTTTCTACCAACGGAATAACAAGATACAAGGACCATTTAATGGGAAGAATGCAACCGAAGAAATAAAGAAAACAATTTATGATTATGTGCACAATACATCTAAGAAGAAGGCCGAAAAGATTTCATTTCCATATCGAGGAGAAGTTTCTAGTATGGAAGGTAACATAGTGACAAGCACCCAATGTTCATCATCTTCATCGTCATTTGGCTCACGACCACCGCTTTTGAAGGGACCCATGGATTCATTTGTGCGTTCATCGTCAGACTCACTACGATAAGCTACATTAGAAAATCGATATAAGAAAGAAGAAAGAGAACGAGTATGCATATCCATTAACAGGTAGATGTATCAAAATGGAATCCCTTTTAATGCTGTGAGATCCCCTAGCTTTAAAGCGATGGTAAATGATATAGGGCAGTTTGGACCTGGAATGAAGGTTCCATCATACCATGAAGTAAGGAAAACATTCTTGGAGAAGGAAGTAGGAAGAGTAAGAGAGTTTACAAATGGATTTAGAAAGCATTGGGCTACTTATGGATGTTTTATTATGTCAGATGGATGGGCACATAGAAAACAGAGAACACTAATAAATTTTTTAGTGCATTGTCCTCAAGGTACAGTTTTTCTTAAGTCCATTGATGCATTCCATGAAGTAAAGGATGCAAATAAATTGTATACATTGTTAAAAGAAGTAATCTTAGAGGTTGGAGAGAAGAATGTTGTGCAGGTGGTTACAGATAATGCAACAAATTATGTTGCAGCTGGTAGAATGTTGATGGCTGAATTTAATCATTTGTTTTGGACACCATGTACTGCACATTGTATAGATTTGATGTTTCAAGATATTGGAGAGACAAAAAGACTAAAAGGCATCTTCAGCAGGGCAAAGAAGCGACATTTTACAGGAGGAAAAGACATACATAGACTGGCTGTGACCCGTTTTGTTACTAGATTTTAACTCTGAACAATTTGTGGCTGTCAAAAGAAGCTCTAAGATCGATGGTTATTTCTGAACAATGGGAGAAATGCCCTTTATCATATAGTATTGAAGGAAAGCAATCTAAGCCAATAATTTTGCAACTTAGATTTTGGAAGGGCATTAGTTTTTCACTTAGAGCAATGGGTCCTTTGGTAGATGTTTTACGTATGATCGACAGTGACGAGAAACCAGCCATGGGCTATATCTATGAGAAGATGGAACGTGTAAAAGAACAAATAAAGGTGTGTAAATATTTCAATTTTATGTGTTATTTGTTAATCTTTACTTATTAATCTTATAAATTAATAACACTTAACTTCTTGTTTTATAGGTTAATATGGTAACCAAAGAAGAGCATTATGCTTTTATTTGGGAGATCATAGACAAAAGATGGGAGAAGCAAATGCATAAGCCATTACATGCTGCTGCATTATATCTGAATCCAGGGTTGTATTATGATTATGATGGGATAGAATCTAATGTTGAGATTAAAGGTGGTTTGTTGCAGGTTATAGCTATACTTGTACGAAGTAAGGAAGAACAACAACAAGTGAGTCATCAACTTATAAGTTATGAAGTGGATCAAGTTGTTTTGGACTAGAATTAACTATAAGTTCAAGGAAAACATGTGCACCAGGTAATTAATTCAAGCAACTTTGCTTTCTTAATTATTTCATTATTAAGATATGATTTAAGGTTTTTGAATATGATTAACTTATTGTTTACACATGATTTTTAACTTTTGTAATAGCTGAATGGTGGATGACCTTTGGTTATGGATGCCCTGAATTATAAAGTTTTGCTATACGGGTTTTGAGCCTTACTTGTAGTGCTATCCCATGTGAGCGCAACTGGAGTACCTTTGAAATGTTAAGAAATTAAGAATTATGCTTTTTATTTATATTATAAATAAATGAAAGTTTTTTTATTGAGTTAAAAACTTACCTAAATTCTTTCTCTTATCTTAAATTCATACGAAGAAAAGGAATAGATTATTGCATCAAAAGCTTAACGATTTAGCTTTTGTGCAATATAACGAAAAGCTCAAAAGAAGGTACGAAGAGAGGAAATCTAATGGAGCAAATTTTGACCCTATCATGTTGGCATTGGTTGAAGATCATGATGAATATCCTACTGATGATGAGTTCATTGGTGTTGATGATTCCCTTGGCGAAATGTCGATATGGCATCCGAAGCATCAAGAGCGGGTGCTACTGCTGTTTATACAAGGTCAACGACACGAAAGCGACAGAGAAGGCAAAGCAAAGGGAAGGATAAGATGCCTATGTAAGATGAAGAATAATTTAATTTTGAAGAAACAGATGAAGAGAAAATAGAAGAATACGGATCTTTTTCTGAAAATGAGTGAACATGACCTAAACAATTAAGTGTGATTATAAAATTGTAATTGAATTTTGATGGATGTTATGTACTTTTTGAATTAGTTTATTGGCCTTTATGTACTTTTGATGGATGCATAACATTATGTTCAATCTTTAAAGATGCTTTCTAAGGCTACCTTCCCTGCTTTATTACAAATTGTTGTTCAATGAAATTGTCATTGTCTTCGATTAGTGGGTAAGTATGATCAAAGTAATGTAATATGTTATCTGTAGTTATCATGTTGTTTATAAATTGATGACACATTCGTTATCTTGTGATGTAGATGATCATCGAGTGGACATGGTTAATATAAAGTTTAGACATTAAAGAAAAAAAGAAAGGCAAAAGAAGATCATGAACTCCTATCACCAACATGTTCAACAGTTCAAACTTCAAATAATGAGATATTAAGCAATAGCACTTGATGGACATATCAAAGGCATACAAGATTCTCAAATGTTCCTGAATTTGCTGGATACACCGATACAGTGCATTTCATATGCTATTATCCAATAAATTCAGGAACATTAGGGAATCTCATGTGTCTTTGATATGTTCATCCAAGTGCTATTGTCTTAATATCCCATTATTTAAAGTTTTACCTATTGAACATGTTGGTGATAGGAGTTTATGATCTTTTGCCTTTCTTTTTTGCTTTAATGTCTGAACTTTCATGCACTTTGGCTGGAGACGAGGCATACTACAAATAATATGGGTTAAAAGGTATGTGACATTCCTCCTTTACTACTTTTTCCTATTCATTAGTGAGTGTTTTGCTCGTTCATTTATTAAAGAACTGGTTATGTTTCTTGATATTTCTTAGAAGTTAGAAAACCTATTATATATATATATATATATAATTTTTTAATCATAAATAAAAGTGTACCACTAAATCCCCGCTATATCCCTGCTACCGCTATATCAGGGTCAACCGCTAACAATCCGCTAACCGCTATTGATAACATTGCCCTCCATGATGTGGGAACCCTATGATTCACTACATCTGGGCGAAAATATAGTGGCCCTTGCTTACTTATAACCGCATTCGGCCTCTCTAGCGCGTCGCTAGGTGAGAACGCCCCAAAGCAATGCTCATAATTTATGTAATCAATGCTATAAAAATCTAACAAAGTTTTACGCTAGCTGTCGGAAGCCTAACACAACCCTCCTCCTTTATCCAGGCTTGGGACTGACAATACAAGGGTGATCCCTTACATGGGTTGAGTTCATTGCAAGATACCTAGGCAATATTAATATTTTGTCTTTGAACAACAATATTAACTTGTATGTAGTACTTTCAATGTAGTAATCAAGTTCAGACCGTCAGTCTTGTTAACCAATGAGTCTCTCTTTAAATCGAGCCAAAGTTCACATGGATGGCAAATAAGAGTCATGTTTATTACCAAAGGTTTGTGTGAAATTCAGCCAAGTAGCAACCTTCCTTTGAGCCGATCACTACCCACATGAATTTCAAAAACACAAACATCGTATATATTTAAAATAGATCAATTTCCATGAGGGAGGTCGCTTCTATGATGTATTTACTTCAATTAGCCTGTTTTAAATTAATAGACATACCCAAGGTTCTATCACTATTGATTCAACCTTTTGACAACCTAAACTTAAGGTTTTGTATTGTTTACTTTGTAAGGCATGCTTGGGTGTCATTATGGTTTATCTTTGGGTGATTACCATAATTCATGAGTGATCATGCCTTTAACTTTTAGTGATAAAACTAGTGTCATACATATTAGAGGCAAGTAAGCATGCTACACTTTGGTGATACATGCTTTATGAGAAGATATACCTACTCCCACTATTTCTTCATGTTTAAGCCATAAACATGACAAACTTACCTTTGGGCGAGGTATATCATTAAAATGGTTTAAACACAATTCACAATGCTAATTTACTGAACACGTGATCAAAGACCATGATATTAACACATGTAGGGTCACTTTGGTGATCATATGTCAATCTATATCTTTCCCATCCTTATATGTTAGTGCATATCATCACAAGAGAACATGCTGATTATAAAGGATAAATCATCCATTTACTTGTTCATGTGGATCATATCTTGATCCAAACAAATATAGATCTTCAAAGGAATCCACACAAACACAAGGATTTGACATTTCTTTAATTCAGAACCAACCTTATCCTTGTTCATGTGGATCACATCTTGATCCAAAACAAATCCAGATTCCAAACCAAACCCAAAAGCACAAATATTTTTTGGATACAAAACCTAAATGTAAGATCCTAATTCAATATGCATATCCAAATTATAGAAATCCAAATATAACCAAATAAACTATATTCAAAACCCTCATTTTGGATTCTAATAAATCCACAACAACAACAAAGCCTTTTCCCATACTAGATGGGGCCGACTACATGGATTCTTTTTTTTTTAGAATCCATGATAAGTCCGACAAAGTTTTACGCTTGTCGGAAGCCTATTACAACCCTCCTCCTTTATCTGGGCTTGGGACCAGCCATGCAAGGTCATCCCTTACATGGGCGGAGTTGGATTCTAATAAATCCAAATGGATTAAAATTAACTTGATCTTAAAACTTATTGGAGATAAGCAAATTCCAATTTGCAATGTTAACTTTACCAAATATGGAGTTAAAAGCATGTAATTGATATTCCTAGCAATGTTGTAAAAAGTGTATCAGTGCCCATATCACACATAGCACCGATACGCAAAAAAGACACCATATCATATGGTACGGTGCAATGTATTTATTTAATGCTATAAAAAATAAAATATTAATAAATCTAATGCTTAGAAAAAAAATAAAATTAATAAATATAAGATATCTAACACAATCAACATTAAATAAAACCAAATCTAAAAGCTTGATTGAATTAACAATCTTAAGAAATGACTATGGAAACTAAAGAAGTGAGAAGAGAACTAAGAGTTACAACTTACATCATCATTAAATACAAAGTACAAAGTTACAAACTACACAAAGTTGAACTAAACTATTGAAAGTTTAAAACCATAAGTTAGAAACTTAGAATAGAACCATCATCTAACAAAATATGAAAAATATAACATTATTCATTGATTCATTCCATAAAACATAGATCATAATCAACAGAAGCAGTATAATCTTTGTAGTCAAGATCGCTAACATCATCAACATCATCTCCCTCTTCCCCCTCTGCAATTGGATCCTTCAATCCAACACCTTCCACATCATCATCTTTAATTTCTGCTTCTACTTCTATTATCCTATAGTTTTCATCCTCTAATTGATGGGGGCTCGTCCTCTTCGACCCAATAATCAAGAATATCAACATTTTCATAGCTCACTAGGTCATATGACACATTTCTTGCCCTTCTTGCATCCCTTCAACCCATAAAATAACATTATATACTCATTAATCATTATTAATAAAAACTAAAGAGCAAAACATATTTTTAGAATTGTTACCTTTGTCTTAACTTCATATTATATGCAATATATGCCAAATCACGAAGATGAGCATGGTCTAGTATGCATCTCTTCTTCATGTGAATGCATTAAAAAAACTCTAATTTCTTTTGCATCCACTCAAAATACATATTTGACTCAATATACATTGAGCAAACCTCAACAAGTTGGTGCATCTACACCAAAGTGAGCCTACCATTCATTTGAAATAAGACATAATAATAAGAAACACCCAAGGTCTATCAATTTAAAATCAAATAATTGATAACTTATAAAATATCAATAAAAAACAAATCATACCTGACTGCATCTGCGAGCAGAGTTATAATGCAATTGGCCTTCCAAAATCTCAAACACTATGCATATACTTACTTAACTCTAAATAGATGTTGCACCAAGTGATTAATGTTGTCCAAGGTCAATTTCATTTAATATCTCCTTTTTAACTTATTCATCTTCTACAAAGTTAGGAGAAAATCTAATAGAGGGGCTAAAAAAATATGCAATCACATGCAAAGCATGATACATTTGTCGGCTCCAACTCCAACGTACATCAATACACTTCCAAACCTTCTTTATAAGTGATTATTTATAGTCAAAGTTTGCTTTTATTTTTAATTTGGCCTTATCCATTGCAATATATATATATATATATATAATATATATAATATAGCAGGTATATCTTTATTATCTACCATTCTCATTACCTTAACTAAAGGTACAATCATCCTAAAAAATATACTACAATTTTTTTAAAAGAGCATTAAAAATAACATCTACCACAACAATCCCCTCCCTCCTTCTTGACCGACTAATTGAGCCCCATTAATCGGATGCAAACATCTTTTTCAATACATTTTTATATATGATAATACTTTAAACAATAATATTCATAGCAAATCTTGTCATCAAAAGCCTAATCAATTTCCTGCCACTAGTGTGGATTCTCATCAAATGCAATACAGAAGAGTGATTATAAATATATAGCATTTCTATATGTACCTATAGTCTCCTTGATTTCATCCATTGAAATCATATCCTCAAGCATTAAGTCTATGCGATGTTAACATATGAGATTGATATTAAGGATGGATGGTTCGACTCAAGCATCTTACTAGCTGCTCTAAAATTTGCAACATTGTTAGTAATGAATTGAACATTTGTAACATCTACATCCTCAACAACTTCAAAAATAAGGAGTAAATTATCTACAATTTTATTAATATGAAACAAGTCATATGATTTCAAAAATAATGTCTCTTTTGAACAATAGACCAAAAGATTCACTAATGATCTACATTGAATGTCTATCTAACCATCAACCATAATAGCTGACCAACTATTCGACCATCAACCATAATATAACAACCTGTAACCTTCTATGACTCTCTAAATTTAAAATTCCATTTATGAACAATATCAACCCATTTTTGAAATAATTTATCCCTCAAAGCATGATAAGTAGAGACCGTATAACCTGATCCCGTACTAGTAATAGCATCTATCATATTTTGAAAGAAAATTGATTTTGCAATAATAAAAAGGCGGTATTTTCGTAAAATAATTCAACACACCTTTCTAAATTACCTCCTTTGAAGTTATAACTAATCTAATGCGTAGTTGAGTTATGGAAGTCATATGTGGGGGAAATGAATGCATTATATGGCCTCTACCTCCTCTAAAACCCCTCGTAGTCACTGGGCAAGTAGGACTGTAGGAGCTCTTAAAGTAGAACAATAACCAACTTCACTGCTACTAGTACCAAAACCTACCGTCTTTCCCATGGTTATGAGTGTTGGGCAATTAATCATCAATATGTACAAAAGATGTCTGTGACAAAAATGAAAATGTTGAGATGGATGAGTGGTAATATAAGAAAAGACTGAATACATAATGAGGTTAGAAACAAATTAGGAGTGCCACCAATAGAGGATAAAATGAGAGAATATCGTTTAAGATGGTTTGGACATATAGAAAGAAGATCAAACGAAGAACCTGTAAGAATGTATAAAAAACTAGATTTTGAAAAAATTAAAAGAGGTGGAGGATGACCACAAAAGTGTTGGAAAGAAACAATAAAGAATGATCTAGCTTGATGTGAGTTAACTGCTAACATGGCACATGATAGGGCTATGTGGAAACAAAGAATCCATGTAGCCGACCCCGTCTAGCATGGGAAAAGGCTTAGTTGTTGTTGTTGTTGTTTGGAAAGAAAGAAGAAAAAAGAAAGTAAAAAGAAAACAATGATTTATTAATAAAGAAATATTGCAATAAATGAAAGCCAAAGGCTCGTCTAGACTAAGAGAAGCTAAGCTAAGGGGAAAAAGACTAAAAAGAAGGATCACTCTGTCGAGGTTCTCTTTGATGTGTCCTCTCTTAACCTCCTTTATATAGAGGAGGTTGAGGCGGTCCAAGAGGATTCTTTTTAATCGTGCCCATCAGTTTTCTACGTTAGCAGCGTTTCCAGCCTTAACTTTCATGTTGCCCATTTGTTGTTTTAAGGGACTAATCATGGGCACGATTTTACGTTACTTGCCTTTGTCATCAATTCTTCTTCTATTTCCATGGGTCTTTTGGGTTTCCTTCTAAAGCCATTCAATTCTCGATGTTAATTATATATAGTTACAAATACAACCCCGCCTCAAAATATTAGTGGAGATGATTATTGATAAGCATAAACAAATAAACGAGATGAGCAGTTATTTCACTACAAGCCAATGGTTACTCCAAACATCTAGATTGATAGAATAGAGTCACCGTCAAGGATTCAACATATCAATGACAATACTACAATTATATACTTAGAGATAGATAACTCATGTTCAGCCCCAATATTCAAGTAAACATAACTCTAATGCATAAAAATCAAATCCTACTATTAAAACACAAACTCTAGAAAGATAAATAATCTTATCCACATCGTAATCTAGAGAACAAAGCCGCCAGATTTACAGAAAGCCAACTTAATGGAAGGGATCATTATCCTTTCCCGAAGGATAGGTCATAATCTGGTGAAATATGCTTTAAACCGATTGCACAGAGAGAACAACACACACACACACACACACACACACACACACACAGAGAGAGAGAGAGAGAGAGAGAGATGTACTCATTGTGTGGAGGAGGTCGAAGTCGATGAGTCGGAATTTCTTGAGATTGTTGACGAGAATGACGACGACTTCCTTCTCCGAAATGAAGACAAACGCCCCTGCAACTCCGCCATCAAGATCGATATCACAACCAACAATCGAGCAAAACGATCGAAATCTTCGTTGGTGAATCTCTCAAAACAAAAGGTTTCGTTTTTCCTTTTCTTTCTTTCCTCCTGACGCCGTCACTCCCGCGGTATTTAAATTTAGGAATCCCTTTCACAGTGATCCGTATTCTTAGACACGGGACACGTTAAGTTGAACGGAAACCTCAAGCCGACGGTCAGGCAAGTAAAAACTTGAAAAGGTGAAAGACGACTCGAGACACGACATGTTGTACCAAAGCGTCAAGTTGCTGGTCACGCGACTAGTTTTGAAGCGGCTGTGGAGAAAGTCAATGAATTGTGTGACATAGATACGTAAAAACGACACGAGACACGTAATGTTGAACGGAAGCATCAAGCCGACGGTCGAGCAAATAAAATCTTGAGGGTGATGGAGTTGAGGGTCAACGGGGAAGAGAGAGAGAGAGCAGAAGATCGGCGGCAATGAAGTCTACTAAAGAGGGCTCCGACGCCTCAATCCCAACACCCTCTTCAAGATCTTCTCCTTCCTCGACTGCTTTGATCATGCCCGATGCTTAGCCATCTGCAAATCGAGGTGACTGATCAAAACCCTAACCGGATTCGCCCCTAACGACGATCTAGGTTTTCATTCTATGCTCGATTGCTTTCACTGTTAGATTTTTTGATGTCTCTTTCGACCTGCAATCAGTGGGCGAGAGACAACATCTAAATAGCGTTTCTTTCGTTTCCACATGGGAAGTTTGTATCAATACTAGTACAACAAGCTAGCGAGAGAGGGAGAACCTGTACTTGTACTTGAACCTGTATTGAATATTGTATCAATACGATCTAGGTTTTCATTCTATGCTCGATTGCTTTCACTGTTTGATTTTTTATGTCTCTTTCGACCTGCAATCAATGGGCGAGAGCCAACATCTAAACAGCGTTTCTTTCGCTTCCACATGGGAAGTTTGTATCAATACTAGTACAACAAGGTAGCGAGAGAGGGAAAACCTGTACTTGAACGACCTTGGGCGAGGGTGAAGATCTGGAGCGGCAGATTCCTAGCTCGAAGAGAGACTCTAATTACAGAAAGAGAACCAACGCTTAATCATGTACGCCCCTCTCTCTCTCTCTACTTTCTTAAGCAGATGCTGAACTTCAGCTAGCAAAATCATTGTGAATATTGCGGGAAATGGTTAGGGAATTTGACAATTCTGAGAAACAGATCCTAGATTCTCCTGGAAAAAACATAGATGCTATCACTTTGACATGATTACAAGCCAAAGTGAAGTAATGTAGTAAAAATCATTCATAGTAGAAGATATTGTTAGAAGCAAGAAAATCTTTGTGGTTTTAAGACTGAAAGTTACATAATTAAATCAATGAGAATAACATGATCGTACTGTTTTAGGACTGAGAAAATCTATTTGTGTCAAAATTGGAAATGAAACGTCAGAGTTGAATGTATCATATTGACATGCTTCCCACACCCAAAGGAAAGTGATACCAAAGACGAAAACCAGGCCTTTTCCGACTAAGTGATTAAGCTCCGTTTTGTCATAGTAAATTTAACTCAAAAAGCATGATTTTGTTTTATGATTGAAAATGGGATTAAAAAAAGAGAAATTAGTGTGTTAAGAGAGACAACCTCTGTGGTTGTATGAAAGTGAAATATCAGAGGTGAGAATGATGTTCCTTATATGGCCTCCAATACCCTGAGAAAATGCATGTATGCATGTGTGTAAGTGAAACAGAGAGCGGAGTGGTGTCTTGAACTCATGAAGGGATCTTCCCACTCAGCTCAGCATAGATCTGTCAAGACTCTGCCTGATAGATCTATCAATACCCTATCCTATCACTGTTGCACTACCCTTTTCCTTTCACTACTTTTGGATGAAATCTGGTGGTGCACGAGTTCATCATGATTAATTTTGTTTGATATAAAATTGTAAGTTGATCCTAACACTGCTTTTTTAGAGAAAATGTGACGTTGAATGCTAGATTTTACTCAATCATTGATCCTTTCTAGTGTGATTAGGATTAATAAAACATATATGATTGTGTTATTTTAAGCATGTGGAATCCATTTTGTGGTCAAGTCTGGCACACAAGAACACAGACTACACTTTTACAGGTCCCTGCCCTCAAGAGTGATGGGGGTTACTGCAGGAAAGTGTTGAACATTGGCCTAAAGTGGTTGTTGCAACAGTTTTCCTATGCGATGCAATCTGGTTAAGGGAGATATTGTAAATGCTGTATGATACCCATACAGCATGGAACATGAAGAATCGACCAGTCACTGAGACTATTGAATATGAGTAATGCTTCCTTGACAAATATGTTGTGATCAGTGAGACAAAATCAGAGACTTCATTTTAGTTATGCTCACCACATATACGAGAATTTCATAGGTTGAGGCTGTTATCTGTCATTCCTTTGGGGCTCTTTTCAGTTTTTACTTTGTCAAGGTAAAAGCCTTTGTCATGATGCTTTATCTGCATCTAGTGACTAAATGCTTGTAGCTTTGTGATGGAAATAACAATGGAAAAAATAAATTCCTGAATTATATCGTGTTTGTGCATCTGTTTGCTCCAAGATCAACTCCTGCCTTTTTGGTTTATGATTTTCATGAGAGTTTTAGTAGTGCTGTGGCATGAGGTCAGCATCCATTTACTTGTCATATACTGGTGTCCAAGGCAAGATATATGAGTCCAATAGACGTACTTTCTGTTCAGTCGATGTTGCAGAGTTGTTAACCCAAGAGCTCATAGGCAAGGTTTGCATCATAGAGAGGACGGGATTCAGAAACTCAGAACAATGCACATTGCCAGTCTCTGTGTCTGATCTACTTGTACAGAAAGCTCAAAATGTTATAGAAGGTTGGGGAAATTTTCACTGTTTAGCTTTCACCATTGTGGTGTTATTAAATGTAAAGAGGGTGTTGAGCTTCGTAGCCAATATTCTTAATGATGAGTTTCTCGGTTCATCGAGCTATCATTTGCACCCATTCACAAGTTTTCTAAAGATTCATTTAGAATGTTGCAGTTCATGGTGGAAATGGCTTATTCTAGCTTTAGGAATGGTCTGAAAACAAACACTGGCAATTCAGGGCAACATGGAACAGATTTGTCCTAGCCCAAAATGGAAATGCCATATATGAAAGCCATAAAATGTAAAAATGATCTCATTAAGTACAAGGTCAAGACCTTTCTCTGGGGGAATAGATATTGTATAGTGCCATATATGATCCAGTACGCATGGTCCCATATGAAAGTGGAGTACTTGTATAGAGCATATAATACCAATAGCGTGACCGCAAGAGATACACCGTGTGATTGACTTTTGAACCAAATATAATCCAATTTGCATCATGGTAACAGGAATCAATCTATGCTTTTGCTTGTAGAACATGTTTGGGGTTAGAGATGGCAGAGTTCTTTGTAGCCCAGCCCGTCAAACCCTAACCTATTAGGGAATTGATCCAGGACTACAAGCTGTGGCCGGGTGGTTCTATAATTCGGTACGCCTTCCAATCCTTTTCTTTTCCTTTTTCATTATGAAGCCGGAACCAAAGCGTAACCATAACCATCATATAATCAAACCAAACCTGACTGAACCAGAACCGAAAGCCGAAGGGGGCTGGTTGAATTGAAGTTCTAGGTTTTGGTGGAACCCGAACTAGATTTTGAAACCACTGGTCCTGATTAACCCGGTATTGTCCAGGTTTGTTAAGAAGGTCTTTGAAGGAAACGATAATGTACTGCAAAGGAAAAGACTCCTGCAAGCTTTTATCTGGCCAATGTGTTCCAAGTAGACATGTTTGGTTTGCAACCAGGCTGGTGGTTCTTACTGAAACCGAATGGGGTGAGAAATCGGGTGGAATCAGAAACTGCCGAGCAAGGCCCAGACTGAAACCGAGATGGGGATCCCCATGGTTTTATGTGGCTTCTAACGGTTTGGAACTCGAATTGGAGCCAAAACTGGCCCAGTTCCAGTTTGGTTCCAATTTCTGGTTCTGGGACAACCAGAATCAACGATTCTGATGGTTTGAAAGGATCACAAAATATGCTTTTCTGATTAAACTAATATGGTTTAAGCATGCTGCTCAATAGAGGAACAGTATGTGATGGTCATCAGTTTGTGTATTTCTCGTGCGCACTGTAAAAGGTTAGGTGGGAGTAGGACCATCAACGCTATGCACCTAGCCAGTTCAAGGGGAACCGTAGAATCCAATCCCTGGCGTAATTAGCTCGGCAAAATTTGGATCCTTGTAACTAAAAATAGGAAAATGACATAGAGAACGATTTTTATATATGACAGGTCCACATAATTATCAAATAAAAAATGATATGCTGTAGGACCCGGATGCAACATATTAAGATAAAATTATTGCATATATACGCACATAATGCGCACAAGTAGGCAAGGGTACATGCATATAGGCACCAAGTATTATATGGATATTTTGTGGCAGCCCTACTTTCCACAATAATAATTATCCAAACAAATAACACTATCATAATGCAAAAGGTGGTTTGATATATGCAATGTGCGTATATGGAATTTATATTTGGTGACCGCCCTAAGTGCAAATTAGTCAAACAATCTCTCCTGCCCCGTCTCTCCCACTGTGTGTGTGCGCACGTGCATGCATGACATGAAAGTGTGCATGTTAGGCAGGCTCAACAGAGCACATCACTGCTAAATTATGCATGCATTCAATTAGACATGAACGGAACTGAACCAGTTGTAGAACCGCCTGTAATTGGAACCGGCTGAATCGGCCTGGGAACCGGAACTCGAGACTCCCCAATTGGGTTATAGCTCATGGTTTTTGAAAACAGGCCCAAAATGGATGGTTCCAAACTGCTCTTTATTAAGTTTATATATTTTTTCTGGAGTTCAACTCCGCGGATGTGAAGTTCATGTTTTTCAAAAACAAACTTTTTGAATTTGTTTCGGGGTGGTTTTCAAACAGAAACCGAAACCACATTGAAACCGCTGGTTTCAGGACCGTAACTGAAACCGACTCCCGGTAGATTCAGGTACAGTTCAAGGTTTCGGGCAAGCTGGAACAACCGGTGATTCCAAATCCCGTTTTATCTGAAACCGGACGTCTATTCAATAAAACGAGATCAAAAGGACTTGTCAGTTCACAATAACTGTGCATGCTGCTACAGATATTCTGTGAACAAGCTCAACCACTAGTTGAACAAGCTGATGACACCATTCGATACATACATACAAGTGGGTGAGCAACTGTGTCGTGCAGCAACACATTTAATATGGAATGTAAGAGCAGCTCCCTTCGGCACATCAAGAGACACATGGGTACATATCAGGTAGATGTATGAATTGCTTTCCTTATATTCAAAAATGCCTCTTCTTACGCAAGAAGAGTATTTCTGTTGAAAACATGATAGGGTTCAAAAGGTCCTGGGTTTTGAAGGGAACTAAACCAGAAGATCTTAATTTTGAAAAGCATTTACCTCCATGTAACTGAACTCTACGTAAAATATGAAAGGTTTTAATTTTGCAGATGACACTTTGTTCACAAACGCAATCGAATTGAGTAAATTCGAAAGTGTGTGTGTGTGTGTGTGTGTTTCATTTGCACAGAATATTTCTGCAACTAGTTTTATCATGTGGCTTTTAATGCGTGGTAGCATGTGCACGCATTTAATCTTGGAATCGTTATATGGGTCCACGGCGTAGACGCATCAACCTTGAGTTCCTGACCAGGATCTCTCCTAATCAGTAATGGCCGCTACAATCCAAGAAGCGTAGACATCAGATTTTGACGTCGACTTCTTGGGGTCCATTAAGATAACTTACAGTACTTAATCGACTGTTCTGCGCAATACAAAGAACACCTCCAAGAACAGTTCCTTTCCAGCTTGATAGAGACTCCACTTTTTGTTTCTACACTGTAAAACCTCTTTTAATACAGAAGATGACATAGAAACATGGGGCGACGGCCGGGAATTGATAATGGAGGCATCAAGGTATGAACATGGCGTGGGTGCAACCTTTCATGTGACTAAAATATGTCGAGACAGGATAGCACTCAGTTGTGCCGTCTCTCTCTCTCTCTCTCTCTCAGGGAGGCATATCACAATAGCATGACATTGTAGATAATATTTTACGTGTTAAACACTACAACAAAACAAAGTTACTGTGACGCCCATGACCTGTGAACAGGATAGGGTGGAAATGTATAGAAACTAAGTGCTGGAGAATTGAGTTGTTAACTTGCAAGAGACCTCAGGAGAGAAAGTGTTATCAGTGATTATCCAACTGATCACAACTCGTGCGTCACAATCTCTCTATCTTGTTGCTGTAAAAATTAAGACTAAAAACAGTTTATTTCGTGCACAGTAGATTGTAATTTAAGAGAGTAAAATTAATTAATAACGTTTAAGAGCCAAGTTGTTTCTCTCTCAGATAATTATCTCAAAAAGATTGTTCACCACTGCAACAAGTGCAACAATTGTTACTATATAAACCTAATGATTTATTTGTTAGGGTTAATTTAGGTTGACGAGCAAATAATACTTAGTTTGCTCAAATCAGAAATTAATAAATTAGATAATTTAATGACCTTGGTGGTTGACAAGCAAGTACCTTAGTGTATGTTATTTGCAGATGACATTGTATTAGTGGAGGAGTCTAAGGAAAAAGTTAATAGAAAATTGGAACTATGGAGAGAAACATTAGAAAACAAAGGCCTCCGACTTAGTAGAACAAAGACAAAATATATGGAATGTAAGTTTGATCATTTGGTTACCTCAGAGGATATAGAAATTAAAATTGGCACACATTGCATCCCCAAAAGGAAAGTTTTAAATACTTAGGGTCAATTTTTCAAAGTGATGGAAGAATTGATGGAGATGTTACCAATAAAATTAATGCTGGTTGGTTAAAATGGAGAGGAGTATTAGGTATTCTTTGTGATAAGAAGATACCATTAAAGTTAAAAGGTGAATATTATAGAGCAGCAATTAGACTTGCTATGTTTTATAGTTTTGAGTGTTGGGCAGTTAATCATCAACATATACAAAAGATGTCTTGTGACAGAAATGAAGATGTTGAGATGGATGAGTGGTCATACAAGAAAAGACCGTATACATAATGATGTTATTAGAAACAAATTAGGAGTGGCACCAATAGAGGATAAAATGAGAGAATATTGTTTAAGATGGTTTGGACATATAGAAAGAAGATAAAAAAAAATAACCTATAAGAATGTATGAAAAACTAAATTTGGAAAGTATTAAAAAAGTTAGACGACGACCACAAAAGTGTTGGAAAGAAACAATAAAGAATGATCTAGCTTATTATGAGTTAACTGCTAACATGACACATGATAGGGATACGTGGAAACAAAGAATCCATGTAGCCGACCCCGTCTAGTAGGGGAAAAAGCTTAGTTATTTGTTCGTTAACTTAGGTTGACGCTGAAAAATAGAGAGAGACACATGCTTGAAGACCTCAAAAAGCAAAAGAGGACAGGTGACAAAAATCTCTAGAGATTCTAAGGGACAGAACAAAAAGTTCAGGCCCATGATATCGATGGATGTCGAAGCATGAAGAGTAGTGGGGTAGTTGAAATCAACCACCTGATATGGCGGCGAAAAAAAGCAGTAACAAGAAAATAAAAGTTATTGGGAGTTTTGTTCAACAAAGCCGAATTGATTCTTTACCGCCTCAATTAAGGTCCATAAACAACAATTGTAACGAAGACATGACAGGAGACATATAATCACATTTCTTACTTCCACTTCTTGTTTCCTCGCTTTGCAAGGAGTTGCTGGAACTCACCGAGTGTTATTTTGCCTGTGATTCAGGCAGTAGCTGAGATATGCACAATCAGATTCTCAAATATCTACTCATGTTGCCTAAAGTCTTGTCCATGCTCTTCTTTGAAAACGAGTTATTGTTCTCCAGCACGCGCTACATCACATTTTATTCTAATGAGCTTACACAATTATCATTTAAATTCCATCATTACTTTGGACGACAACCTCATTGGATAATGCTATAAATTCGCATCAAAAGCTATAAGCATCAACTGTTGGAGAGAAAACCATTTCAGTTACAGAGAAATGTCATCACCATTTTATTATATCAAAGAATAATATCAGACACATTTTATAATACAACATACAAAAAGGTGTACGCAGTAACTGCTTCTTTGATATTTGTATATATTGCAACTTGTAGTAGATGTAATATAAATCATTGGCTGAAAAGTGATACATGCATCAAGTTGTTCCAATCCACAGACAAAGTGGGGACCATATTGGACCTATTTCATGTCAGGTCTAATATTGCCACCCTTAATTAGATAGCGCAATCAAGCCAAGGGATAACAAAAGAGCAGCGGATCTGATCCTTTAACGAATCTACAATCATTGCATAAACATCCAAGGAAATTGAGATTTCTAAATGAAAAAAAAAAATATATATATATATATATATGATGTATAATTCATTCTTAATCTTCCACATAAAATAGTGGGTCATCTTTATATGGAAAAGAAACCAAAGTTAGAACAGAGAAAAGATCGGTAACATCTGAATTAAAATTCTTCAGTTGCTCTAGTTAAACTAGGCAGACATACCTTGTTCTCACATATATATATATATATATATATATATATATATATATATATATATATATATATATATATATATATATATATATATATATATATATATATATATATATATATATGTATGTATGTATGTATGTATGCATACATATACCTATATGTGTGTATATATACAACAACTAAGCCTTTTCTCATAGTAGATGAGTTCGGCTACATGAATTTTTTGTTTCTATAGAGCTCGATCATTATCGTGCCCGTTAACTCAGCATAAGGAAGATCATTCTTTATTATTTCCTTTCAACTCTTTTGCGGTCTTCTTCTTTCTCTTTTAACATTCTTATAATCTAGTTTCTCATACTTTCTTATTGAAGCTTCTTTTTCCAAAATTAAGCATAACCTTATTAGTGTCCAATAGAGCGGTACCTCGGGAGGCAACTAGATGAGTTCAGTAGGTGTGGCGGAATTGGTGAGCGAATTCAACAAGTTCACTAGGCAACTTACGAATAAATGCAGAGCGCTCAATAGACAAGAAGTTGGCGCATGCCCTAAAGAAGCTCATTATTACAGTCACTTTAAAGTTTTTTTTATAGGACAGTTTAAATGCTAATCATCAACGTTCGATCAGCCCAGAAGTTAACCTATCATCAGCAACAATAATGTCCTCGTGGGACATATAAACACATGCATAAACACATTTTTCTTATATATATACATAAAATTTTCAGTATCTAAGTACATTTTTCTTATATATATACATAAAAATTCATGCATGACTAAGGAAATGGGCAAGAAAACTGTTGTAGATCAAAGTACATGAGCAAGTCTTTCAATTAATCCTAAGGCTTCCTCCAAAAAGAAAATGAACTTCGACATTTCCTCCTCCACCATTGCATGCAAGCCGAACCTCTCCTCTCATCCTTTTAGAATCCTTCAATGAGCAAACCTGTGCTTTCCGGTTGTGAGAAATCTTTACACCTCAAAATGGTGGTGGGACATGGACCTTGTTCTGGTTTCCTGGCATACATCCCTCAAAAAGGTCAGACATAGAACTTTCTCTATTTTTTGCTAACTCCCTGCTCTTTATTTCTTATAAAATAAACATTGTGTTGTGACTGAGAACGTTATTTAAAAGCATGAGGAGAATTTAAGTGGATTTCACGTTTTCGACTAAGAAGTTTGCTACAGATCTTCCCAAGAATGAACAGAAGGATGACACTGTAGTTCAATTTTAAGTCAACGGGTGGATTTCACCTATTGACTAAAATTACAGATAAGATATTTTTTTCAGTTGATTTAATTCAGAAAACACTATGTTTAGTGATAATCTCCCAAATGGGAAGAAGTTGGTGGCTCAAGTACGGTGGTCGTGATCGACTCAATGCCAGCTTTGAGTCTTTTGAAAACTGAAGGAACGTTGTGATCTTCAAGTGGCTCGTCTATTACAGCAAGGTTTGTGGAAATCTCCCAAGAATCATTTTAATGTCTTCTTTTCACAACTATTTCTTGTTCGCAAAAACTATATATATATATATAACTCCATGAACCTTATATGATTTTACCCCCAATTTCATCAAGAAATGTTGTACCTAGTATGACATAAACTCCTTTAATGGCAATAGGACAAAGGTTGACGGTGGCATCAATCCCTTGTAGAATGATAATTAGGTTTTTGCACACTTGGTTACAATATAGTATTCACCGTCACTGACTACCATATTAAAAGAACCCTTAGACTCATAGGGACATTGAAAAACCTCTATCAAGAAATTTCAGACGAAATTATAATCAGTATCAAACATGATAGCCGTTTTCAAATCAATAATAAACCCGACAAATCTCATGGAATTCATACAAGAACTGCTGTTAAATGCATGATAAGACATAATTTTACTGGGTGTAGGCCTATTGTCTTCTTCGCTTTCGCTTGATGCATCGGATGAATTGGAGTTATCTTAATAAATCACTACAAAATATTTGAACTTCTAGCACTTGTGGCCTATATTCATAGCCATCTTGCATATCCTAAAGTTTTTAAAATGTCTTACATGCCACTTTACAATACCAGTTAATGGTAAAAACATTCTAAATCATCAAGTCCCAAACTGTAAAGTTTAAAGCAATTTGTGAAGAATTTTATATGATTCCATGCAGGTCCTTGCTTCTCTATAATTCCAATGGGACCTCATCATTTGTAATTCCTCATTGGTGGACCAGCTGGACTTTCGATACATGCACGAAGCCAGCTATCAAATATCTTCATAAACACTATCTGCCAATATTTCTTCATTCATTGCATTGATTGATTGATCACAGAATAAATTAAGTAGCTTTCCAGTTCGTTCATTGCACATGCCTTAGTGCCTGTCATGATTCACCCATGCACAACCCTAGTGAGTTAAAAAAACTTTATGATTTATGGGCACAACAAGATGTCAATCACAGAATAGAGTATGTAACTCTTATAATCATAATTAATTATCAACTTTCTAAAGTCAAAAATAGTTTGTATTTCTTTAATCATGGATTATTAATTATTATTAAATAGTAAGCAAATTTGTTGCTCCGTCAAGTTTTTCATTGACGTCGAACTATGGAAGGAAACTCACTCTCAATGCGAGTGGCATTCAAATTAACAATACAATAACAACTAAGCCTTTTTCCATACTAGACGGGGTCGACTATATGGATTCTTTGTTTCCATATAACCCTATCATGTGCAATGTTAGCAGTGAACTCAACATAAGCTAGATCATTCTTTATTGTTTCTTTCCAACACTTTTGTTGTCATCCTCTACCTCTTTTTATACTTTCAAAATCTAGTTTTCATACCTTTTTAAGGGTGCTTCTTTTGATCTTCTTTGTATATGTTCAAACCATCTTAAACGATATTATCTCATTTTATCTTCTATTGGTGCAACATTCAAATTAACAATATTAAAAAAAAGTGAACTCAGAGCATTAGCTCACCTGGTAGGGGACTCACTCACAAGATGGACAACATCAGTTCGACACTCAGAGCATGCATGCCTGGCTTCTGACTCTCCATTTAAAAAAAAAATGGGCATAGGAGAGGACTAAATGCTCGTCAAAGCTATAGAGAAAACCCATAAACCTGGCCATTTAGGTTCCGTGAGCCCTCATAGAGCGTTTGGTTGCATCATTACAGACTACAGTAGTGTTCTATCTAGTTGGTGAACACCATATTACATAAGATGTAGAAAGTATGCACCAGTGATAGCCCATGAATTATATATATTATGTGCTACTTTGATAAATATATAGCTTATCTTGTGATATATATATATATATATATATATATATATGTATATATATATATGTATATATATGTATATATATATGTATATATATGTATATATATATGTATATATATGTATATATATATGTATATCTATATATATATATATATATATATATATATGAGCGAACATCGACAATGTCTTTCTTTATGAATGGTAGAGGTTGCTTCTAGTTCAGTCATAAAAAATTTTATTTAACATCTAGAGAATATGAGTCAAATCATGAAGAGTCATTGATTTACTACTGTTTAAAAATTTCAATGTGATTCCAATAGAGATATAATTTGATTTAAAGTACAAATATACTTTTTAATCCTTAGAGATTAAAGAAGCCTCTTCGTGTCCTTTCCTTGGCCCTTGTGTTCAGCTAAAAAAAGGAATATTACATGGTGATGATACGAGTGCATGTGACGAGCCCGCCCTTGAACTTGTTTTTAGTAATTACTGTGATATCCTTAATAATAATATGTTTCCAGGTATTTATACAATAGTATCTCGATTACCTCAGAACTTGGGATCAAACTGAACCGGACCAGAGCTGGTATCGGTGACAGTTTCAGAACTGTTGGGTTCAGGATGGTTCCAGCTTCACTTCCAAGGTTGGTTCTAGAATAGTTCCAGTTTAACAGCCTATTATAAATGTATAGTGTATGTGTGTATATTATAATTGTGTATTATATATAATTATAATTTACCTATTAAAAAATTGTTTTTTTAAACCAAATGGTGCTAACTTGTCTTAAATTTAATTTCAAAATTTTTTAAAATTGATGTTGGTACTATCGGATAGTTCCGGCCCTCTGGGTAGATCCCAACCAGAACCATCGGTCTCCATACTGATTCTGGTTACAGCTATGATCTCGTTTTTGAACGGCCAAACCATAATCAAAATTGAGGGTCCTCGGTTTCCATTATGATTTTCGGGTCAGTTCAGCCGGTTCCAGGACAGATCTGCTTCTACTTTTAGCGTGTATAGGGGAGTGTTTGATTCCCAAGCACGAGCCTGCCATAAAGGGACTATAGGCCCAAGTGCACGTGCAACCAAACAGGGGCACCTACCCCACACATTGCAGGTGGGGCAACCAGCAACAACATGAATCACTTTTACACCTTAATTTATCCGTGTGCATCCTTTTTTACTGTTCATATACATTTTTTTGTGATTTTGATTTTATTCATGTTAAAATAAAATAAAATAAAAATCATGATGTCCCTCGACCGTATGAAAATACTTTCTCTATGAGTTTTCATTTCATCGTCGATCCACTTGCACCATTTCTCCAATGATCTATAACTCGAAACTCGATCCAATGCACGATATTCAACCATCTATGTTCTATAGTATTTCAATTGTGATTAAAAAAAGAAGAAAAAAGAAGAAAGAAACTTATTCGATGAGGATTTTAGTGATTTTTAGAAGTATGTCGTTGATTTGATATATTTTTTGTAGTATATTTGATGTATTGATTTTGTTTTTTATCATAATAAAAAAGAAGCAAGTTTAGTTCTCTCCTCAAGACACGGCACATGTGTCTCCCTAAAGAGTGAGACGATGTTGACTTCTTGTTTTACATGATGTTTCATAATGCTGTTAACTTCTTGTTTCACGTGATGTTTCGTAAAAATATACTCATACGTTTCTTGATTTTTTCTTCTTTTGTTCATAATTTTTATTGTTCTTCTTCTTTTTCTTCTTATGGATTTCATTTTTCTTATTCTTGATTCTTTTTTTCTTCTTTCTCTTTCTTCAACAAGATTCACAAGAGTATGTATTGTCTAGCTACGAGGTAGACAATGACGACTAAAAATGAATAAAATGTTGGTTGCTAAAATAAATAAAAAAAGATGAGGAAGAGAGGGATAATTGAGTGAAAGAGAAGAGAGAAAGTGATAAGTAATTTTGGAAAAAAGAATATGTAAATTATAAAAAAGATGTCAAAAAATAATCCTTAAAATAGAGGTTGACTGTTAGAATTGAGTCTGTAGTTCAAATGCTACAAGCTTAAGGCTGTGAATCGAACACCCCTTACCAGCATGTAGCTTAGGATGATATGAGAGTATATAGTTCCTTTTTAAAGATTAGGAAGTATGGATGCTTTTTGTGTGAATGTTGTTTCTAGATGTCCTAACAAAGAAGCTAGCCAGCTCTTAGGAATATTGTAGCATATGCTAGTACCCAATTCTAGCATACGCACCTCTAGCTTTTTAACACTATATGCTAGAATTAGGTACTTTTAAACACTATATGCTAGCCAGCTAGCAGCTAGGCTCCTGGAAAGGCGCTTACTTCGAGAAAGGCTACGCACTATCCCTACTTGGAGGAACCCTTCTGGGGTCCGTTGAAGGAAATCAGGATTCTGTGTTATCGTGTTCTTTTTTTATGGTCTACGTCACAAAAATACGTAACACGAATCATGGCTTGACGCGACTTAGGTCCCGCCCCCGCATGGCCCAGCCACCCTTAAGAGACCTTTTAGCCTACTCATGTGGGGGGCTAAGTCGCGTCGAGGTATGGTTCGTCTTTCATGTGATTGTGACACTGTCCACAGAAACAGGCCCCCGAATTTCTTCAACTAAAGTGAAAACAAACGAGGACTGGAGAGTTCCTTCGACGGTTTTCTAGGGTTCCAGCTCCAAGGAGGGACACGATCAGCTTCTCTTCGTGTGAGCGACCTACTACAAGACTGAAGAGCTTTCAAAGGCTCCCAAAAGCTGGCTGCTTTTTTACCACACAAACAGCCAGACCTCAACAACAACATCAATGGGTAGTCGAGAACATCTGTCCTTGCTGCAAGACCATCTAAGTATATACGTAGAGATGTCAATATGGCAGGTTTGCACATGCACACACGCAAACGCACACACATATAGTTTTTTATTACAAGTATGTTTATATATATATATATATATATATATATATATATATATATATATATATATATATATATATATATATATATATATATATATATATATATATATTACACATATATATATATATATGTATGTATAGTTTTTACCATATATATATATATAAACATTTGGCCCTGTGGGCCCATGTCAGCTCCTTCTCCTTAAATGGGTCAGAAATGTCTCGTCTGGTCTTGCATTTTTTCTAGGGCGAACCCCATCTTGACATCTCTACATATACTATGAGACCATAAAAGTTGGGAGTGCAATACATAGGTTCTTTGCTTAACCCTAGTCATAGCTCATTAATTTGTGTATACGTATATCAGGGGTGGCTCGTCGACAAGGCCGCTAAGGCAGCTGCCTTAGGCTCCAAATTTTAACCTCATTATAGTATCAATTATGAGCATCAAAATATTTTTAACACTTATATAACTTTTTAGGCCCCAAAAGCTTTTAAACATTATATCATTATAACCTTTTAGGCCCCAAAAGCTTTTAAACATTATATCATTATAAACTTTTAGGCCAAAAAGGTTTTAGACACTTATAGATTACAACCTTTTTAGGCACCAAAATTAATAGTCTTAGGCCCCAAATTTTTGAGTCACATGTAGCAGCATCCAACTTCCGTTGGTTTTGGAGTAATACTCTTTCCTTCCTTGCAAGCTCCCGAAGACGGCCCATCCCATTCTCTTGAGCTGTAACTAAGCTATTATACTATAGCTCCATCGTGTTTGAATTCAGACTTGGATCCTATATGAAACTAAAAACAGAACTCAATCAGAAGAACAATAATATCACATTATCATTCGTCGCCAAATTCATTAAACTACAGGATTTGTAGTTCTTATCATAAGCCATTGACTTCCATTATCGTCGTTGAGATGTGTGAGTTGTGATGTCAGATAGTGCTAACAAAGCAGCCATTAATCTTGGGAGCCTTGTAGCTCACTTTAAGAGAAGATACAATTGTTAATGAAGGACAAGGTGGAGAAAAGGCTAAGCACTCTCCCAACTTGGAGGAACCATAGAAAACTGTTGAAGGAACTCTCGAGTTCTTGTTTGTTTCCACGGTGGTTGAAGGAAATAGGGAGGCCTTTTGCTTTCAAGGCCGCCTATGTCACAAACTGATGAAAAACCAATCATGGCTAGACGTGGCACAGCCTCCCCACATGAGTTGTCCAAAATTTCTCAAAGGATCTCTTTATATATAAATATATTAATTAAATCCAAACAAATCTCAATCATCCATCGATTTAAATTTTTGAAAGTAAAAATACTAATGTGAATAAGGTATCCCATAAAAAAGTACTTTATAGATTCAAATCTCAATCATTCATCTATATTTGTTTGAATTTATTAGTACCTAACATATACTAGTCTCTCTCTATATATTATGAAATTTAAAAAACAGAAATATATATATATATATATATATATATATAAAGTGTACTTGCAAAAAGTACATATATATTTTTTACCTTTTATATTTAAATTTCAATCATCTATTATAAAAAAATAAATGGTTGAGATTTGTTTGAAATTGCTAGTAGTTAAGTGTGTTAGTTTATACAACTTTTCATATATAGTATATTCTAAACAAATCTCAACCATGGATCGATGAGATTTAAAATTTTCTAAATAAAAGTGTTTATAAATAAAATATACATGCAAAAAGTATACATGTATTTTTAAATTTATAGATTAAAATCTCATCACCAAAAATGGATAGTTGAAATTTCTTTAGATTTGTTAGCACCTAAGGGTGCTAGCATATACCAATCCCTCCCTCTCTCTCTATATATATATATATAGAAATTGGAGACAATTTTATGTTAAGTCTATATTTGATTAATGTAAACAACTTTATGTATTTAAAAGATGGAGAAATTGAAGCCCTAAAATCAAAAACTTGCAAAAAGTATATATGTACTTTTTACTTTATAGATTGAAATCTCATTACCAAAATTAGACAGTTGATATTTGTTTGGATTTGTTAGCACTTAAGATTGCTAGCATATACCAATCCCTCTCTTTCTATATATATATATATATAGAAACTCGAGTCAACTTTATGTTAAGTCTATATTTGATTAACGAAAACAACTTTATGTATTTAAAAGATGGAGAAATTGAAGCCCTAAAATAAAAAACTTAGAAAACCACAAGATAGTTTTGTCAAATTTTTCTCTTCGTACTTTAATAGCAAAGGACCCTTTCTTTCTTACAACATGAAAAGCACCCCATTTAATTGAACCTCGCTTTGCGTGAATATTAGTCCAAATCCTATAGATTATTAAGATCTGATTAAGTTACATCTTAGTATGATTTGGATCTAAACCCAGTAAGACCAAGGCCAGCCTTCAACACAAGGGTCCTACTCCTCCCTATAAATAAGCAATGGCCGCCACATATCACCGGGTACAAACATTTTATATGACACAGCAAAGCCCCCACAGATGAGGCCAATCTTCTCCCCCAAAACAAAGAGGAAAACAACAATTAAATCTGATTGGGAAAGAGAGGAATCGCACCTTCCATGGCGTCGAAAAAAGAAAACAAACAGAAAGGACGTGATGATTCCTGGGGAGATGAGAGCACAACCGTGAAAGAAACAATACTTTTTACAGTGCAAAGAGTTAACCTTTAGTGCTGGCTTGTCTCCATCTTACCACAATACATTTTTTTTCGTTTCCAAAAGGGTTAAAAAAACCAAGATTTATAATGCATGCATGCTCACGGATCAGTTGTAGAAATTCATGTCCATTCATTAATTATGGAAGGATTGCAGATGATCCAAGTGTTTCCTACAACGCAATTAATTACTGAACGCGTGCTTCTTTCGCTGAATTAATTAGTCTCAGCCTAGGAGAGGAAACTGTACATTCTGTTGTTTAATCACCAAGTTTCCGCAATATCATTGCATGTAGGGGTGAACTTATAAGGGTTTATTAACTGCACTCATCGTCTTGGTTTTCGCAGTTTCGTCGTTCTTAATGATAAACGTACCAGAGCTGTCTACGGTGGTGTATTTACCAGCTTTCGCATGGTGTATTACACAGGACAAAAGACTGAAGTGGTTGAATTGTGGACCTTTACTCTTTATTTATGTAAAATTTGATATGTCAAAATTGTAATATCTTCAACCCGTTCTCTCTCTCACACACACATCTATCTATCTATATTATATTATATTATTTATATATATATATGATCATGCATCCCTCTGGCATGTTCACCTCTAGTATAATTTTTTTAAAACTAAGGTTTTTTAAAAAATAATGAAAGGTGATATTATTATACTCATATCATAAAAAAATAATAGTCAAACATAAGTGAACAACATTAGAAGTGGGCATGATCTAATGTGTATGTATATATGTATACACATATTTGTATGTTATGTATATATGTGCATGTGTCCATGATGGAACATTGCTGTGTCTTTAGGTGAGACTCAAATTTTCATACTACCTATTAATTATGATTAACTAGAGTTATTTGTTGTTAATAAACTAGTTATGTTAATAGTCTTTTGTGGACATTTGTGCTTCCACCGGGGGTCTCTTAGGTTAAACCGTGATGGGTGAGTTTTTCTTAAAGAAATGCTTTAACTTGCATTTTGTATATCACAAATTAACAAGTCTTAATAGGCTTTTATACGTATGCCATTTAAACAATGTAAAATGATCTTTGGCGTTGAAACTCACGGATTTGAAGGTTCCCTGGAAAACCTTACAATATTTAATTACTCATACGGCTAACAAGCCTATGATTCGGCAAACTGACAAGCTTTTTCCTATTAGATCACAATTTACAACCCAAAAACTGATGATAATTAATTTTTAACTTCATACTATATTCCATATTTCTCGCAAAACATGCATGGAGAATTTTTTGGTTCTTGTATATATGTGTGTGTTGTGAAGATTAAATAAGGATTCTAGTTAGTATATTGAATGCATGTGCAATTCATAATCTTAATATAAGTTAAAATTTGTGGGAAAAATGAAGACATTATGGTGGATGTATATACAAATTAATATTGGCTATACCTACAATAAGGTTATCAAGTAATGAGTTAGTGTAGCACGATAGAGAAAAAATAAGGGAAACACGTTTCAGGTGGTTCGGACGTGCAATGGTGTCCACATAGAGTTTAAGTGTGCGAGAACCCATATGATGGATACTTTGATAGGGTCTATAAAATTGGGAGAAAATAATAAAATATGATCTTAACTTTTTTATATAGGAGAAAATAATAAAATATGATCTTAATTTTTATATGGTTTGAACTATGCTCATAGTCCACAGCGTCTTAAGTATGAATTAATTTTTTCCTCAGTCTCCAAAATTTGACCAAGACCGACACCTTACTATGTCTAAGTGTTAATGTTTTTTGTTAAATGCAGTCTCTCTCTCTCTCTCTCTCTCTCTCTCTCTCTCTCTCTCTCTCTCTCTCTCTCTCTATATATATATATATATATATATATATAAGTACGAAAGAAGTGGCCATGTGAAAGAGAGAGACTGATCTTTTTCTAGCCAGCTATAAGAAAGTGGTATGTGGTGCAAAGATGGCCACCTTAATTTGAAACAAGAAAATAAGCTTTCCACCGTAATGATTCTGAGCAATCATAACCATCACATGACCAACATCGGCCATTTCTTTGGAAGTCGTACTAAAATGCAGTGATTATATATATAAAAAGAGAGAGACATAAACACCATTCATGCGCACATTCATTAATATTTTAATCTTCTTAAATGTTTCAACTGTTTGATCTTTAAAAGAAAAGTAAATAATATCAAGTGTATTTAATGTATTATCATAGTATTTTTTGTTTTTAAAATTTAAATTTCAATTACAAAAATATTTAAACATTTGTATGTAAATTAATTTCTCTTGTATCTTTCTATATGTGTATATATGGAGGGAGTAGAAGCTATTAAAGAGTCTCTCATATTCACATTGCTTGATCATTATCACTATGCAATCAATTAAATAATAATTATTAATGTATTTATTTTATATCATATTTAGTATATTAAATGGCATTGATCTTCTTATAAATTTTGATAGAAAGCTTGAAGTGCATTGTACGTATGAGATGGCGGAGATCATTTAATAGGGTTTGACACGAGAAGGCGTGTAACTCTCAGTTTATATATTATATATAGTTGTATCACTTTTAAGTACTAACATATTTTATTTTTGTTGATCTTAAATCCTAAAACATTGAAATCTTTCATTGCCCAATTGGTTATTATGTACAACTTTCTATTTAATTACTGAAACTAAAAGTACAAGTTACAAACAAAAAGACCCAAACTTTGTATTTTGCTCTAAAAGGAGCTCGAACTACAATAAATTCTGCATATTCAAGATATTCTTTTTTATTTTAAAGGAATACATATCAATTATTGGCATTGACAGTCAGTATATACAGATTAGATTCTGATAGCCATATAACAGGCTGTCATCTAGCAGCCACCAGGATGGAAGTTGAGTAAACTAGGCACCTATAACACAACCAGACAAAGCAGGTTTCGGGTCGGCTCTAAATCAGAGTTTATTGGAGGGTTCAAGACCAGCCGAAACCAAAACCGACCTAAAATCAGAGACCCCAGTTCGATTACAGTTTTCTCTTCAATAAAACCAGATCTGAAACCGGTGGTTCGAATCGTCCGTTTTGGTCCCATTGTATCAATTTTTTTCTTTTATTTTTGGTTTTTAATTCAAGTGCAGTTACAGTTTGGGGCAAACAAAACCGATGGTTGGACCCAGTTCACTCGGAACCAGTATTGACTGAAAGTGTAGCATGAGTTCATGAAAAAAAACAGTATTTGACTCTTTTCATTGTACAAACAAGATTGGTGATCTTAGGTCTCTTTTCAGTAGGTTATGTAGCTTTCTTGATTCCTTCTACATGGGGTCAATTTGGTTAAGTTGATTATTTATTTTCAAAACAAAGATGCACCCCTCTCTCTCTCTCTATTCAACAACAACAACAACAACTAAGCCTTTTCCCATACTAGACGGGGTCGGCTACATGGATTCTTTGTTTTCACATAGCCCTATCATTAACTCATAATAAGCTGGATCATTCTTTATTGTTCTTTTCAACACTTTTGTGATCGCCCTCTACCTCTTTTAATACTTTCAAAATTTAGTTTTTTATATCTTCTTAAAAGTTCTTCTTTTGATCTTCTTTCTATATGTCCAAACCATCTTAAATGATATTCTCTCATTTTATCTTCTATTGGTGCTTCTCCTAATTTGTTTCTAATAACTTCATTATGTATACGGTCTTTTCTTGTATGACCACTCATCCATCTTTTCTAATAACCTCTTGTATGACCACTCTCTCTCCATTACAACAACAACAACAACTAAGCCTTTCCCCAGACTAGACGGAGTCGGCTATATGGATTCTTTGTTTCCACATATCCCTATCGTGTGTTATGTTAGCAGTTAACTCCCAATAAGCTAGATCATTCTTTATTGTTTCTTTCCAACACTTTTCTGCTCATCCTCTACCTCTTTTAATACTTTAAAATTTTAATTTTTCTAACCTTCTTACAGGTTCTTTTGATCTTCTTTCTATATGTCCAAACCATCTTAAACGATGTTCTCTCATTTTATCCTCTATTGGTGTCACTCTTAATTTGTTTCTAATAACCTCATTATGTATATGGTCTTTTCTTGTATGACTACTCATCCATCTCAACATCTTCATTTCTGTCACAGACAATTTTTGTACATGTTGATGATTAATTGCCCAACACTCAGAACCATAAAACATAGCAGGCCTAATTGATGCTCTATAATATTTACCTTTTAATTTTGATGGTATCTTCTTATCACAAAGAATACCTTATGCTCCTCTCCATTTTAACCAACCAGCATTAATTCTATGTGTAACATCTCCATCAATTCTTCTATCACTCTAAAAAATTAACCCTAGGTATTTAAAACTTTCCTTTTGGAGAATACAATGTGTGCCAATTTTAATTTCTATGTCCTTGAAGTAACCAAATGATCAAACTTACATTCCATATATTCTATCTTTGTTCTACTAAGTCGGAGGCCTTTGCTTTCTAATGTTTCTATTAACTTTTTCCTTAGACTCCTCCACTAATACAATGTCATATGCAAATAACATACACCAAGGTACTTCATCTTGAATATGTTTTGTTAACTCATCCATTACCATTATAAATAAGTATGGACTTAAAGTTGATCCTTGATGTAACCCAATATTAACTTCAAAGAAGTTTGTCGTTCCTTCATGAGTCCTCACACATGTTTTTGCACCATCATACATGTCTCTTATAAGGTTAATATATGTCAATGGGATACCTCTTTTTTCCAAAGTTCTCCAAAGAACCTCCCTTGGTACCCTATCATAAGCTTTTTCTAGATCAATAAATATCATATGAAGGTCTTTCTTTTTTGCTCTAAAATGTTTCATAAGACGTCTCAAAAGGTGAATCGCTTCAATAGTAGATATGCCTGGCATGAATCCAAATTGCTTCTCTATTGTACTTGATACTTGTCTTAACCTACGTTCGATAATTCTTTCTCATAATTTCATAGTATGACTCATTAATTTGATACCTCGATAATTCGCACAATTTTGAATGTCTCCCTTGTTCTTATATATGGGTATAAGTGTGCTTGCTCTCCATTCCTCGGGCATCTTTTGGTTTTTTCATATTTCATTAAATAGTCTTGAGCCAAGTGATTCCTATTTCTCCTAGTATTTTCCAAACTTCTATAGGAATATTATCTGGTCCTACCGATTTACCACCCTTCATATGTTTAAAAGCCACTTTCACTTCATTCTTTTGAATACGTCGGTAGAATTTGTGGTTTATATACTTTTCTGACTTGGCTAAATCTCCTAAACTAATACTAACATCTTTATTTTCATTAAAAAGATTATAAAAATAGTTTTTCCATCTATTTCTTATATCATCATTTGTCACTAAAATTTTTTCATCCTCGTCTTTTATGCATCTAACATAATTAAGATCTTTAGTTTTCTTATCTCTAGCCCTAGCTATCCTAAAAATATCTCTTTCACCCTCTTTTGAGTTGACTTTTTTATATAAGTCCTCCCAAATCTTAGCTTTTGCTTCACTAACGACCTTTTTTGCTTCCTTCTTTGCTTTCTTATAAACTTCTAAAGTTTCACTAGTTTTCTTAGCATAATGTAATTTGTAACGTGCCCTCTTTGCCTTGATTTTATTTTGCACTACTTCACTCTACCACCAAGCTTCTTTTTGTGCCGGTACACCTCCCTTAGATACCCCTAACACATCTTTCGCCACTTTCCTAATATGTATAACCATATTGTTCCACATATCACAGGGTGTGCCAATATAATTCCAAACATCTCCTTGAAGGACTTTCTGTTTAAATATATCTTCTTTCTCGCTTTTGAGGTTCCACCATTTAGTCTGAATAGCTCGATGCACTCTTTTCTTCTTTGTCCATTTTTTAATTTGTAAATCCATAACTAAAAGTCGATGTTGGGTGGTTAAGCTTTCTCCTGGAATTACCTTACAATCTTTACAACACACTCTATCTTTTTTTTTACAAATAAAGTAATCAATTTGTGTTTGTGATAAGCCACTCTTATAAGTAATTAAATGTTCATCTCGTTTTTTGAAGATTGTATTGACTATAAAGAGATCAAATGCCATAGCAAAATTTAAAATCTCCCTGCCTTCCTCGTTTATATCCCCAAAACCAAAGTTTCCATGAATCCCTTGATATCCTAATGCCTCTTTATCGACATGTCTATTTAAATCTCCTCCTAAACAAATCATCTCCCTTTGTGGAATCTTTTGAAACACCTTATCTAACTCTTCCCAAAAAACTGTCTTTATACTATCTTCTAGTCCTACTTGGGGTGCGTAAGCACAAACTATATTCAAAACCTCTACTCCTAACACTAATTTCAACGTCATGATTCGGTCACCATATCATTGTATGTCTACTATACTCTCCTTTAAATCTTTATTTATGATAATACCAACTCGGTTTCGAGCCTTTTCTTTACCTGAGTACCATAATTTAAAACATGTATCCTCTATTTCCTTTGCTTTTTCTCCGACTCATTTTGTCTCTTGTAAACATAGAATATGAATCTTTCTCCAAATCATAGTATCTACCACCTCCATTAGCTTACCCGATAATGTTTCGATATTTCAAGAACCAATATGAATCTTATTATCTAGGACTAGCTTCCTTACCCCCCGCATCCATCCATAATCAAAATGCAGAGACCCTCTCTGAAAATTTTTCACTACATTCGGGCGGCAATATAGTGGGACTAACTTCTTTACCCACACCCGTCCATGATGTGGGAACCCTCTCTGCAATTGATTCACTACATTCGGGCAAAAATGTAGTGACCCTTGCTTACTTCTTACTGCATTCGGGCTCTGCAGCACGTCGTTAGGCGGGGACGCCCCAAAGCAATGCTCATAATTTTTGTAATCCATGTTGTAAAAATCCGACGAGGTTTTACGCTGGCTGTCGGAAGCCTAACACAACCCTCCTCCTTTATCCGGGTTTGAGACTGGCAATGCAAGGGTGATCCTTACATGAGCGGAGTTACCACTCTCTCTCCATTGAAAGAAAAAAATGTGATCATGTGTAAAGACAAGCAGCAAGCTGCTATTATACAAGCAAAATGACCTTTCAGTGAGGTTAACTCAAAAAATGGTGGATCTAAGCACTCTTAAGTGATATATGTGATCATTGATGGGTCTAGTTAGGATGATTATGGAGAAATTCGCTTTGGTTTTAGATTGGTATGCTGGATGGACCAAATTGTTTGAAATGGTTGTTATAGATAACTGCTATGAGTTTATAAGGTGATTTTGTGATACATGACTGTACGGTGATACATTCATTGTCTCAAGTGGGAGATTGGTGAATTTATTTAATAATAAGGTCCAATATATATATCATATGAGTCACGTATTATATGTTATTTGATTAATGGCCCAATAAAATTATCTAATTTGGATTTCAGGTTCTGGGCATTGACATCTCTTGTGGTATGAGATCCATTACGCAAATAGCATTTGGGTAGTTTTCAAATCTTGTAATGGTTGGATTAGGAAGCTACATTAACCTCAATTAATTATAAATAGAGGTATGATGGTTCTCAAGCCATACTCTTAGATATCCCATTGCCCTTTACAGTCAGTGCGTATAGGCTTGAACCCCTAGTTATGGCTTTTCTGATTGATTCAAATATACTTCCATGAATTCTACAATATGGACTATCTAACAAATCAAAATGGATTTGGATCCACTTAATCATGAAATGAAGTCGCCGGGTGCATCTAACACCCATGACAACTATTTCTTCTTCTTTATAAACAGACTAGAGACTGGGGCTGCAATACTTCAACAACAACAACTAAGCCTTGCATGTGAAACTCCGCCCATGTAAGGGATCACCCTTGTATAACCGGTCCCTAGTACATATAAAGGAAGAGGGTTGTGTTAGGCTTTTGACAACCATCATAAAACTTTGTTGGATTTTTATACCATGATTACACAAAGTATGGGGTTACAATACTTCAATTACCAAAATTTGGGTAAGGCCCATTATTCAACTTGCCTTTGATGTAGAACCACCACCGATCATGGGATATATATATATAGAGAGAGAGAGAGAGGGGGTGAAATTGGTATATGTGCATACCTATTTCATACTCAAATCCACTCGAATTGGTGTGATTAATGACAGAGATTTGAATGTAGAAAATAAAAACTGTTGTACTTTTCTTATTTAGCTTTTAAAGTGTATTAAATATTTTTAAAATTTAAATCTCCATCATTGATCATGGTGATCAAATGATAAAATGTTTAAGTGAATTTAAGGATAAATAGGTGTATGCAAGGACTATGCTCTCTCTCTCTCTCTCTCTCTCTCTCTCTCTCTCTCTCTCTCTCTATATATATATATATATATATATATATATATATATATATTCAGCGGGTTGTTCCAGAACTATATGCCCTATGAAAATGAAAGAATTAAAAACTTCTACAACATATGGAGACAAGTATCTAGTTTAGGTCCAACTTGCTGGACTCATCTTACAATTATTACATCCGAAACTATTATTATGGTCTATAATTTCATCATGCGTACATAGTTGTCTATTTTATATGATTGAAACGAAATTTGTAACAGGAAACACAGTGACCTTAGCCTGTGCAATAGTGCCAAGAATCTCTGCAGGGTTTCAAATGGCCATCACAATCAAGTGTGAAATAATTTAGCATTTTCTCATATAAAATCCAACAATGGTTGTGGCATTTATCGTTCTCTCTTTTGATTTTTTCTTTTCTTTTAGCAAGAAATGCCAAGATGTAACAAAATTATAATCTTGTGAGTAAAGGTGCTGCTTAAAATATAGCGTTTCTCTTGAGGAGCATCGAATACTTTAAATGGCATATCTCATATAATCTAATGAGTAAAGTTTTTTTCCTGTTGCGAAGGGAGTGTGAAGCCTGTTGCACCCCTCGAGAATCGAACTTCTCACCTGCAGGAGATGAGTCGGAGAGCCCTTCCTGTCGAGCTAAAGCTCTGAGTGCATCTAATGGGTAAAGATGACCCTGAAAATACATCGTCTCTTTAGGAGAAAATGAAAGGCCAGTTTCGGCACTTTGGATGGAGGGATGAAAACCACCATTTTTACCGGCGAAGATCTCAAACTTTAACTTTTGTTAAAAAAATTACTATATATTGCCAAGAAATTAGAGTTACTTCTAAAAGTAGCAGCTGCCTATATATATAGAGAGAGAGTGTGTGATTGGATCCTATCCACTCCTGACCCTACCACTCATGTCCAACTATTTATTTTCAAAAGCATGAGTATAATAATATTTTTTTTAAACTTTAAAAATTTTAAAATTATATTTATGCCACAAAAAAGTAATGGTTGAGTATAAGTAAGTATAATGAGAAGTACGCAAGATCAAGTTTTTATTTGTGTGTGTTCATGATGCATATCTATGTGAGCAAACATGGGCATGCCCTTTCTCTCCCTCTTGTATATGATAGGAGAATATATATATGTGTGTGTTTGTGTGTGTGTGCATGATGCATGTCTATGTGAACAAACATGGGCATGCCCTTTCTCTCCCTCTTGTATATGATAGGAGAGGACTTACTGGTGTTGACAAGAGATATTACGATGATCTTGATCTCTAAGCTTTTTGTTATGAACTATCAAACCTAATCACATACTTCTATGATGAAAAAATCACCAGTTAAGACTTAAGAGTGATTGTTTCTCCTTAGAAATTTGTTTTGTCTACTTACAGATTCATCAGTTATTTTGTAAGAATATACTCAAAAAGTTCTCATAGGAAACCTGGCCAAGTTATATTACTCAAATTATTTTGTGGATAGTTGTATTTTCTCCTCAAAAGTTGTTTGTTCATTCAACAAGATCTGTGTGTTTGTGTGTGTGTATTCCTCACATCGTAGCTTCTGATTGCACTGGGGGAAGATGCCTGATGATGCCACAGAATTCGAACTCAACACCACCGTAGTGAGAGTCAAAGAGCCCTGCCAGATGAGCTCACGCTGTACATGCTTTTTTCCATTACTTTTTTAAATGATAGTGTCTTATTTTGCATGTTGCACAACACCTTTCTTGATCACCTTTTAATAACTAGAATCAGAATCAGACCTACAAAAGGAAAACAAAGGAAGAAAGATTGGCCCACAAATCCCCAAATTAGATTTTTCTCTTAAATAATTAATAACCAAGCGGTAAAGCCTTCCAAGAGGCAAGGGGAGTCATTTGTATGCAAGCAATCTGGATAAATATGAATTTCAATTAGACCATGAGAGTTGAGACTCATGCACCTCCATTAATGGAAACATGTGATTAGGATTGAAAACCACTGATAGAACTATATTAATATATAAACTTTGATGCATATCTACATTATTTCAAAAGCGTAGCCCACATAGACCATGTGAAGGGGAGGTTAGACTTAGACAAGATGGTTGCAATCAAAAGCTCAACAAAGCGGATTTGACACGCACATACCCGTACATGCATATATGTATATCTATTTTAGTATAGAACATTTCATAAAACTATCTTATAAGTTTCCAAATTTTATCTTTTGAAACCTCAACTTTTCAGTCTTGAGGTAGGTTTTTATCATTAATCAAACAAGAACATGAGGTTTCTATAATACGTAAAAATAATAATATCATTAGCTACAAAATCTCTATTTGATTAACAATTTAAATCTCATGTTCTTAATTGATTAACAATGTCAACTTCGTGTTCTTTCGTAAAATGTTAAGAAACTGAGGTCTCAATCTTTAAAATTTTAAAAACCGCAATGTTTTTCCAATTCAAAATGGTTCGAGTAGTTTCATCACTTATTCTCTTAAATCAAGTTCTCGAGTTTAAGCCTTGTAGGTGGAGCAAACCAGCCCCAGGAGAGAGAGAGAGAGAGAGAGAGATTTACCCCCCGCAATAGTTAAACCTAGCTTGTGCCGGATCAATCATCTGGTTCCCTTGGGCTCGCCGGAAAAAGAAAAGGAGGTGCCCGTTCTGCTTCATGATCTCCTTGCTCAAACATTAAACATGGAATTCTGTGGAGCAAGAAAGTGAGACACGCGGCACGCTACAAATGGGGGATAGAAAGGTCAGGGACGGATGAGATCTTATTTTGGTGGCGTCGAGGAGTCCAAAATCTGGCTCAGGGGGCTGAAGTGGCTCGTGCCTTTCCTTCTCTCTTTTCTATTATCTCCACCTCTTTTCTCATCACCAGTCTTTTCACTATTACGCGTATAACGTACGTATACTTATACTAGATCCTCACCGTACATGTGAAGTCAAAAACGAAGATTAACTAAATACGGATACGTGATGCTAGGGCCCACTCTAAGTCTCCATCAACTGACAAAACTAAAAATGTACATAGACAGAACCGAGTTCGAGCAATCGGGGACCAGTGGCTCGAAACCATCTCTTCCAATTCGCTTAGAGCCATGAGCCATAACTGACCGAGTTTTGTCGATCGGGTTCGATTATGGTTCGTAACCGCCGGTTTCGTCATGGTTCTATATTGAACTGAAACTGAGTATGAATGGCCGGTTTCAATTTCAGGTGAGAAAAGGTTGCCCATTCTTGAATTTGCAGTAGAGTACAAAGTTATATGCCCCATCCTAAGAAATTTTCTAGATGCACCACCTCATCTAACCATGCCCAATTAGTGTGAGGCAAGGTCTGGTTTTGGTTTTAGTTTTGGTGCGTTCATTCAATGGGTTCTCTTCGATTTTGTGTTGGGTGTTCTTCCCATGAAAAAGATCCACGGCTCATAATTCATCAAGAAGAATACCCAAGTTTAAATGTTTTTAGGCTTTTAGCAAACTTTATTACATAAATATGACAAATAAATGAGACTGAACACGGGATTCAATGGCTAATTTTGCATTTTAGGACATGTAATTGATGCGAATCAAACAAAGTATCATAGTAAACCACCATGGGGGCGCTCTTGATATAGTCATATTTAACCAACAACAGATGAGCCAAACTGACTTTTCATGAGCAATAAATAAATGCCACCTCTCTCTCTCTCTCTCTCTGGCCATACACAATTTTAAACACAATCTCTTTCTCTCTCCAGAGACAGCCCACTCCTTCCTGCGCTTCCCTATCCACCCGCAAGTTGGCAAGACCTCTCTCTCTCTCTCTATACAATGTAGCACCCAGTCTTTCGTTCTCTCTCCACTCCTGAGCTGGAAGCGAGATTCTGTGGGTGGATTCAAGCTGTAATAAGTTTGCTAAAGCTTATAAATACCTCTTACTCTTCTACTTCCACTCCATTCAAGAACCCAAACGTGCAAGGAAGAGAAATGAGCCTCTTCATTTGAGTCGGTTTGCTTTGTATTTGTCTCTGAAGTATGGCTTTGTTCATTACGGCAGTAGCACTCTGTTTCTGCTTCCTCTCTCTCTACTTAGTTTTCTTTTATTCATGGGCTATTAGAGGCCGGTATTGCAAACTACCTTTACCCCCTGGCTCCATGGGTTGGCCTTATATTGGAGAGACCTTCCAATTGTACTCCCAAGACCCCAACTCTTTCTTTTCACAGAAACAGAAAAGGTTGGTCATTCTTCCTGTGCAGTTGACACTAATGAATCGACAAATAGATACCAACAACCTCCCCATCTTGGATCTTAGTCTCTGATAAATGTTGATCTTTTCTATTTTCCGTAGGTTTGGTTCAGTCTTCAAAACTCATATATTGGGGTGCCCATGCGTAATGCTTACGAGCTCAGAGGCAGTTCGGTTTGTGCTAACTCAGACTCATCTCTTCAAGCCAACGTTTCCTGCAAGTAAAATGAGGATGCTGGGAAAAGAAGCCTTGTTCTTTCATCAAGGTGAGTATCACATGAAATTGAGGAAGTTGGTGGTGAAACCATTCTTGCCGGAGTCACTGAAGAGCAAGGTTTCCCAAATCAATTCTATTGCATTAGAGAGTCTGCAATCTTGTGATGGGGCTTCCGTAATTGCTTTCCAGGAGATGAAAACAGTAAGATTCCAACTTAAAAGCTGATATCTCTTCCCTCTTTGGTTCACTTTGATATGAATCCTCAAGTATCCTGATGCTAAAATTTGTTGAAGTCTTCAATAGCAACCTTAAGTTCGCTTTCATAATCAGCTGTGGTAATTCATATTCGATTCCTTTAGAAGTATGATATCACCAGTTTACTTCTGTCCAGCATAATGATTTTCTGATTTAGTTGTTGGTGTTACGTGAGAATTGAGAAAGTCTCATGCCGATTCATTTTGCAGTACGCTTTCAATGTTGCCCTGCAATCGATTTTCGGAGTCGATAATTCCTTGGACAGAGAAGAGTTGAGGAAATTGTACTATGTTTTGGAGAAAGGTTATAATTCAATGCCTATCAATCTCCCCGGCACTCTCTTCCACAAAGCGATGAAAGCGAGGAAGCAACTTAGTCTGATCGTTGCACAGATCCTTTTCAACAGAAGGCAACAAACAGATCAACAGAATGATTTGCTGAGTTCGTTTATGAGTGAGAAAGAGGCTCTCACTGATACTCAGATCGCCGACAATGTTATTGCTGTGATCTTTGCAGCCAGAGATACCACGGCCAGTGTGCTGACTTGGATCCTCAAGTATTTGGCGGAAAATCCCTCTGTTTTGAAGGCAGTCACGGTAGATTTCCGAACCTTGATCCTTTTTATTTAAATATTCTTCTTCTTTTTTAACTTTGAACTTCTCTTCTCATATTAGGTGTCTGATGCTTTGCTTTTCAGGAAGAGCAAGAGGCGATAAGGAGGGCTAAAGAGGGTAGTGATGGAGAAAAGGCTTTAACTTGGGCAGATACAAGAAACATGATTCTAACATCTCGGGTAATAATGGAAAGCATGAGAGTGGCATCGGTTCTATCATTTACTTTCAGAGAAGCTGTGCAGGATATTGAATATGAAGGTTGGTACCTCCCAAACTTATATTTTGCCTTATTTGGTGATAATATATGGATGGGAGATTATGAATATTACGATGGGTACGATGTCAAATCATTCTCTATTTCCTGATAATGTTTGTTTGCTCATGGCCACAAAAGTTATTTTGTATAGTTATATATTTCTGTTGGTGCTGTACTAACAGCCAAAAGCATTGATATTTTATTCTTGGAAAAGTTGGGTTTTGTTTACTGTTTCAATGAATTGGGAGGGGTTTCATCCTTCTTAATTATTTCTTACGGACAGGCCTTTTGACTGTTTCATCATGTTACATCGGTGTTTCAGGGTACCTCATACCAAAAGGATGGAAGGTCTTGCCTTTGTTCAGGAACATCCACCATAACCCTGAAATTTTTCCTGATCCTGGAAAGTTTGATCCTTCGAGATTTGAGGTACGAGTCCCTATCAAGCTTCTCATCTTATTATACGCAGTATAGGCTGCTGAGAAATTCATCTAGAAGCCACTAGTATTAGTTTTGAGCCATCTCTCTGGCGACGAGTTAGCGGTTGAGGGGACCTTTTGTTGCAGGTTGCCCCCAAGGCCCATACTTTCTTGCCATTCGGGAATGGGATTCACTCCTGTCCAGGCAATGAGTTAGCAAAGCTGGAGATGTTGGTGTTCTTGCATCACATAACTGCAAAATATAGGTGAAGAATCTTTTCCACTATTTTAAAATAAAATAGGAAAAATTATCATCATTGATGCTGTCTTGTCCTATATCAGATTGAGCAGCTGGATTTTAGATAGGATGTATTGTATCACACACCAATCATCATGTTCACATGTCAGATGGTGGGATCCTTTCTGTTCGAAAGGAATCAGCTTTTCTTTTATTTCTATTGGCAAAAGTATTCATTTCTTCCAATCAAGGACTAGAGAGAGAAGGAAACAGCCATCTATACAATCTTCTCACTGGTGACCATTGTGTTTTCTGGATTTCAGGTGGTCTATCTTGGGTTCACATGATGGGATTCAGTATGGCCCATTTGCTCTCCCTCATAATGGTTTACCAATCACTTTGTCTCGTAAAGAAACGACTTAGAGAGAAAAGCAATTCATGGAGATGTAGCACAAGATCTGCAGTATACATACAGCTCCCTTCAATCATGATGATGGTCACTACGAGATAAGAGTGACCCATTACAATAGCAAATATAAAAACAAAATAACAAAGGGGAGGAGCAACTATCAATACCGTGTAGCGGTAGGTGTGTAGCCAATTATAGCATCGAGTCCTAATGACAAAGTTTTATTAATTCAAGAGAGACAGAGGACACTAAGGAGCTATTGATGAAAGGGTCTTTCCTTTCCTTATACATTAACTAGAAAAGGGGGACGCGGAATCCAATTAACGTGGGTGGGATCTGTATATAGGAAAAATAACAGAATATTTCCTTCATGCCAATGTGAAAATCTACTAGTTCAGCAGTAAATAAAGAGCTGATTGAGTTTTTATTATGAATAAGAAGAATCCCACTGATCAACCCTATTTAGTTTGACACGATGTGATGCTGTAAGTGTTTCTGCTCCATCTCTCTCTCTCTCTCTCTCTCTCTCTCTCTCTCTCTCTCTCTCTCTCTCTCTCTCTCTCTCTCTCTCTCTCTCTCTCTCTCTCTCTCTCTCTATGTCTGATGATGTCTGATGTGTCATAACTGGCAATGAATTTGTGGGATAGATCTCTGCAAAAACAAATAATGAATTCAACGCGTCAAGGGAAGGGGGGCCGGAGAGAGAGAGTAAACCACATCGCACGAACGGGGGACGGCAGGTAATCAATTGTAAAGATAGATGAAAAATCTGAAGATTGGTTGCGCTATTTTTGAACATTCAGCTTCTCTCTTACCTGCTCTACTTTTGTTGGTGCTGTGACGAGGCTTTAGTCATGTACTATTTTCTGGCAATGAAACCATTTCTCTTTGAGATTCGATTGTACAATTGTATATATCCCATTTACCATCCATGTGGCTCTACCCATTTAGGCAAAGGACAAAAGCTCTTGTTAAAGGACATGAGTGGTACGTGTAAATTCATGAAAAACATGCTCTATCGGCAGGGTCACATGTGACCACCCTTTACTCTCTCTCTCACACACACACACACGCGCGCGCGCACACGCGCTTTATTCTGAATATCTGTATTATTAAAACATTGAAAAGATAAATCTTTTTACCGTCAAGGCATGCATCCTGGTGCCTCTCTATGTTTATGAATTAAGAGATCAAGTTCTGGATCGCGAAGACATCAAGTTATACTATTACTTGTGTAGAACATATGATGAGTCATTTTCAACGTCCACCACACATCTATCTCAGAACTTTGCTGTTAGAAGTACAGGGTCATGTATATGTTTTGCATATGATGATGAAAATGTTGAATGTAGCGTTTGCCATTCTGAAACTTATAATCTCTCATGGTGCAACAAATTCTGTCAGATCTCAACGGCAGAACCATTCAAAGTCAAGTTTTTCATTGATCATATTACTCTAAACCCATGAAGCACATCCCTGGTGAAAGCAACGCTGGGAAACTACCGAATCTGGTCACCGGAAAGGAGATCGAGTACCAATAGAGAGCTGACCCACCAAGACTTGCTCTTCCTTTTTCTGGTTTACTGGGGGAGACCGAAGCCAAAAAACACAACACGCATGCAGCCCTCCCGGAAATCGAATTCCCAGCAGCAGCATGGGAGTCGAAGAGCCCAGTCAGTTGAACCGATGCTTCTGGATGCCACCGAGACTTACTTTTGAAAGCTTATTTAGCTGATTAGGAGAACAGCAACCAATACTTGCAAAATAAAAGGCTCCATTACTGAAGTTCCTTGAAGTTGTGCCCAATAGGATCCTCCTTTTGGGACATTCAACATTAGATTCATCTTATAGTGGATGCTGTCTTTTGCAATCAATCTCATCATAGAATGTCTCTAAAGGAGCATAAAGAATTGAAATGCCAAGTAAAATGTCATCAATCAGGAAGAAATGCATCTCACTTTTGAGTTCAACACCTACTCGTGAGAGGACGTAATATATTGGACGTCTACAAAAGCCAACCGCTCATTTTTCTGTCCAATTTGGTTAGTAGATTGTTCGTCACTTGGATCAATCACAAAATAAATGGTTGTGGTTTTGAAATGCATTATGCCTCTGAATTATAGAGGTATTTTGTTGTGGTATAGTGATCAATCACTTGCATCACACTTATTGGGGATGCGTGCTATTTTGTTGAAATAATTAAAATCTGAATTTTCCTCTCAATGATTAACTAACTCTCTTACTCTCTCTCAACTCTCTCAGTTTCGTTTTCTCGCCTCTTCACTTATCTTCCTTCTCTCTCTTCTTCTACCTTCTCTTGATCAAAATTGGAAAGGATATGGTGTTTGTTGCTCATAGCCCTTCATCACAAAACGTAGGCATCGTCCAACCACCAAACTACCGAGCTAGGTGCAGATTTACTTCAATTTGGTGTCTCTACTACTAGGTATAAAGCTGTTATTTCCTTAGCGCCGTATTGCGGAAGATTATCATCTGCGCCTTGTCAACAAGTTTCCACCTTCGTGACCTTACTCGAAACTTAGCCAAAAGCCCAAACCTCCTTCAACCAATTTCAGCCATTTCCTGGAATCACTTTTCCCTTCCAACCAACGCCAACATGGTTTGATATATTTGTGTATTTTAAACATATGAAATACAACGTTTGGCATCAATCTGAGGAGCCTAAGGGTCTTTCTTTCATTACATTCTGAAGTGAAGGAAGTTCTCTTTCATAATTTAATAGGTTGCATTTTAGTCTGTGATGAGCGGAGAATATAACCAGGTTGATGAATAAAAGATTAAAGCTATCCTAGATTGTGTTCTTACCAAAACCAAAACTATAAACAAGCCTAAGTTGGTTGTGCTACCAGGATTCTTAGTTTCCTTTGAGTTCGATCTTGTGCATTGACATTTAAGTAAAAAAAAATACAAGAACATATATTATCATTTCCTTGAGCCTTCTTCTCCCTCTTTTTGAAGTGTTCATATCCAAATTCGCAGACCTTTTCTCTAGAGTTTCACGTGGCGACATTTCCAATTGTGTGAATCACCTTAAACATGTGAATCCGTCACCTTAAGCATATAACGTATTTTTCACGCTGACAGTCAATGAATGAGTAAATGGTCTCTAGCAGCATGCATGGTTAAAAGTTGGACGATGAAGGTACAAAATTATTCCTTTAACTATTGCACTCCGTGTACTAATCCACATAAGCTTTTGTGATGAACGAGACATTCCCCATTAATTCAAGTTGGGGAACTACCAAGAAAATCTGTCTGATTTTTTACGTGAAAAAAATTCAGAGAATCGGCTTAACCGGAATGAATTAAGTGGGCTTTCTTCTTGTTTGTGTGGGAAGACGATCCTTCACTATTGATATGTATACGACAGAAATTAAGCTTAGAGGATCCCACAGATGCAGCAAGTGCATCAGCTGACCTTTCAGCTTGCCCCAACCTTGCCCAAAGAATAGTTAATGATATTCTCAACCAACAAAGGACCAAGTACAATTAGTCGATCAGATGCTTAATGAACAATGCCAAGCAACAAATCAGTTAGTCATTCGACATGCAAACCTAAAGAGGATCTTCACGAGACAGTACCTGAATTTGACAAAGTTGTCGAATGAAAACAAATGAAGAATTGGAAACGAGGAAGAGAGCCCATGACAATCGAACCCCATAGTACCCATCTAGCAGCAAGGGCCCTTTCTACTATGGTAACCTCTTAGAGTTTAATTTATGCGTTCAATTGGAATTTTAATTTGACTCAAGGAATAAACATTGATGCATACACTGACATGGATGCAATTAGCAACCAAATTGTTAAATACAAACCAGTCAATCGACTGTTGATTAATACTTAACATATCGAACGCTACTTGAAGACGGTTCTTCCGTTGAGAAACAAAATGTTCCAAATTCTCCCATTTTAATTAATGATGGTTGGGTTAATTAAAAATTCATGTGACATTAATTACATTTAATTCATATTAAACATTCTTAAATATGTATTTGATATATTTTTTATTAAGGTGAAAGTTTTAAAAGGTTACATATGAATGAGGGACTTATGCATGTGAATATTATTAGACATTCTTTGGTACCATATATACTTGGAAGAATCTCATATGTTCTTTTATATATATATATATATATATAGCTAATGAACCCTAGTTCAAAAAATATGAGGAGGACATAAATGACCATACACGTGAATGTGCATCATATCGTGTTGGGTTTGAAAATTGTCTTTGGTATTCTTTTTATATAAAAAAATTTTGATCTAGTGGTCACATGGATCCCTTCATGAAGAGACTAGAATGCAGGATGCGGGATGGATTCGAAGAGGTGTGGTTGTTGGAGCATATCCGAGATTCATTGACTTCACTATAAAGCTTGATTAGGGCCCCTAATCAGTATAGTTATGAAATTGCTCGCACCCACTCTCTTCTTTGCTCTCCCCTATATTTTTTCTTATGAATCATTTATCTTAGAAGAAAGGCATTGTATGACCATATCTATATGGGTCGACTTGACTGAAAACCCCCCAAAAGAAGTCCTTAAATATCGAAGTTTCTTGTTGTCGTTGTATGTTATGTTAAAGTTTACAAGTTTCAAATTAATATCTTACATATTAATTGTCATGTTTAATATCATTAATCTTATTGTTTAGTGTTGTACCCGTACCTTAGATTTTTTTTGAATTATCATACCCATACTCATACTCGTACCAACTACAAGCACTACACCCACAGGCAATGTTGCTTTTCAGTCAGCCAGACATATATATGTTTTAGGGGACTTGATTACAAAAACACCAGGTTTCTTTTTCCTTGCTTCCTTTACTCACTCTTAAAACTTTCTCAATTTGGCACTCATTAAAAGAACAAATACGCCATTTGATGCAGTTAATCAAGAGCAGCGTAAGGCAAATATTTGACAATTCAGTTGAAAAGTGAGATGGGTATGTAAAAAAAAGTTCAGCACCTCAGTACCAAACTTAAATTTGCAAACATTAAGTGGTTAAACGTAAATTTCTCTAAGAACTAAGAAAACAAAGAAAGGACTGCTCATGGAGTCATGTATTAAAAGATGGGTTTCTTCCCTTAACATTCTCAGGGTAATCTAGATAATTGTTTCTGAAGAACTCATACTTAGGATGAGTTTGCTTAAGAACTCTTAGGAATTCTTCGCCTGCCCGATGAATCTGTAATTTCATCTTTCTAATTACCGAAAGTTATACTACCAGCCTCTATCTTAACTCCAAATCCCATAGTACGTGGGAATTAATAATGAATGTGTTTATCGTCAAAAGTAATGATGCAATTTGAACAACACTTGAAGGATGATATTTTCGGCATCAACGGAACAGGAGATAACATCATTGTTATAATGAAATCCAATTCAATCAGATCATGTTAGTGCTATATGGGTATGGATCATCAAAATAACTTATCTAACTTTTGTGTCAAATGTGATTTTTAAGAGATTCGACGTCTGACGTGCCTACTAGTGTATGCTAGCACTAGTAGGTGAGTTAGTTCTAAACTCAAATTTGAGTGGGAGTTGATTTTTCTCTCTTGGATACTCGTCTTTCTTGGTTTGTTAGGTTGTGTTCTTTTCTTTTTTTTCTTTTATGTCAAGAGTTTACTTGCAAGATACATTCAAGACTGCCACTAAACGTCTTTTTCAATATTGCATAGTAGTACAACATCCATATACGTCTAGAAGGTGACACCTTGATATTATCAAACTGAATGGCGGCTTCAAACTATCAAATCGAAAACATCTATCATCACCTCTTATGCCGCAAAGACACAAGGATGGGAGTCCAATCATGATCCATGACACAACTTTGTGGGCTTTTAATTTCAAATATGTCTATTAATTGTCTCAAAAAAATATACCACTTAATTATTCACTTATACTTCTTTTATGGAGATATATTATCATTGAAAATGCATCAAATATATTATATATTACTTGACACCAAACAAATAATAATTTTCAACAATAGGTCTACGTGGCCCGACTGCTTATGACACGTGTGTCCATGTGACATATTGGTCACGTATCAAATAACTCAATGCCCACAAAGGACTTGTTTGGTAAGAGTGTGAGCCGTGTATGTTTGCATTACACTTCACGGGCTACTTTTTTTTTGTGGTTACAAGAAGAGGTCACAACTCTATTCATGTAAAGGATTATCCTTGTATTGTCCGTCCCAAGCCCGAATAAAGGAGGAGGGTTGTGTTAGGCTTCCGACAGCCAGCATAAAACTTTGTCGGATTCTTATAACATGAATTACACAAATTATGAGCATTGCTTTCAAGGTGTCCCCACCTAGTGACGCGCTACAGAGCCCGAATGCAGTGATAAGTAAGCAAGGGCCACTATATTTTCGCCCGGATCTAGTGAATCAATTACAGAGAAGGTTCCATATCATGGACGAGTGTGGGTAAACAAGTTAGTCCCACTATGTTACCTTCCGAATGTAGTGAATAAATTACAGAGAGGGTCTTCGCATTTTCAATATGGACGGATGCGAGAGGTAAGAAAGCTAGTCCAAGATAATAAGATTCCTATTGGTTCTTAGAATATCAAAATATTATTCGGTAAGCTAATGGAGGTAGTAGATACTATGATTCGGAGAAAGATTCATATTCTATGTTTACAAGAGACAAAGTGGGTTAGAGAAAAAACAAAGGAGATAATAGATACATGTTTTAAATTATGGTACTCAAGTACGGAAAATGCTCAAAAAGGAGTTGGTATTAACATAAATAAAGATTTAAATGATAGTATAGTAGACATACAACGATATAGTGACCGAATCATGATGTTGAAATTAGTGTTAGTAGAAGATATTTTGAATATAGTTTATCCTTACGCACCCTAAATAGGACTAGAAGATAGTATAAAGACAGCTTTTTGGGAAGAGTTAGATGAGGCGATTCAAAGGATTCTACAAAGGAAGATGATTTGTTTAGGATGAGACTTAAATGGACATGTCGGTAAAGAGGCATTAGGAAATTAAGGTATTCATGGAAACATTAGTTTTGGGGATATAAATGAGGAAGGTAGGGAGATTTTAAATTTTGTTATGGCATTTGATCTCTTTATAGTCAATACAATCTTCAAAAAATGAGATGAACATTTAATTACTTATAAGAGTGGCTTATCACAAACACAAATTAATTACTTTATTTGTAGAAAAAAAGATAGAGCGTGTTATAAAGATTGCAAGGTAATTCCAGGAGAAAGCTTGACCACCCAACATCGACTTTTAGTTATAGATTTACAAGTAAAAAAATAGAAAAAGAATAAAAGAGTGGCAATGAGTTATTCAAACTAAATGGTGGCACCTCAAAAGCGAGAAAAAAGATATATTTAAACACAAAGTTCTTCAAGGAGATGCTTGGAATTATGTTGGTACACCTTTTGATATGTGGAACAATATAGCTATACATATTAGGAAAGTAGCGAAAGATGTGTTTGGTGTATGTAAAGGAGGTATACCCGCACAAAAACAAGCTTGGTGGTGGAGTGAAGTAGTACAAAATAAAATCAAGGCAAAGAGGGCATGTTACAAATTACATTATCCTAAGAAAACTAGAAAAATTTTAAAGGCTTATAAGAAAGCAAAAAAGGAAGCGAAAAAGGCCGTCAGTGAAGCAAAAGCTAAAATTTATGAGGATTTATATAAAAAACTTAACTCAAAAGAGAGTGAAAGAGATATTTTTATGATAGCTAAAGTTATAGATAAGAAAACTAAAGATCTAACTATGTTAGATGCATCAAAGACAAGGATGAAAAAATTCTGGTGGCAAATGATGATATAAGAAATAGATGAAAAAAATATTTTTATAAGATTTTAATGAAAATAAAGATGTTTGTATTATCTTAGGAGAGTTAGCCAAATTAGAAAAGTATATAAACCACAATTTGTACCGACGTATTCAAAAAAATGAAGTCAAAGAGGCTCTTAAACATATGAAGGATGGTAAATTGATAGGACCAGACAATATTCCTATAGAAGCTTGGAAAATAATTGGAGAAATAGGAATCACTTGGCTCACAAGACTATTTAATGAAATATGGAGAAACCAAAAGATGCCCGAGGAATGAAAAGCGAGTACACTTATACCCATATATAAGAACAAGGGAGACATTCAAAATTGTGTGAATTATCGAGGTATCAATTTAATGAGTCATACTATGAAATTGTGGGAAAGATTTATTGAACATAGGTTAAGACAAGTATCAAGTACAACCGAGAACCAATTTGGATTCATGCTAGGCAAATCTACTGTTGAAGCAATTTACCTTTTGAGATGTCTTATGAAACATTTTAGAGCAAAAAAGAAAAACTTTCACATGATATTTATTGATCTAGAAAAAGCTTACGATAGGATACCAAGGGAGGTTCTTTGGAGAACCTTGGAAGAAAGAGGTATCCCATTGACATACATTAACCTTATAAGAGACATATACGATGGTGCAAAAACATGTGTGAGGACTCATGAAGAAATGACAGACTTCTTTCAAGTTAATATTGAGTTACATCAAGGATCAACTTTAAGTCCATACTTATTTATAATGGTGATTGATGAGTTAACAAAACATATTCAAGATGAAGTACCTTGGTGTATGTTATTTGCAGATGACATTGTGTTAGTGGAGGAGTCCGAGGAAAAAGTTAATAAAAAATTGGAACTATAGAGAGAAACATTAGAAAGCAAAGGCCTACGACTTAGTAGAACAAAGACATAATATATGGAATGTAAGTTTGATCATTTCGTTACTTTAGATGACATAGAAATTAAAATTGGCACACATTGCATCCCCCAAAAAGAAAGTTTTAAATACCTAGGATCAATTTTTCATAGTGATGAAAGAATTGATGGAGATGTTACGCATAGAATTAATGCTGGTTGGTTAAAATGAAGAGAAGCATCAGTTATTCTTTGTGATAAGAAGATACCATTAAAGTTAAAAGGTAAATATTATAAAGCAACAATGAGACCTGCCATGTTTTATGGTTATGAGTGTTGGGCAGTTAATCATCAACATGTACAAAAGATGTTTGTGACAGAAATGAAGATGTTGAGATGGATGAGTGGTCATACAAGAAAAGACGGTATACATAATGAGGTTATTAGAAACAAATTTAGAGTGACACCAATAGAGGATAAAATGAGATAATATCATTTAAGATGGCTTTGACATATAGAAAGGAGATCAAAAGAAGAACCTATAAAAAGGTATGAAAAACTAAATTTGAAAAGTATTAAAAGAGGTAGAGGACAACCGCAAGTGTTGGAAAGAAACAATAAAGAATGATCTAACTGATTGTGAGTTAACTACTAACATGACACATGATAGGGCTTTGTGGAAACAAAGAATCCATGTAGTCGGCCCCATATAGTACGCAAAAAGGCTTAGTTGTTGTACAAGAAGAGGTCACACACCCACACATGCACCTTTGGGAGTCGAACTCTCCATCAGCAGCAAAGGCACTAGAGTGCCCTATCATTGAGCTAACGCTCTTTTTTCACGGGTTATTTTTAGTGAATACGTAATGATTGATATGTTCCAATGGACCCGAACCAGGCATACCCAAACCCATTTCCCTTCCTTGATAGTGCATAAGAGATTTCGAGTCATTTTCAAGATATCCATTGTTGAGATTAAGTGAATGTTGGCTTTTGTGAAATTCGTCTCGCCTGCGCATGGAGCAATAGCTTACTTAGGTTGACTCACAAGTTGAAGGTCATGAGTTCAATACTTAGTACATGCAGCTAGCTGAGGCTTCCCGTTGAACCCAAAAACAAAAAGTAATCTCTCCTCTTATTTAATAGAAATTCATTTTAATGGAAAATTTTAAGTATGTAGTTACTTGTCAAGATTTTTTCTTGTGTGTGTTATTAACTAACTTATTGTGGGGATGACGATGACCATTTGATGGTATTCTGGGTCCTCAAGAAATGGGTTGCTTTATGGATCACATCATTGAATTGAATCTTCATGTGGTTGTACATATAACTACTTCTTTGGGGACTTGGACATTCGTACCAAATCGCCGAATTCAACTCTTTTATTTAAACTTAAGGAATCTGATTTTATACATAAAGTACAGAGGTGAAGCTCAAAGTGGTCCTACATCGAGGCGAGGCGGGCTGTTTACCTCACCTAAATTTGGAAGTTTAATAAAATAAGTGTGGCCACAGTTGAATCCGTAGACTATAATTACATGAAAATTAATATTAAAATGTATATTTTAAAGAAAAATTTTAAAAATAACGGAACCAGTGGTTTTATGAAAAGTGAAATCAGAACCAAACCGGGTGGTCACTTGTCCCGATTTCTGTTAGGGCGTGAACTTGTTCCGTTTTGAACAGCTTTGGATTGGAATTGCAGTTTTGAGTACAAAGGGTTTAAATGGGCCAAAAATACATGGAAAATTATAGATCCACACATATAAAGAAAGGCATTTTATCCTTTAATTATTCAGTTTCTTATGCTTCGCATTCCATGACAAAATTTTCCAGATGTGGCAATGGAGTGTTCGTGAACGGATTAGATTCAAGTTTTATGTGTGAAAATTAAGTTGAATTTGGTTTGGGTTTGGTACAGGTATCCAAATAGCATACATATACCAGGCTTTTGTCTTTGATCAATTCCACTATTTTGAATCGGATTCTTTACAAGAATGTTGACGGTTCACACAGTCTCAAGTCTGCGCATCTACAACGGACTCATCGATCAAAACAGGCCCTACCCAAACCCCATTGATCTGAACAATGGGTCTGGATACAACTTCTTTCGTTAATTCATGACAAGTAGGCCGCACTAAGTTACATGAGGATGATTATCCAGCCATTATCAGGCACCTGCTTCATGTTAATCAGGTAAAAGAAGGGGCTGCGCACCGACTCCCGCGTTTGATTACGGTGAAAACTGGAACTGTAGTTCCAGTTAGATGGTCCCAAGCCTGGTAATCAAAGTCCCACTTTTGTTAAGCAGTTCATTACTTTTTCTTAGTGCAAGGAGAAATGGCTGGATCTCACACTCGCATGTAATGATTCAATTGGTGAATCTTTCTCGGTTTCAAACAAACCTTAGGGGCTACCACACCTCAAACACACGACGAGCACTGGTCTTGCCTTGCAAGACCTTGCTTACTTGATAAATGTAGTTATTTCTCTTCCCAAATGTCATAGCAATCTCACAATGTATTAACGACCCCAAAGGCGACACGGAACTAACTCGACTATATATAAAGAGAGAGAAGGGTACATGCTATCAAATTCAAACAAATTGAAACCATATTTGGTGACAAATGTTCGATGTATAAAGTAAAAAGTTAATTTTTGCATGCACAACTTTTTGCAGGTACACTTCATTCACATAAGTACTTTTACTTTTTAAATTAAAAATCTTAACCATTTATCATCAAAAGTTGAATTTAATAACACTTAAAAGTGCTATCATATACCAAGGTGTAAGAGGGATTGTATATGCCGGTACACTTACCACTTAAGTGCAAACAAATCTCAACCATTAATATGATGAATGGTGAAATTTAAATTTAAAAAATAATATATATATATATATATATATATATATATATATATACTTTTGTAAATATACTTTATTCACATAGGTATTTTGTATTTTTTAAATTCAAATTTCAATCATTCATCATTCAAAGTGAGCATTTCAGATTTATTAATACCTAAGTGTGCTAACATATATTAGTTTATCTCTTTTTCTCTATATATATAAACATATATATATATAGAGAGAGAGAGAGAGAAGCACATCTTGATTGAATGGAACTCATTGAGTTTTGGCGTTCGTCTTTTTCTCATTTCCTAAGAAACGACACATTCACGCATATATATATATATATATATATATATATATATATATATATATATATATATATATATATATATATATCCGCCCATGTAAGAGATCACCCTTGTATTGTAGGTCCCAAGCTAGAATAAAGGAGGAGGATTGTATTAGGTTTTCGACAGTAAACATAAAACTTTGTCGGATTTTTATATCATGAATTACACAAATTATGAGCATTGCTTTAGTGCGCTCCCGCTTAGCGACGCGCTGTTGAGCTTTAATGCAATGATAAGTAAGGGTCACTACATTTTCGCCCGAATCTAGTGAATCAATTGCAAAGAAGGTTCCATATCATGGACGAGTGTGGGTAAAGAAGTTAGTCCCACTACATTACTTTTCAAATGTAGTGAATAAATTACAGAGAGGGTCTTCGCATTTTCAATATGGATGGATGTAAGAGGTAAGAAAGCTAGTCCAAGATAATAAGATTCCTATTGGTTCTTAGAATATTGAAACATTATCCGGTAAGCTAATGGAGGTGGTAGATACTATGATTCGGAGAAAGATTCATATTCTATATTTACAAGAGACAAAGTGGGTTAGAGAAAAAACAAATGAGATAATAGATACAAGTTTTAAATTATGGTACTCAAGTAAGAAAAAGGCTCGAAAAGGAGTTGGTATTAACATAAATAAAGATTTAAAGGGTCGTATAGTAGATATACAACGATATAGTGACCAAATCATGATGTTGAAATTAGTGTTAGGAGTAGAGGCTTTGAATATAGTTTGTGATTACACACCCTAAGTAGGACTACAAAATAGTATAAAGATTGCTTTTTAGGAAGAGTTAGATAAGGCGATTCAAAGGATTCCATAAAGGGAGATGATTTGTTTAGGATGAGAGTTGAATGAACATGTCAGTAAAGAGGCATTAGGATATTAAGGTATTCATGAAAACTTTGGTTTTGGGGATATAAATGAAGAAGGTACAGAGATTTTAAATTTTGCTATAACATTTGATCTCTTTATAGTCAATACAATCTTCAAAAAAATGAGATGAACATTTAATTACTTATAAGAGATCACAAATTGATTACTTTATCTGTAGAAAAAAAGATAGAGTGTGTTGTAAAAATTGCAAGGTAATTCAAAGAGAAAGCTTAACCACCAAACATCGATTTTTAGTTATAGATTTACAAATAAAAAAATGAACAAAGAAGAAAAGAGTGCATCAAGCTATTCGAACTAAATGATAGCTCAAAAGCGAGAAATAATATATATTTAAACAGAAAGTCCTTCAAGAAGATGTTTGGAATTATGTTGGTACACCTTGTGATATGTGGAACAATGTAGCTATTCATATTAGGAAAAGTGACGAATGATAAAACAAACAACAACAACTAAGCCTTTTCCCATACTAGACGAGGTCGGCTACATGGATTCTTTGTTTCCACAGATCTCTATCGTGTGCCATGTTAGCAGTTAACTCACAATAAGCTAGATCATTCTTTATTGTTTCTTTCCAACACTTTTGTGGTCGTCCTCTACCTCTTTTAATACTTTCCAAATTTAGTTTTTCTAACCTTCTTACAGGTTCTTCTTTTGATCTTCTTTCTGTATGTCCAAACCATCTTAAACGATGTTCTCTCATTTTATCCTCTATTGGTGCCACTCCTAATTTGTTTCTAATAACCTCATTATGTATACGGTCTTTTCTTGTATGACCACTCATCCATCTCAACATCTTCATTTCTGTCACAGACATCTTTTGTACATGTTGATGATTAACTGCCCAACACTCAGAACCATAAAACATGGCAGGCCTAACTGCTGCTCTATAATATTTACCTTTTAATTTTAATGGTATCTTCTTATCACAAAGAATACCTGATGCTCCTCTCCATTTTAACCGACCAGCATTAATTCTATGTGTAACATCTCCATCAATTCTTCCATCACTTTGAAAAATTGACCCTAGGTATTTAAAAGTTTCCTTTTGGGGAATGCAATGTGTGCCAATTTTAATTTCTATGTCCTCTGAAGTAGCCACATGATCAAACTTACATTCCATATATTCTGTCTTTGTTCTACTAAGTCGGAGGCCTTTGTTTTCTAATGTTTCTCTCCATAGTTCCAATTTTCTATTAACTTTTTCCTTAGACTCCTCCACTAATACAATGTCATCTGCAAATAACATACACCAAGGTACTTCATCTTGAATATGTTTTGTTAACTCATCCATCACCGTTATAAAAAAATATGGACTTAAAGTTGATCCTTGATGTAACCCAATATTAACTTCAAAGAAGTCTATCGTTCCTTCATGAGTCCTCACACATGTTTTTGCACCATCATACATGTCTCTTATAAGGTTAATATATGTCAATGGGATACCTCTTTTTTCCAAAGTTCTCCAAAGAACCTCCCTCGGTACCCTATCATAAGCTTTTTCTAGATCAATAAATATCATGTGAAGGTCTTTCTTTTTTGCTCTAAAATGTTCCATAAGACGTCTCAAAAGGTGAATCGCTTCAATAGTAGATCTACCTGGCATAAATCCAAATTGGTTCTCTGTTGTACTTGATACTTGTCTTAACCTACGTTCGATAATTCTTTCCCATAATTTCATAGTATGACTCATTAACATGATACCTTGATAATTCGCACAATTTTGAATGTCTCCCTTGTTCTTATATACGGGTATAAGTGTACTTGCTCTCCATTCCTCGAGCATCTTTTGGTTTTTCCATATTTCATTAAATAGTCTTGTGAGCAAAGTGATTCTTATTTCTCCTAGTATTTTCCAAACTTCTATAGGAATATTATCTGGTCCTACCGATTTACCACTCTTCATATGTTTAAGAGCCTCTTTGACTTCATTCTTTTGAATACGTCGGTAGAAATTGTGGTTTATATACTTTTCTGACTTGGCTAAATCTCCTAAACTAATACTAACATCTTTATTTTCATTAAAAAGATTATAAAAATAGTTTTTCCATCTATTTCTTATATCATCATTTGCCACTAGAATTTTTTCATCCTCGTCTTTTATGCATCTAACATAATTAAGATCTTTAGTTTTCTTATCTCTAGCCCTAGCTATCCTAAAAATATCTCTTTCACCCTCTTTTGAGTTGAGTTTTTTATATAAGTCATCCCAAATCTTAGCTTTTGCTTCACTAACGGCCTTTTTTGCTTCCTTCTTTGCTTTCTTATAAGCTTCTAAAGTTTCACTAGTTTTCTTAGCATAATGTAATTTGTAACATGCCCTCTTTGCCTTGATTTTATTTTGTACTACTTCACTCCACCACCAAGCTTCTTTTTGTGCCGGTACACCTCCCTTAGATACCCCTAATACATCTTTCGCCACTTTCCTAATATGTATAGCCATATTGTTCCACATATCAGAGGGTGTACCAACATAATTCCAAACATCTCCTTGAAGGACTTTCTGTTTAAATATATCTTCTTTCTCGCTTTTCAGGTTCCACCATTTAGTCCGAATAGCTCGATGCACTCTTTTCTTCTTTGTCCATTTTTTTATTTGTAAATCCATAACTAAAAGTCGATGTTGGGTGGTTAAGTTTTCTCCTGGAATTACCTTACAATCTTTACAACACGCTCTATCTTTTTTTCTACAAATAAAGTAATCAATTTGTGTTTGTGATAAGCCACTCTTATAAGTAATTAAATGTTCATCTCGTTTTTTGAAGATTGTATTAACTATAAAGAGATCAAATGACATAGCAAAATTTAAAATCTCCCTACCTTCCTCGTTTATATCCCCATAACCAAAGTTTCCATGAATCCCTTGATATCCTAATGCCTCTTTACCGACATGTCCATTTAAATCTCCTCCTAAACAAATCATCTCCCTTTGTGGAATCTTTTGAAACACCTTATCTAACTCTTCCCAAAAAACTGTCTTTATACTATCTTCTAGTCCTACTTGGGGTGCGTAAGCACAAACTATATTCAAAACCTCTACTCCTAACACTAATTTCAATGTCATGATTCGGTCACCATATCGTTGTATGTCTACTACACTCTCCTTTAAATCTTTATTTATGATAATACCAACTCCGTTTCGGGCCTTTTCTTTACTTGAGTACCATAATTTAAAACCTGTATCCTCTATCTCCTTTGCTTTTTCTCCAACCCATTTTGTCTCTTGTAAACATAGAATATGAATCTTTCTCCGAATCATAGTATCTACCACCTCCATTAGCTTACCCGATAATGTTCCGATATTCCAAGAACCAATACGAATCTTATTATCTAGGACTAGCTTCCTTACCCCCCACATCCGTCCATAATCAAAATGCGGAGACCCTCTCTGAAAATTTTTCACTACATTCGGGCGGCAATGTAGCGGGACTAACTTCTTTACCCACACCCGTCCATGATGTGGGAACCCTCTCTGCAATTGATTCACTACATTTGGGCGAAAATGTAGTGGCCCTTGCTTACTTCTTACTGCATTCGGGCTCTGCAGCACGTCGCTAGGCGGGGACGCCCCAAAGCAATGCTCATAATTTTTGTAATCCATGTTGTAGATATCCAACGAAGTTTTACGCTGGCTGTCGGAAGCCTAACACAACCCTCCTCCTTTATCCGGGCTTGGGACCGGCAATGCAAGGGTGATCCCTTACATAGGCGGAGTTTGGTGGTGTGTTAGATAAATCTAAGGGAGGTGTACCGGCACAAAAAGAAGCTTGGTGGTGGAGTGAACTTGTGCAAAATAAAATCAAGGCAAAGATGGCATGTTACAAAATATATTATGCTAAGAAGACTAGTGAAACTTTAGAGGCTTATATGAAAGCAAAGAAAGAAGCGAAAAAGGCCGTCAGTGAAACAAAAGCTAAAATTTAAGAAGATTTATATAAAAAAAACTTAACTCAAAAGAGGGTGAAAGAGATATTTTTATGATAGCTAAAGTTATAGATAAAAAAACTAAGGATCTTAATTCTGTTAGATGCATCAAAGATAAGGATGAGAAAATTCTAGTGGTAAATGATGATATAAAAAATAGATGAAAAAACTATTTTTATAAGATTTTTAATGAAAATAAAGATATTAGTATTAACTTAGGAGAGTTAGACAAATTAGAAAAGCATATAAACCACAATTTCTACCGACGTATTCAAAAGAATGAAGTCAAAGAGGCTCTTAAACATATGGAGAGTGGTAAATCGGTAGGAGCAGACAATATTCCTATAGAAATTTGGAAAATACTACGAGAAACAGGAATCACTTTACTCACAAGACTATTTAATGAAATATGGAAAAACCAAAAGATATTCGAGGAATGGAGAGCGAGTACACTTATACCCATATATAAGAACAAGGGAGACATTCAGAATTGTGCGAATTATTGAGGTATCAAGTTAATGAGCCATACTATGAAATTGTAGGAAAGAATTATGAATGTAGGTTAAGACAAGTATAAAGTACAATAGAGAACCAATTTGGAGAAGTGATTCACCTTTTGAGACGTTTTATGAAACATTTTAGAGCAAAAAAAAAGACCTTCACATGATATTTATTGATCTAGAAAAAGCTTACGATAGGATACCGAGAGAGGTTCTTTGGAGAACCTTGAAAAAAAGAGGTATCCCATTGACATACATTATCCTTATAAGAAACATGTACGATAGTGCAAAAACATGTGTGAGACTCATGAAGGAATGACAGACTTCTTTGAAGTTAATATTGGGTTACATCAAGGATCATCTTTAAGTTCATACTTATTGATAATGGTGATTGATGAGTTAACAAAATATATTTAAGATGAAGTACCTTATGTTATTTGCAGATGACATTGTGTTAGTGGAGGAGTCTAAGGAAAAAATTAATAGAAAATTAGAACCATGGAGAGAAACATTAAAAAGCAAAGGCCTCCGACTTAGTAGAACAAAGACAGAATATATGGAATGTAAGTTTGATCATTTGGTTACTTCATAAGACATAGAAATTAAAATTGGCACACATTGCATCCCCCAAAAAGAATTCAGAGTAATGGAAGAATTGACGGAAATGTTATGCATAGAATTAATCATGGTTGGTTAAAATGGAGAAGAGCATCAGGTATTCTTTGTGATCAAAAGATATCATTAAAGTTAAAAGGTAAATATTATAGAGCAGCAATTAGACCTGTCATGTTTTATGGTTATGAGTGTTGGGCAGTTAATCATCAACATGTACAAAAGATGTCTGTGACAGAAATGAAGATGTTCAGATGGATGAGTGGTCATACAAGAAAAGACCATATACATAATGAGGTTATTAGAAACAAATTATGAGTGACACCAACAGAAGATAAAATGAGAGAATATCATTTAAGATGGCTTTAACATATAGAAAGAAGATCAAAAGAAGAAATTTTAAGAAGGTATGAAAAACTAAATTTGAAAAGTATTAAAAGAGGTAGAGGACAACCGCAAAAGTGTTGGAAAGAAACAATAAAGAATGGTCTAGCTTATTGTGAGTTAACTACTAACATGACACATGATAGGGCTATGTGGAAACAAAGAATCCATGTAGCCGACCCCGTCTAGTATGGGAAAAGGCTTAGTTGTCGTTATATATATATATATATATATATATATATATATATATATATATATATATATATATATATATATATATATATATATTGGATCTTGCACAACACTTATGTTGTATGTTCATACCTAACTATTGTTTGTTGGTGGCGAGTAATAAAATATCCTTTATAAATTTTCAAATACCTTCACAACTTTCGAAATTAGATTTGTGTTCCTGAAAAGCAATATATATATATATATATATAGGCTATTTTGATAGTGGGACATTTTCCCGTGACGGCAATGAAGTAGGAGGCTCTTCCTCTGAACCAGAGGAGTCTTGTGGTATATCTCTTCCGCATTTTGATTTTTTCAGTTTACGCATCTTGCCCTCGCACCTTCTGACAGTTTACTACAGATGACCCGATTTGACAATTGCCTGCACAACGAAATGGCATGTAAACCTTTACTTGTGGGGGCCCTGCTCAGGCTTCATCTCCTATCTTGAGCAACGAAAGGATATAACTGCAGGGAAGACCGAGAGCACTAACTAGAAACCTGAATCATTAGCTCTATGGAATAGAAACTAGTTGAGGGAAGCTTCAACTTCACTAGCAGATACTATTACAGATTAAAATCATTTACCTAGATCAATCCGCAAAGCAAGAGTATCTGCTGTTTTCAAAAGTTGAGCCTTTTAAACAAACAAACAAAGATATTACATGAATCTTATACGTGATTCAAGCATGCCGTCCTAAAGTTAAGTTGGAGATGTTTTCTTCCCGTCACAAAAATGTGATATAGTTTTCACCATGCTGGATGCCTTTACAGTGACAACTTAAAGTGTTTCCTTATCCTATGTATGCACTTCCAGCAACTGGATTTGAATCATGACTGCAGTGTTTGACCATCCTTAATGGCAATGCAACTAAGTAGCGTATTTCGTTATGTTGGGATACTACACTGCATGCTTAAAATACACAGCATACAACATGCGAATAACTGATAGAGGTGAGGAAAGGTCATATCTTTTTCTGGTACATTCTTCTGTATATTCTTCCACCTTCAGACTCCGCATGGATCTCTCTTTCTGTTCGGATTCCCATTGGGTTTGATAGAAGCCATCCTTCAGAATCGCATGGAGTATGTTGGTGTATGGTGTTGAAGTGTTCAAAAACGTCCGGATGAGAATCAAATTGCTCTCTCATTTCGAGTGCCACTTCCAGCACATCTGACTGAACGAAAACCTGGTTATCACCGTAAAGTATGAAAAATTATTTTCAATCAAATACGCAAATAACCATAACCATAGTATATAGTGCCCAAGGCACAAACAGAACATCTATGTAGACACACACACAGTGCATGCACGCATACATATGTATTCATAATTTTATCAGTACAGTAATTATCTATATTCTTGGTATCTTAGAAAACACTACATTTCCTATTCAATGCTTTAGTATCCAGTAAAAAACTAGACCTGTCCACCGGGACTCAAATTCTTTGAGATAGAATCTACCAAGGGCTTCTGCAGCACTCTCCTCTTGTGATTCCGTTTTTTGAAATGCGGATCTGGGCACTGAAGAGAATATTTAGGTTCATGTTGTTGACTTCATTGTCAGGAACATGAATCAGAAGGAATTAGATTCTTGGACAAATACTTACAAGAATTGAGACACACGTCAGATCTCCAGGGTAAGAGGTCACCAGTTCTTCAAAAGCAACAGTCGCATTTGCAAACATAAAATGTCTGGTTTCAGGCATAAAATGACCCTAAGGAAAATATTAGTTTCAACATTTTAAAAAAATCAGCATGTTAGTTCATTTGCAAATAGAGTGGTGATTTTTTGCTTACATGTTCTTCAGAGCTAGTTCCCGGACCCAGAATTGTGTCCGTTTAACCAGCTGCATTGGCAGGAACAAAACAACAGATTAGAAGTTGTTAAATGGTGAGAATGAATTTCCTTGAGGTAAGCGTGGATATGCAAGAAAAGTACCTTATCACGTATTTCAAGTCCCAAATAATTTCTTGATTGGGAGTTCCTTTTCGCCAGCCAAATGAGAAATCTGCCACTACCTGGAACTTTAATCTGTTAGGAGCATCTCAAGTTTCTTAATAGCTATCCTGCAGCTGTGTGCAATTAATATGCACCACATGGATACAAAAACACAAAATTGACTTTTTTACCTGATACGATTCATCCTTCTAGTTACAGAACATCCAACAAAAACGTAAGGTGTATGCATATGCATTTTTACTTTTTAGTCTCTATCTGGAAGTGCACCTACTTTGACATCCAACAAACTTATGTGTATAGCCACCTGCTAATATCTTGTGACCTTTGTAACTTTTCTTCTAGAAAATTTCACTAGTTTGAGTTTCAAACCACTATGGTGAAGTTTGCCTACTTTGAATTCATTCCCTTAGTAAAACTTGGCAACAACATTCTAAAAAATTGGAGTATCGATTTTCAAAAGTACCACAAATCATCAAATTCATACTTGATGCAAGACAATGAATCCAGAGATATATGGCAATGGCATCCCACAATATATAATAATTATAGAGAGACATGGATGTTTTTACCACAACCAATGTCAACCATGAGCGGCAATTTGGGGTCTTCAAAAACTTCATTCCAGTTTGGTATCTCAGGAGGAGTCTGTCTTCAGGAAAAAAAGAAAACAGAGAGAGGAAAAGAATCAATGCACACAGTCCATACAAGTGAAGCCGATGGTACAGTGATTGGCTATTCATTCTAGTTGTAACAAAACCTAAGAAACCTATAAGGTTGAAAGAAAGAAAACGAAGTGAGAACAGAAGAAGCGATGATGCATTCTATGATATCCATTCAATTTGCAACAAAACCAAAGAAATATCCAAAGAGAAGGACAACGCACGGAGAAAGACGCACTCAGAGGGTTCACATGCTGCCGTATCCGAACATGACCCACCTGGAAAAAAACGAAGAATTGAGAGAGAGGGGAGGGAAGGGAGAGAGGGGGGGAGGGAAGGGAGAGAGGGGGGAGGGAAGGGGGAGAGAGAGAGAGAGAGAGAGAGAGAGAGAGAGAGAGAGAGAGAGAGGGAGGGAGAGACCTCTCCCACTTTCTCCTTGATCTTGAGGTCGGCGTATTCAAGGTCAACAAGGTCTGGGCTTCTGACTTGATGAAGATGGCCACTTGCTGAACAACGGGACGACACCGTCGGTGCCATTCTGAAGAGGCGCGCCTGTGAAGGAACGGCGGAGGAGAAGCGAACCCTCGGCGCTAAGGTCAAAATCTGCAATCCGGCCATTGCTGATCCTATCTTCTCTATTCCTCTTCCTTCTTGTTCCTTCCTCTGTGTGTGTGTGTGTGTGTGTGTGTGTGTGTGAGAGAGAGAGAGAGAGAGAGAGAAATGTTCTGAATTTGTAGCTGAGTTCCAAGTCGCCCTTCCTCTGTGTGCGTATGTGTGTGTGTGTGTGTGCGAGAGAGAGAGAGAGAGAGAGTTTAGCTGAGTTCCAAGTCGCAGGATAAGTTAATCTGTTGATAAAGGACTTAATTCGGCCACTACCAGTCCAGCTCCATTCGCAATTGGAATTTGATTGATTTCGATTCTATTAAAAACCCGATTCAGATTGATTGATTTAAAAATACGAAAAATGTATTTATTAGAGTCCCATGCAATTCTTTTCTACCAACAAAAGAACCAAAGATATATATATATATATCGTTTAGTTGGTCTTGGATATGATGTGGACTCTACATTTGACTCGGATACTGCAAAACCCCTACTCAAACAAAATGGGTTCATTGAAGATTGATGAAGGATTGCAAAATGAAACACAGAATCCATGTCGGCCATTGTTTCTATGGTTGACCAGGCTCCTGCTGGTCCATGGCTTAGGACAAAATGAGTTCACAATGAGATGAGATGGTTAGTTAAAATATAAAAAAAGGCTCAACTTTTACATAATATTCATCCAAAAATAAATGTTTTTGCATGCAAATCCTTTCACGATCAAGACTCTCCGTGGTAGGCATCCAAAAACAATTCCGCTAGTACTATTTGCGTCAGCTCAACGGCAGGACGCTTCGACGGCCTTGCCCTGGTGGGGAGTTCGACTCCTAGCAGCGCACTTACGTGGGTGCGTTTTTGGCTTCAGCCTCTTTGCAACGTGTAATGTCAACAAAAAAAAAGTCAAGGTCCCGAGTTCGATATCAAGGGTGCGCATGTGACTTCAGCCTACCATTGTACCAAAAATAAAAAGCTCCAGTTGTACGCGTCTACAAGGAGATGCACGTATCATGAAATTTTGTCTCATGGATGCATTACTGTCACAAAAATAAACTTTGAATCCAATTTTTTTTAGGAAAGCAATCAATGGAAACTGAACAGGGTCAAACCAGAAGATGAGGAAAATATACATAAATGCCCTTGTAAAGAAAAGGGCCTATATTGAGCACCCATCAGAGGTGAACAATCGCATGAGACTCGCTGAACAAGGGCTCACTGGGGATGAACCACACGAGTGCGGGCACACAGACACATGCCCACACACACACACACTTCTTTACCCTGAAAAGCAAGTTCATTGCATCAGCACATATATATCAGTTTGCCGGAAACCATTCCATCAGAAAAGCACATACCCTTTATACAGATCGGTGACATAAAAATGCAGTCCCTGTAACAAAAGAACTCCCCAAAAAATTATTCTGCAAAAGAACTGGAAAAAGAAGCAAAACAAAATACTCAAGTGCACACTTGTGTTTCCTAGTTGAACTGATACAGTATCAATGAAGTATTCAAGAACTGTTTCGAGTCATGTGACATTGATATCATGTTTGACAAAATGAATCACCACCATTAATTGCTCGCAAACTGTTTTACTAGACAACACAGAGAAAAACAATCAACTCAACGTAAAACGACAGCATCATAGATCAAAAGAAGACCAACGTTTCACCAACCAAACCACACTAGACATGTCTAACTCTTTCTCTAAGCAACTAGCTCAACACATGTCAACATGTAAACAATACAGCTGCATGATCCACCTTTTCCTCCGCAGCAAGCGCTTTAACCTACTGAGCAACTATCGAAACCACAGTGTCAAAGTCATAAACTATGGAAGCTGAACTTTAGTTTACCTTGGAATTAGACAAAAAGTACATAGAATATATTTAATCATGTTTTCTACATATCAAACATTGTCAAAATCCCTTTAGCTGCCACAGCGCATGTATCAAACACAATCACATGAGAACTACAACATTTTGGTGACGTTCTGATACATGTGCACAGAGTCACCCAAGTGGAGCCTACCAACAGATACATGAGAACTCCGGCTCTTTGCAGTTGCCATGCCAAACTAATGAAACCACAACGCTGCCTCCAGCTCCTTCTCATCGGCACAGTCGTATCCAAGGAGGTATGCCCGGGCTGAAAAAGTGATGATCTATAAGCTTAAATCCACAGACACATACTACATAACAACTAAATGCACATTATTTGTGGTATTGTCGTGTGCATTTCCTTGGTCTAGTAAAAGCTTGAATAGCAGTATCTTTTGAAGAGCCTCGATGGAGGTAGAGGTGCATGATGAAATCACTCAAAGGGCCTTTCACTAGCCAAACCTAATCCCAGAGAGATGTTGGCAAAGGATCTTTTGGGGAAACCTTTCAAAATCTTGGATTTTTCACAATGACAAGTTCCCAACTGAAATATTGACCGGAGAACCTGCTGTTCCAAATTCAAATTGTTCCTTAAGAGAGAGAGAGGAGGGGGGGCAAAGGATTCACAGGTTGCGAGGTGTAGACCTTGAGAAGTTAGATGCATGCAAGCGTGTGTAGAGGAAGAAATAAATTTACCAAATCGCCCAGATCCCATGAAAGGCTCCTGTTCATCCGTCACACCTTGCTGCTGGTCCTGAAATTCCAAGATATTGCACAAACACTGTCAATAAATGGCCGCCGTTATGCAAGGTAAAATTTGTATCAATTGATTAACGTTATAGTTGTAACATGTATAGGTTGACGGCAGACCAGCAGCGCCATTCATAGATGATGCTACCACCAAAGCAAATTTTGTTTCTACATATCTGTGCTTTTCATTTTAATAGATTTGTAAACAAGTACTTAAATATACGATATTTATGTCTGAGAGTTGGTAAATGAAGCTGCAAAATGCAAAATGAGCTCAAGTAACTAACCAAGGCCCTCAATCATTGAGTTCCAACAGAATAGATTCTTATGGTATAGTTTGTGAAAAACTAATAAGGATCTCTCAATGCTCCCACATTTTGCATACATGTCAACGAGTGCAGATCCTATGTAAACATCTAAACCAATTTTATCATGTTGAGCAATGTAAAAGTGTATCTTCTTCCCTATTTGAAGAGCTCCAAGATGAGCACAAGCTGATAACACAGTTGACAATGTAACTGCATCTGGCTTGATACCAGCCATCTGCATTCTTTCAAACACAATTACCGCATCCTCAAAACGCCTATTTTGAGAATAGCACGCAATCATGGTGGTCCAAGAAATCAAATCTTTATCAATCATCTCATCAAGGATGTCGCAGCATCCACATTGCCACAAGAAGGGAAAAGGCACACAAATGTTCTTGCCAACAGAGTGTTGATCAGGTTGAGTGACCTGATTTGGGTCAGTACTGACCCAGTCCACACTGAAAGCCTGGGTTTCACCCAAACGGGCTACGACAGGTCTGACATAATGCTGAAATTTCAAATTTAACCGGCAGTGTCATTGGGTCAGAAGCAGCAGTGCAATTGTATGGTCATTTGTTCCAGCCTGAGTCGAGGCCGTTTGCTACTTGGACACCAAGCAAGGCCAACCATGACCATCGCAGGTTAAGAGACAGACTACCCATTGAACAAGGAAGAGAGAGTGCTTACCGTGTCAGGCTCCTCTTCTGAAGGAGAAAGCCACCTATCGAAACAAAGCCCTGATACCGTACAAACCAGAAGACCACTGGATGAATCCAGGATAGTTTCGCGACATGTATCATCACATACTGCACATACACCAACTCCTCTGCTTAACATATCTGAAGAAATTCGTGTTTACAATGCAAGAACAATGTCACCTACCATGTACACGGCCAGTTTTCTCACAGAGAAATACATCACCAATTTGAGAATATGTGCACGTCTCCCCTGAACATGCGTGTTCAGGAACCAAGTCATCGGTCAAGCCATGGTTCCGTTTCCAAATTGACACCTGATCAGCTACTGTTCGGTCAAGAATTATGCTGTCATCATTCACCTTCATAAACCATGACAATAAATAAATAAGCAACCAATATCCCATTTCTTAGATATTGAACACCATAAAAAGTGTTCTCTGTAGGTTTGAGCTTTTACTTGAGAAGAAAGGGGTGTCTGGCTTCTCTTTGCAACTTGCATTTGAATATAATACTCCTTGAATTCTGCCGGGGTATTCCTCACAAACTCAACCATGTCTTCTCCATCACGCTGGAAGAGAACAAGCCACAGCTTAAATCATTTTGACCTCAAGTCTTAGTTTCCATCAAGCATCAAAGGCACTGAGAATATAAACCAGCAGAACCAAATGGGTAGCAACAGAATCACATCTTTATCATGATTTAAAACTCAAACATCTAAAGGTTCCTTAGCGCAGTACCAAATCTCTCTCTCTCTCTCTCTCTCTCTCTCTCTCTCTCTCTCTCTCTCTCTCTCTCTCTCTCTCTCTCTCTCTCGCTCAATATACATGCAGATAGTATTAGATAAACCACTGCATCCAAACCCCTACAAGCAATTGCAACATTCGCCTCTTCATTCCAAAACTAGAACCAGAGCATATATTTGAGTATCTGTAGTGAGACATCTATGGTTGCTTGTCAGCCAGTTGACTACCAAGAAACTGTGACTACATGAAACAGATTGGACAAAGGCTTTTGTATCACTATAGATAAAAACGATACTAATAACACTTCCCCAGCTCTCTATGTCACATGGGTATGGTGGGTAGGGACATGGTTGTTAATGTGTGCCACTAGGGCCCGTGCAGCCCGCATATGAAGTAGGGGCCAGGGCCACCATGGCCCTGGCCACCACCGTTGGGAGCTCCAACAGCTAACTAGTGCTGGCCGGCCAGCACTAGCACTACATCTTGTTTTTGTTCTTTATTTTTCCTACTTCAAACTCTATGTACAATGTCTATAAATACTACTTCAAAACATGAATAATGTATGCAGTCTTGTGCTTTTTGACTTGTTTTGTATACGCTTCCGCTCTTGTTTGTTATTTTTGAAGATCGGCATTCGGGATTGAATGCCATTTGACTCTTGGCGACTTGGTGATCTTGATTCGTGTAACATCAACCTTCGATAATTGACTAATATTCACAATGGTTACAGGTATGAGCGTTAGATATTGCATTTTTTGGAAACCATGGCCCATGGGTACTGGGATACGGTTATATATAAGTATATTTTATATATTACGATATAAATTGATAGTATCTCAAAAACCTATTACGACTATCCTAGAAATCCATATTACCATTTTCATAAGTTAAAACACTAATGAAGTCATAATCGGTCAATTTTCATGAAGTGTCTCAGTAACATAACACTAGAAAAAGTTTAAAATAGATAGTACCTTGGTGTATGTTATTTGCAAATGACATTGTGTTAGTGGATGAGTTTAAGGAAAAGGTTAATAGAAAATTGGAATTATGGAGAGAAACGTTAGAAAGTAAAGGCTTCCGACTTAGTAGAACAAAGACAGAATATATGGAATGTAAGTTTGATCATTTGGGTACTTCAGAGGACATATAAATTAAGATTGGCATGCATTTGCATCCCTCACCAGGAAAGTTTGATCATTTAGGTACTTCAGAGGACATATAAATTAAGATTGGCATGCGTTGCATCTCTCACCACGAAAGTTTTAAATACCCAGGGTCAATTTTTCAAAGTGATGAAAAAATTGATATAGATGTTACACATAGAATTAATGTGTGTTGGTTAAAATGGATAGGGATATCAAGTATTCTATGCAATAAGAAGGTACCATTAAAGTTGAAAAGTAAATATTATAAAGTAGCAATTAGACCTGCTATGTTTTATGGTTCTTAGTGTCAAAAAGTTAATCAAACATGTGCAAAAGAGGTTTGTAGCATAAATAAAGATGTTAGATGGATGAGTGGTCACACAAAGAAAGATCGTATACATAATGAGGTTATTAGAAACAAATTGGGAGTAACACCAATAGAGGATAAAATGAGAGAAAATCGTTTAAGATGGTTTGGACATGTAGAAAGATGACCCAAGGATGCTCCGTAAGAAGGTATGAAAAAATAGAGTTAAAATGTTAAAAGAGGAAGAGGATGACCACAAAAGTGATGGAAAGAAGCAATAAAGAATGATCTAGTTTATATTGATCTAACTGCTAGCATGACACGTGATGGAGCTATGTGAAAACAAAGAATCCATGTAGCCGACCCCATGTAGTATGGGAAAAGGTTTAGTTGTTGTTGTATAGTGTTGGGTCGACTTGGGAGAAGTACAGGTGTTGAGCACCAGAGTGTTGGACATGGGTTTGGCATCATGGTAGAAGTGTTGTATGACATAGTTATCTCTTCCTAATCAATGTCAAGTGAAAAGAAAACAAAATAAAAGCTCAATTCATTACCTGTATATAAAGCTTCTTCCATGCACATGCCCGCAGCTTCCCAGTAGAAGATGAAAGACCCCACCGCATGCAATACCTACATACCAAGTAAATGGTGGTACCAGAAAGCAATAACTATGTTAGTTTCACATGCAAAGCTGCAAACCAAAAGGCAGATGATATGAGAAACCAATTAGGTACCATACTAAGTGAAGTTTTATTGTACTTGATGAAATTCTGTGTAATACATCATATGTAAATGATACTGGAACACTCCTATACATACGTCACCACTCCTAGTCTATCCCATGATCTTGAGCAAAGTCGTAAAAACCAAGCAAGTCACCACACTGGTTTTGCTTGCTCCAAAGCCTTAGCTTTTCTTTTTCATCATGTTAAATTCTCAATATAACAAAGTTCCAAAGCATCCAAGATTATAATTATGTTCATATGAATGATAATTCAAATAATAATCATAGAAAATAATGGGAAGTAACATAACATTACTAGAATCTCAGAAAAGGACGTCCACAACTGCACAACACAACCTGTCCAAATTTCTTTAAGGATATGAAGCTAAAGGTACGATATGAAATTTAAACAAGGAAAGAAAACACTCACAGGCGACGCCACAAGAATTCATCAGATGCTGCAAAGTTAAGAAATCTACAAACTAAGGAGCAGGAGACAAGATCCTGCAGAAGAAGCAGAACTGGATTGATGAGCATTAGCAAGGTGAGACTAAATTTGGTCTAAATGCATTAAAACCGAAAAAGATCCATACTTAATACTTCACCTCAGAAGAAAGAAATTTGAGGATGTGGCGGAAGAGCTCAGAGGGGACCTTGCTGAACGTCCCGCTCGTGATGCATCTAGACGTCTGCCAGCTGCAATCGCCAAGAATTTTCCCCACAGATGAAGCAGAATCAGATCCAATTTTCGCAACAGGCGCGCTATCGACGGCAGGTGCCGGTGTCTTCGAAATGCAAAGCCTCTTCTGGGGCCGCTCGATGATGTCTTCCTAGAAACGAAACACACAAATAAATATGCATAACTGAAGAAAGACCAAACTTTGCGGAAAAAATCACAAGAAGCACACACTCACCACATCCTTTTCGGCGTCAGTGACAACATCAAGCATGCCATATAAGAGTGGTACAACCAGACGCAATCAGACGCGAAAAGGAAGACGAATGGAAAGAAAAGCAGACGAAGAAATGAACAAGAATAAAGAAAACACTAACGTGCATGAGATGATACAAGCAAAGCTTAATTTTCCAGGGTTCCCGAACGATTGAGCATGATTCGAAGCGTAAAAAAGCATAAAACTCCAAGAACGGGAAAGGAAACCAAAAGCACGTGAGAATATACAAGAAATCCCCAATTTTCTGAGGTTTTCGAATGCTCGAGGAAGATCAGAAAGGGAAAGGATAGCTACCGCGTCAGACGTCTCTGAGAGGACTTCCGATTCGAGGAAATGCGCCAACTCTTCGTCTTCCGTTTCCTGGACGCCTGTCATTCTGGCGAAACCCTTTCTGCCTTCTCTCCTCTGCTTCGCTCGTCGACCGATCGGTTATCGATTGATTCAGATTCGGCTCGGCTGGAGAGTCGGACTACCGCTAACCTCGATGACGAAGACGATAACGAATCTGAGCCGTACGATCATGTCATCGGGCGGTGCAGGAGGGTCGGCAGCGTGTCGCGGCCTGCGTCGTTTCTTTTCGGCAAATGAAGATATTTTCCCGGGAGTTCCCTCTGTGAAAAGCGGTAGCACGGTCGGTAATACGGATGGAAATATTGGTCCGGCAGCGGACCCAGCACGACCGGGATGGGTGGGTATTACCTGCTTTAACCGGGTTCGATTCGGGTTGGATGGAAACCCTACTGCGTACGAAGTGATTACAGGATAACAATTACCCGGGCCCCAACTGACCCGAATTATAACCCAACCCAGTGGAGAAGCGGGTACGGTGCTTATGCTAATGGGTAATGCACGTAGGGATCAATGTGGGTCTGGTTTCATCAAATTGGTTAGACCCAGCTCCAGATTATTCGATTCATATGAAATTTAAGAGGCTAAACAGCTTAAAATACATAGTGAAAGTCATACTCACTAGGCTATATCGAAGTTGGATTCGGATAGTGTATTTGATTTTCTAAATTGATTTGGATTAAAATTGGTAAAATTCATCTAAATTCAAATCAAGTCATACACGATTCCGTTGATCAATCGCTTAAGAAAATAAATAGAAGTTTAGGAATAATGTAGCATTTTGTTTTTTGTTATAATGGGAGGTGGATGCCTAACACACGCACACCCTACATAATATTTCGAATTTATATTATTTAACGGATGATACGCATACAATTTATTTATTTCTTGAAGTGTAAGTTCTTATAAGTTTTTCCCCAAAGAGATCTCTTCCTGCTGAAAAACAGAACCAGCAGTAGTGGATCTAGAAACTCTTTTAGGGGGGACTATGTATTATAGCTCATGGATTCCACTTAATTTTAAAAAATTTCCCTCGGCCCAACGTAGATCCGCCAATGAGAACAAGCCAGGCCTTTTCTCATGCTAAGTGGAGTTGGCTTAAGTGAAATTCTCATAAGTCTTAGAATCCATGGTAATGACCTATTGAGTCTTATATTGAACGCCTGCTACTTAACCCAACCCTCCATTAGACTGCTAATTACGGAGTTAAGCTTTTTACTGTCTAAGCCGTGCGAAATTCGCAGCACGGTCCGAAATTACTAAGTATTTTGCAATACTGCCTAACTTTTAAGGTATTCCATGGACAGCACCTGATTAGTTAAGAATAAGTTGGACTTTTTATTATGTTGTTAGTATGAGGAAGACAATTAATAACCTTTGATATTTGAAAGGTAAAGAGAGTATAAACTTCTTGTTTTGCAACTTAACGCCCTAAATCGCATGAATTGGTAGTGGCAAAATCGCAAGGTAATAAGTGGCCATTAACACTATATATATATATATATATATATAAAGAGAGATAAATGGAAAGATAGAGTCCTAAATATACAAGGTTTTTTGGTGCATAATCTTACATGAAAATCTCCATAATTCGGTTTTTACGATCAAATGGTTGAAACTTGAATTAAAAGTACCATTATACTTTTGAGTTTTGTATTTAATGCACTATAAAGTAATTAAAATCTCCACTATAGATCAAATAATGGAGATTATATAAAATTATGTATGAGAAAACATTTGTGCATTTTTAGAACCTCATATATATATATATATATAGAGAGAGAGAGAGAGAGAGTTGTTAGACTCTTATTGACATTTTTAACTTTATATCTCGATCGGATGATCAAGATTTAGAAAAAAAAGAAAAAATAGCTCTTTTAAAAAGCAAATTGTATTTTTTGTTTTGCTTTTTTAATATGAATTGTCGGATCAGTGGTCAAGATTATCAAAAAGTGTTTAACATGGATCGAAGTCTAACATTTCTCATTCTGTCTCTCACTATATATATATATACACACAATATGATAGAATGCCTAGATCTGGATTTACACCCAAAAAGAAGCAGACAAGTTTAGAAATCCTAAATCTGCCTTCGTTTAGGTGGCAAAACACAATTCTCTCTCTCTCTCTCTTTCTCTCTCTCTAATCGCTAGACCTGATTGGACTTGGATATAGATCCAGGTTTGGCCCTAGCATCATAAAGTGAGTCTGGGACATGAATTACATGGATCTGAACCAGGCTGAGATCAAACTAATATTTCTATGCGTTAAGGGAGACTCTGGTGCGTTATTTGACACATGTCCAGTTCGGGGCAAATCAAAACATGCAATTAAAAACTCTGATTTCATAGAACAATGAACTGGAACCAAACCTGATTCGCTCGGGCTCCTACCCATAACCACCCGTTTTGCTTTTGGTTTCAGTTTCGGTTAAAAAAATAAATCAATGAACGATCATAAAAAGAGACTGAATCAGCGGTTTGAACCATCAGTTCCAGCCCGGTTCCACTAAACCGAGACCATATCCGAATGGAAGAAGACTCCCAGGTTCAGCCGCAGTCACAACGAGTCTAGTTCTGTTGAATCTAGGGGTGAGCTTTCTTCAGATATAACCGAATAACTGATCCAAATCGAATCAAACTGAATTTTCTATTTCGATTTGGTTTTACTGTAAATCGGTTTGTTTTTAAGGTTTGAAAACCGAATAACCAAATATAATATATATATGCATATGCATATACATCTATATGGTGTGTATGTTTATATATGTATATATACATATATACATATACATCTATACAAATACATATATGGGGTATATATTTATATATATGTATATGTACATATATGTATATGATTATATATACATATGTATGTACATATGCACACACACACACACACATATATATATATACATATACATATGTATATATAGTGTATATATATATATATATATATATATATATATATATATATATATATATACATATACATATATGCACATATGTCCATATACATACATATATACATACACACATATACATACTCACATACATTATATATATTACAGAGTAAACTGTATAGGAGAACCAAAATAATTCAGTTGGGTTCAATTACCTATACAATTCGGTTCCAGTTCGGTTTTCAAATTTCAACCAATTTCAGTTTTCAGTTATTTTGGTTCGGTTTGGTTCAATAACCGAACCGACCGATGCACACCGCTAGTTGAATCTGATTTCGGTTGCTTTTCGGTTCCACTGTAAATCGGTTAAAACGGCAGTCTGGTTCCGAATCGGGCATGCCTTACAAGTCAAAAGGGGTCATGGATTGCCTCTCCTTCCCTATATCCTCGCAAGAAGGTGTCTTTTCTGGACACTCGTTTCACTGTCGTCCCCGACACTTACCGTCGCTCTTCGTTCCACTCTTGCTCGCACCCCTTATCCATATCTGCCTCTCTCTCTCTCTCTCTCTGAGAATGGCGTGCTTTATGCCGCAATTTACTCACCTTCATGAGACCCGCTCGTTTAAGTTCAGAACTAATCTTCACCAACACCATCACCACCACTCTCGTTGTAAGTGACTCCCACACTTCTTTTGTGTTAGCATTCCTGTTTTCGGATTTGGGGTACAAGGATTGAGTGTTTAGGTGAGTTTAGGTTTTCTCCGTTCAGGGGGTCCTCCACCGACGGAGTATTGCGTTGATGTCACTCGTGTAGTTTTGATACGTATTTGGTCCGTAGGTAGGTTCACATTTTTCTTTTGTGGGTAGTTGGATAATGGTTTGCCCTTCTTCTTCTTCCCTTTCTCTTTTTTTCTCTGCCCAACCCAAATATGAATTTTCACAATTGAAATTCATTTTGACGTGTTCTAATATTTCTATTATGTTCTCGTTGTGCTATTGTAGAGGTGATTTCTTCTGCATTGTTTTCCACTTCGAGAGATTATGCATTTGTCAGTGGAAATAACGGGGCAGGCATTTGCACTCTGTTCCCTACTTGAACCCAATTCCTTAGTTCCTGAGTCTGAAGCATATGCTCCAAATGAGCAGAAAAGCATAGGTTGGGATTGTAGATGTAAATTTGAGGATAAATTTGCGTGAACTTTGCTTTGTGGCTCTAGGCAGTCTGGTACATTAGTTTGTGTCCACAGGCCTCCAAGTTAATAGAAAACATTCAAGTGGATGCTACCATTGTACCTCATTTGTTTTTTTATTTTCTTTTTGCTTTGTGGCTCCAGTCATGCAGTGAACCTTAAAGCTCTATTTTGAGTTTAGGCTAATGGAATTGTTCTTCCAAAATAAGAAAGGGACTAGACTAATCTGATTGACCACAGACACATGCGCTTACTTCATGTTAATAACGGTTGGCAGCTAAGGTAGTCCTACAAGTATATATGTCCAAAGTTACTGCTGTCAATGAAGTATATCAGATATACACTTATGGCTTTGACTTTTTCGTGCAAGTTGTTCCCATCAAACTTTTAGGAGAAAATGAAATTAACATGTGTTGTGAGATATAACAGAACTGCGTTCTGCTCGCACTATTGTGTCTGTTGCACAAGAAAATATAAATTTGGTTTGAGGGATGCTTATTGTGAGAACACTATAGTTTGAAGCACAAGAAACCACCATAGATAATTCTTGCAACCTCCTGGGATCAAGGTTAGCTTCCTCTGGTAAGTTGGACATATTGCAGAAAAAACACTTCAAGTATCAAGTTCCTTTGGCTCTGTGCAGTGGATGATTCCTTCCTCTAGAAGATCCAACCGAATAGGTGGCTTTTCTCAGGCCTATGGGCATTGAAAGTGCGAGGAAGAGGAGATTAAGGTTCTTAGACTTCTGAAAGAAGGTAGAGGGAGGAGAGGATGATTCCACCCTAGAAGGAGAATAGAGAGATATAATGTCAGATACTAGAGAAGGAGGGAGAAGTTAAGAGACAAATCTTGATCTCAATTCAATAACAAGACATTCACAAATGACTGTTTACAGATTATTTTTACAATTCTAGGTAATCTCTTGGAGAGTAAGGCTTTATACCTGATAGCTCATATAAATAAGAGCCACTAGATCTTACTTGACATGGAGGGCTCCTATTTACTAGAGACTCCTTGTTCATTAAGTCTCATATGACTAGCATCTTCTCTTAGAGTAGGTCTTTTTTATCTAGGGTTCAAAGACAATTATGGACCCTTGTGAATAATCCCATCGGATCTGGATGTGCTCTTATAGAGTTGGAAGCTTCACAACTTGCCAAACCTACTTGCTTATCATGTGGCAATTGATTGTGACTTGGGCCAATAGTGTAGCCATGTCATTAACTACCTTAACTATCCTTGCAACTTAGGGCATTGGTTGGCTGGCAAACAAACTCAAATTTATAACCACTCCAACCAGCTTAACGTATTCCTTTGCAGCACTTAATGTTGGATCAGTTAAGGTCCTGCATTACCTCAAGTGTTGGTCTCTCCATGTAGGCATGATGTATAGATTTATGCTGATTGCGCATGAGTTTTGTGCTTCATTGGAATCTTGGCTTGTTACACACTTATTAGATTTTGTTATCTCTAATTACACATCCAGTCACATCTCCATTTAGTGATCTAGGTAATATCTGTAGCCTCCTTGGACTCCTTCATACTTGTGGATTGAGGAGTCGTATCTTAATCCCAATCCCATGCTAGATTGCTTGTTGGGTCAATTTGTTCAATTTTTTGAGAAGTTCCTTAGTAATTTGTGAACCTTTTCATCCAGTTTTACATGGGATATATTTGATAGACCTTGTTATGAATCCCAATCTTTGTGAAGGCCTTAGATTCAATTCTTGACATAACAAAGCTGGGTCATTCTGAAAGTTACGGATCTAAGCTTGAAAGTTTGTTCCATAGGAGTGTAGGACTAGCCCATGCTATGTTGAAACTTGAAACGAGCTTTGTGTCTAAGTCTCAAAACAGCTCATAAGATATGTTTATGTAGGTCTCCAAAGAGCTCATAATAGCTCGTAACGTAGGTTTATGTAGGGCTTTTGACCTCATTTAAATTGTCCAAGTATTTCTTATGGACTGAACTTATGGGAAATGTATGTAATTTGGTAAGTATTTCTATGCCTAGAACTTGATATTTTTAGTCTTGTTGTGTGTATTTTCTGAATGCAGCTACATGTAGGTAAACTTAGACTTACCATGTGATGTAAGCTGGAAGACCTCGTATGTGCTTCATGACCTCCTTTTTGGGCTCCACTTTGACTATTATCTATTTAGTCTTTGACTTATTGTAGCTCGAGGCTTCTATTTGACAATAATTCAGTTGGGCATCATCTTCCTCCAAGGTCTTTATGCTTTCACTTAGCTATTCTTCTTCATGAGCTTGGGCATGTAGAATGTTGTAACCAGTACCGAATCAACCAATTGTATGAGCCCATTCCTTCCTTAGAAAGACTTACAACCGATGCTTTTTGCTGTCTTCAAATTTTTAGCTACTACATTTACTTGATAAATGTGGAGTAAACCTTGAACAGGAACTTTGGTGGGGCAAAGGCTCCCTAGAACTGTAGACTTCTTTTCTTTTTCTTTTTCCATTTTTCATTTCACGACATGAAAAAACTAAAAAGTTGTGCCCTACATCTCTATCTATCCAAGGGATGGAGGTTTCCTTTGGTGTCCCTTCCAGTCAAGAAATTTTGTTTCACATGACATGCAATGAGGTTTCCTTTTCCTTTAGAAGAGACCTATGGTCCCTGAGAGGCTCAAACTCCTTTTAAGTGTATTAGGTTTAGTGACCTTCTTGAGACTTGAGAGCAGTCTCTTTAGGCGTATTCAGCTGAGTTACCAATGCAAAACGACCAGAAAAAAGAAATAGTAGATTTTGTCCACTTTATTTGCCCATGGCCAAAGGCCAAAAGCAAGAATTTCATGTCCTTCTCTGTCTTTCTCTTCTGAATAGTTTTATGCATTACTTCCATTAGTTAGCTTTTCTCCCAATACATTTCACTTTTTGTGGCATTATGTTGAATTCCAGTCCCGCAAGCTTAAATATATCCCTCTCATTGACAACAAACTGCCAAGTGCAATTGTAGTTATCACATCATTATATTAACAAAATTAGTTGCTGGGATGAGCTTTGATGACTTCATTTGATACCGCTACATTTTGCTCCTATGTGACACCAGATGCAAATGGATGGGAATTTAACGAGCTTATTCATATCTAGCAACTTGTTGCTACTCCATACTACATAGGCTTGCTATTCCAATAATTGGTCGAAAAGAGGAGATTGTTGAATATCATCTCAATAAACAAGAAAATCAATAAATTGCAAATCAACAACACATTTGGAAATGAGGGCCGACGGCTTCTCTTGCTTCCGTGCTCCCCTTCTCTCCCTTATTTCATTCCATTACTTAAAACCGATTACAATTAGGGTATTTTAAGTACATACTTATAATTTGAAAGACAAAAATACCCTTAATTAGTAATCCTAATGCTAAACGGATCCTCTTGGATCAAAATATGATTCGTATACAGTTTACCTTCATAAATTTACACTAACAAAAGTTAAATAACAGAAACATAAATATGATAACAAAAAATTAATTTGTCTTCAACATGCCCTCTCAAGTTGGGTCTTGAATACTCGAAACACCAACTTGCAGAGAGCTTTCTTTAGTCTACTTGCAACAATAGGTTTTGTAAGTATATATGCTAATTGGTCTTCAGAATAAACATGGATGATGTTGAAAATCCCCCTTCAGTAATCTTCTCTCTAATAAAATTACAATCAACTTTAATATGTTTTGTTCTTTCATAGAATACAAGATTCGAGTTATGTGAAGAGCAACCTTACTATTTAAGAAAAAATTAATGGGAGTAGTCTTTCTCTTTCCGAGTCTGATTTCATCCAATAGAGATATAATCCATAAGCCCTCACACATGCCAAGAGCTATTGCCTTATATTCAGCTTCTGCACTAGATCTGGTCACTACCATTTGCTTTTTACTCTACCATGAAATAACATTACCTCTTACACGTAATATCTATCCTGAAGTGGATCTTCTATCTTCTATTGAACTTGCCCAATCCGCATATGAATAAATTTCAATGTTTAAGGATGAATGTGGTCTGAATACTAACCCGAGAGTGATGGACGATTTCAGATATCTGATAATATGGAACACCATGTTCATATGATGTCTAGATGGTGAGTGCATCCATCTACTCACATAACTTATTGCGAAACTAATATCTAGCCTTCTGATTATAAGATCTTTAGTTTTCTTATCTCTAGCCCTAACTATCCTAAAAATATCTCTTTCACCCTCTTTTGAGTTGAGTTTTTTATATAAATCCTCCTAAATTTTAGTTTTTGCTTCACTTACCACCTTTTTCGCTTCCTTCTTAAGAAAGCAAAGAATGAAGATGTTAGTATTAACTTAGGAGAGTTAGCCAAATCACAAAAATATATAAACCACAATTTCTACACACATATTCAAAAGAATGAAGTCAAAGAGGCTCTTAAACATATGAAGGGTGGTAAATCAGTAGGACCAAACAATATTCCTATAGAAGTTTGAAAAATACTTTGGCTCAAAGACTATTTAATAAAATATGGAGAAATCAAAAGATGCCCGAGGAATGGAGAGCGAATACACTTATACTCATATATAAAAACAATGGAGACATTCAGAATTGTGTGAATTATCGAGGTATCAAGTTAATGAGCCATACTATAAAATTGTGGGAAAGAATTATCGAACGTAGGTTAAGACAAGTATCAAGTAAATAGAGAACTAATTTGGATTCATGCCAGACAGATCTATTGTTGAAGCGATTTACCTTTTGAGACGTTTTATGGAACATTTTAGAGAAAAAAAAAGACCTTCACATGATATTTATTGATCTAGAAAAAGCTTACGATAGGATACCGAGGGAGGTTCTTTGGAGAACCTTGGAAAAACCATTGACATGCATTAACCTTATAAGAGACATGTACGATGGTGCAAAAACATGTGTGAGGACTCATGAAGGAATGACAGACTTCTTTGAAGTTAATATTGGGTTACATCAAGGATCAACTTTAAGTCCATACTTATTTATAATGGTGATTGATGAGTTAACAAAACATATTCAAGATGAAGTGCCTTGGTGTATGTTATTTGTAGATGACATTATGTAGTAGAGGAGTCTAAGGAAAAAGTTAATAGAAAATTGGAACTATGGAGAGAAGCGTTAGAAAGCAAAGGCCTCCGACTTAGTAGTACAAAGACAAAATATATGGAATGTAAGTTTGATCATTTGGTTACTTCAGAGGACATATAAATTAAAATTGGCACACATTGTATCCCCTAAAAGGAAAGTTTTAAATACCTAGGGTCAATTTTTCAGAGTGATGGAAGAATTGATGGAGATGTTACGCATAGAATTAATGCTGGTTGGTTAAAATGGAGAGGAGCATCATGTATTCTTTGTGATAAGATGATACCATTAAAGTTAAAAGGTAAATATTATAGAGCAGCAATTAGGCCTGCCATGTTTTATGGTTCTGAGTATTGGACAGTTAATCATCAACATGTACAAAAGATGTTTGTGACAGAAATGAAGATGTTGAGATGGATGAGTAGTCATACAAGAAAAGACCTTATACATAATGAGGTTATTAGAAACAAATTAGGAGTGACACCAATAGAGGATAAATGAGAGAATATCATTTAAGATGGTTTGGACATATAGAAAGAAGATCAAAAGAAGAACCTGTAAGAAGATATGAAAAACTAAATTTGGAAAGTATTAAAAGAGGTAGAGGACAACCACAAAAGTGTTGGAAAGAAACAATAAAAAGTGATCTAGCTTATTGTGAGTTAACTTCTAACATGGCATATGATAGAGCTCTCCGGAAACAAAGAATCCATGTAGCTGACCCCGTCTAGTATGGGAAAAGGCTTAGTTGTTCTTGTTGTGATTGTAAGATATATTAGCTTTTCTACTAATGTGTGATATCTGCTCACATCTTCATAAGGTTCTTTAGAATGTTCACCAACTTTCTTTTGTACTTTAATAGGAACAATAGATATTCGATAATCCTCCATCTTGGTTTCTTTGAATAGATCTAGAATATATTTGCACTTACTTAAAAATAAGCAGTCATTACATCTAACAATTTATATTCGAAGGAAATAATGGAGTTTTCCTAAGTCTTTGAAGTCAAACAAAGTATGCAACTCCTTTTTTAATAAAATAATTCCTTCCACATCATCACCAATAAGAATGATATCATGAACATGTACAATCAAGAGAATTGTTTTCTTTCCTTGCTTAACAAAAAATGTGTGATCACTAATGCTGCGCTTGAAACCCAAGCTAAGTATTATATTACTAAATTTCTCGAACCACGCTCTAGGAGATTACTTTAAACCGTATGTAGATTTCTTCAGTTTGCATACCTTATGTGGTGCATTTTATACCCAAGCTAATGTAGATTTCTTGATCCTATAATACTGGGAATGTTGGACATTGATGCGGGTGTCAAGAGGCAGGAGAGTTCACACACACATTCATCATATAATACTTGGACATTGACACGGACGTCTTTGTTTCTTTTTTGGCTAAGAATACATAGTTAACAAGACATAAACATAAAGTGAGTATCAGGTGGGATTCCTAGAAGTGTCTAGGTAACATGGCTTTCATCCATCACTATTTTAAGTGAAACGACCTTCCTACTAGTAAGAATCTATATAGTAAATCTTTCTTTGATGACACATATTGTTCATTACTACTCCAATTACCAGAAACAGGTTTGACTTTTGAACATTCCAAATATCAGTACATATAATTGCCTAAAACACATTTATTTGATGATTCTATATGGTGTACTTACTTCAATCTGTGATGCGTACAGTTAAAACTAGAGAGGCTGTTCGTTTCCGGGGGCATTGTGTATCATCATCTATGGCAACAGTGATTGATGTTGAGAAATTACAGATTCCATCTTTGGATGTCCAATCAGATCCCTTAAATACCATTGGATCATTGTCATACATTGGAGGTGTTGGTCCTCCTGGAAAGGTTGGTAAGACTAGAACCATCTAAATAAGTAACAGAGAACATATTTGTTTCCTCCAGTTCTCTACTTTTATCCAAAACAAGCTAGAAATTCAAAGCACCATCAACCTGGAATTGATGAAAATAAACATTGTGAGATTCAACTCCAAATGCAACGGTCGCTGGATTTTCTTAAATAAACCTTGTGGTAAAGACAATTTATCTTCCTTATTTGTCCCAAAAGAAGACAATGTTTTTTCCTTTCTTTGAAACAGTCACAAAATCTCATTAAGAAGTTGCTTAGGCATGTGTGTGCTCTGATTTCATAGAGCGTGTTTGATCCGTATTAGCTTGTGTTTCTTTCAGAGGGATCTTGAAGAAACCTTGACGGATAAGACATGGCTCAGGAGCGAAGAAGCAACAATAGCAGCAGCTGCTGCTGAGGCAGTTGCTTTGGCTAAAGCTGCTATGGAAGTCGCCAAAGATGCTGCTTCAATGGTTGGAAACTATCCATCCATAAAATCAAGTAAACCTGGCAATTCACTTTCTGGCTTTGAAATGCTCAGAATGGAGATGGAAAGGCTTACTGAAATGGAACAAGTTGGTACTTCAGATCTTCTAGGCGCAGATAAGGCGTCTAGAAAGCACCATGTGACCCTGAATCTTTCCGAGGGTTTAAATAATTTAGAGTTATTGGAGAAAGATGTGGAAAGTTCTCATATGTCTTCAAAGATTATTGCAGTCAGATCAGGACGGCAAACTGAAAGAAGGGCTCGGAGAGCAAAGGCAGCAGAAAAAACTTCTGTTCATATCATTTCTGCAAAATCTGCATCACTTGGAAAGAAAAAGCGCTCTTCATTACAAGAGGTTGATTATGCCGATCCTCTACGTTACTTGAGGGCCACTACAAATTCTGCAAAACTTCTCACATCTACTGAGGAACAGGAATTGTCAGAAGGAATACAGGTAAATGGTCCATTTCTTATGCATTTGGAAGGAGGAGGAAGTAATTGATAGAAATTGGATTCTCAAATTCTCATTTCCCCTTTCTTGAAGACAAAGATACGTATTGTAGCTCAGTGACGAAAAATTTGTAGTGTCCTGAGTCCAGATGATGACCCTAAATCTTTTGACTGGACTTACAATGTATATCAGCATTCATGTTGGTGCCTTTTTGATACCACAGGATCTATTGAAATTGGAGAGGCTTCATGAGGAGCTTGCAGAGCAGTATGGACAAGAGCCTACATTTGCTCAGTGGGCTGCTGCCGCGGGACTCGATCAAAAGACTTTGAGGCATCGCCTAAATTATGGAATATTGTGTAAGGATAAAATGATTAAAAGTAATGTACGACTAGTGATATCAATTGCAAAAAATTATCAAGGAGCAGGAATGAATCTTCAGGATCTGGTTCAGGTACCTTACATTGGGTTATTGGTTGCCTTCTTGAAAATCTAGGCCCATGTATGTTTTCTAGACTAATACTTTGTATTTTCCAGGAGGGATGCCGTGGGCTGGTCCGGGGGGCAGAAAAATTTGATGCTTCCAAAGGTTTCAAGTTTTCCACCTATGCACATTGGTGGATTAAGCAAGCTGTTCGAAAATCACTGTCTGATCAGTCCCGGACTATTCGATTGCCGGTATTTGTCTACATGCTTGTCTATGTGCAATATGACTTATGAGGCATGCAGATAACCAAAACCGATGGGTTGTTTCATCTGAATTAACTCAGTAAATGGGAAGTGGTAGTCCTATTTATGAGACATTAGAAAAAAAGTAACGCAAGAACAAAACATGTTTAATTTGTCTCAGGAGCTTCCCAGTTTAACAGCCACTTATCATTCTCATCCTTGAAGCAAATAAACCATAACCACTTTCTGCTGCGCCTTATCCCAATCCTCCATATATGTTCAGAATGGAACTTCAAGGCTCAAACATCTACACCTTTTTCTTTTTAAAGACTAGTAGAAGGAACGACAAGTAAGCATGAGTTGGTTAACAGAGGCAGGGCTATTTGAATGACTAATTTCAGTGAGATTCTTTGTAATGGAAGTCTGATTCTGCATATTAATCATTTAACCTGGTAAAATATGACCACTTCATGCTTATGACAGAATGATGCCCATCAAGTTTTGTTCTTGCTGCAGTGATTAAATTGTAGTTTCAATTTCTGTTATGTATTTTAGTAAACATGCCTTAGAATGTTTATGCTTTCACCTATCCTTGGTGATATAGTTATTTAACAAACATTTGTATTATTATGTAACATGACATCTGATTAATTATTTTACGTGTCTTTTTAATGACGTAAAACACAACAACAATAACAAATAAGCCTTTTCCCATACTAGATGGGGTCGGCCACATGGATTCTTTGTTTCCATAGAAGTCGATCACGTGCCATGCTAACCGTTAACTCAATATAAACTAAATCATGCTTTATTGTTTCCTTCCAACACTTTTGTGATCTTTCTCTTCTTCTTTTAACAATTTCACAATCTAGTTTCTTGTACCTTCTTACCAGAGCTTCGTTTGGTCATCTTTCTACGTATACAAGCCATCTTAAATGATTTTCTCTCATTTTTAATCTATTGATATTACTCCCAATTTGTTTCTAATAACCTCATTAAGTATACCATCTTCCTTATGTGGTCACTCATCCATCTCTAGATCTTCATTTTTGCCACATACATCTTTTGTAAATGTTGATTATTAACTGGCCAACACTCAAAACCGCAAAACATAGCTGGTCTAATTGTTGTTTTATAATATTTACCTTTCAACTTTAATGGTATCTTCTTGTCACATTAGAATGCTTGATGCACCTCTCCATTTTAACCAACCTATATTAATTTTATGCATAACATCTCTATTAATTTTTTCATTTCTCTTAAAAACTGAACAAAGGTATTTAAAACTTTCCTTAAGAGGGATGCAATATGTGTCAATCTTAATTTCTATGTAATTTTAAAGTAATCAAGTGATCAAACTTTTATTTCATATATTTGTCTTTGTTCTACTAAGTCGAAAGCCTTTACTTTTAATGTTTCTCTCCACTAATATAATGTCATCCATGAATAACATACATAAGGGACTTATCTTGAATATGTTTTGTTAGCTCATCAATAACCAATATAAATGGATATGGACTTAAAGCAGATCCTTCATGTAATCTAATATAAACCTCACAGAAATATGTCATTCCTTCATGGGTCGAAACACATGCTTGTGCATTATCATACATGTCTCTTATAAGATTGATGTATCTTAAAGGGATACCTCTCTTCTCCAAAGAATATCTTTTGATATTCTATCGTAAACTTTTTTCAGTTTTTTTTAGATTAATAAATACTATATAAAGGTTTTTTTTTGCTCTAAAATGTTCTATAAGACCTTTGAATAGATGAATAGCCTCAATAGTAAATCTTACTAACATGAATCTAAATTGATTCTCTATATATTCAATATTTGTCTCAACCTACATTCAATAATTATTTCCCATAATTTCATAATATGGTATCATCAACTTGATACCTCGATAATTTTTACAATTCTTAATGTCTCTTGTTCTTGCATATGGGTATAACTATATTCTTCCTTCGTTCTTTAGGCATCTTTTTTTTCTTCTATATTTCATTAAATAATCTTATAAGCCAAATAATACCCATCTCTCTTAGGATTTTCTATACTTTTATAGGAATATTGTGTGGTCCTACAGATTTAACAACCTCACAACTTTAAGAGCCTCTTTGATTTTATTTTTTTGAACACATCGATAAAAATCATGGTTTAGATAATCTTCTGATTCTGTTAGCTCATCTAAGCTAATATTAACACCTATATTTTCGTTAAAAACTTATAAAATAAATTTTTCACATATTTTTATATCATCACTTCTTAATAAAATCTTTTCATCCTCTTTGATGCATCTAACAAAAGTAAGATCCTTAGTTTTCTTATCTCTAGTTTTAACTATCCTAAAAATGTCTCTTTCACCTTCTTTTGAATTCTCTCAAATTTTAGTTTTTGCTTCACTATCTTTTCTTCTACTTTCTTTACTTTCTTATAAGTCTTCAAAGTTTTATTAGTCTTGTTAGCATAATGCAATTTATAACATACTCTCTTTGCCTTGATCTTATCATGCACCACTTCACTCCTCCACCAAGCTTCCTTTTGTGCCAATATGTATTCTTTAGATTCACGTAAGACATCTTTTGCTACTTTCCTAATATGCTTAGCCATATTTTTCCACATTTTAGAAGGTGACAATGTGCATTCTTTACTTTTGTGATCAAACTCTTTTTCTTTTAATATTTTCACCGCTTAGTTTATGATACTTTCTTACCGGAGCTTCTTTTGGTGGTCTTTCTACTTGTCTAAACGATCTTAAACAATTTTCTCTCGTTTTATCATCTATTAGTGACACTTGCAATTTGTTTTTACTTGGAATGCATAAGCACACACTATATTTAAAGCCTCTACTCCTAATACCAATTTCACCATTATAATTCGGTCACAATGTCTTTGTATGTCTATTACACTATCCTTTAAATCTTTATTTATAATAATACCAACTCCATTTTGCGCCTTTTCTTTCTTGAGTATCATAATTTAAAACATGTCTTCTCATTTTTTTTTGCTTTTTCTCCAACTCACTTTGTCTCTTATAAATATAGAATGTGAATCTTTCTCTTAATTATTGTATCTACTACATCTTATCAGTCAATATTTCAATATTTTAAGTACCAATACGAATCTTATTATTATTATTATTATTATCTAAGATTAGCTTCTTTACTCCCCGTATCCGTCCATGTTGAAAATACGAAGACTCTCTGTAATTTATTTACTATATTCGGGTGACAATATAGCTAGACCAACTTTTTTAACCATACCCGTCTATCATGTGAGAACCCTCTTTGCAATTGATTCACTACATCCAGGCGAAGATGTAGAGGCCCTTGCTTTCTCTTTTGCATAAAGGACACCCCAACACAATGTTCATATTGTCTAGAATTCATGGTATATAAATCCAACAAGTTTTACCCAGTCTCTCAGAAGCCTAACACAAGGGTTGGTCATGCAACGGTGATCCTTACATGGGTGGAGTTAATGACATGTAAATCACATATTTTTTATTTAACTATGGTTGCTATGATGATTATTTTAGTTGTATAACCTGTTATCATGTTTATATCTTTTATTATTATATTATGTGTAACTTTTAAATGATTATTTGGTTAGAGCAATCTTGTTTGTGACTCCAAAATCTAGTTTATGGTACTCATATTATTTACTATGTTGGATGTTTGTAACGTATCTTATTTTATTTTTGATAATTTTTTCATTTGATCTTATATCGTTATACTTATCTATATTTATGAGATGTGTTAGACTTATGCTTTTGGTTATTTTTTAGCTGTTAATTATATATTTTTTATGCTTTCAATAATAATTTACTACTAAATTTGCTATACCTATGTCATATCCCAATTACATTATGTTAGCATTAAGTATCCACTGTCCACTATTAATAAAATAAGACCTAAGGAAAGGAACATGTTCTTAATGAAAAAAAGGCCTTTGTTGAGCTGGAAACTGGGAGGACTCCAACTCGTAGGAGAAGGGTTGCTTGATGTTTAAACATGTCACAGGAAAATTGAAGCAGATCTCTAGTCAAAAACAAACTGAAACTTTAAGCCAAGCCTTTTCCATATTAGATGAGCATGGTTACATGTATACTCGGTGCCATTACCGCTTGGACCTATGTTCTATTATTCCCTTTCTAATTTCTCAAACTATTGGAGTTCATTTGGCCTCTCTCTAGCTGAGAAAATCACCTTAAGCATGCTACTTATTTCATCTTGTACTGTTGCTCACCAACCTTTTTGCTAAGTGTCATAAGATCTAGTCCTTTTGTGACCACATCCGCATTAATGTCTTCAATTTTGCAGCAACTGATGGTTAACCATGTTGAAGATGGTGCCCTACAGCTTTCTTATGACTGTTTATAGTATTTCTATTTGCATTTAAGTGGTTTCTTGTTATAGACACTTCCCTCTCCGATAACTAGCTTGCACTAATTTTATACATGACAACCCCAAGATTCACGGTAATAGATCTAAGTTTGACATTCACCATTGGTTACCCAACATAAACCTTGTCCCTTTAACCAAGAACAGAAATCAGCTGTGAAATGGACAAACCTTCACTACCACCAGAGTTTTAGGAAGATATTATGCATATTATGAGTGCAAGTTAAGTAAAATAGAGAGATAGAGTGGGTGTTCTCTTACTCCCATTGAAAGAACAATATTGTAAAATAGCGTTAAGATCTGTGAAGAAAGACGTTGAAATAGATATCTTCCAACAGAGAAAGACTTAATTTGTAATTAGTAGGAAAAGTTGATGCGACACTAATAGAAGAAACAAAGTTCAAAAGATGATTAAGTTGATAAGACATTGACAGAGACAAATATTGTGAAAAATGTGAGTAGTTGGGAACTGTGCACTTAAAATGAGTCCTCAAAAGTATTGGAAGGAAACTGTGATTGTTTGTTCAAGATGACAACGAAGAGATAATGTAGCAACCACCAATTGGTATTGAAAAAGTGTGGTTTGTCTTTACTGGAGAATACGGAACCAAGGTGTAGGCAAGATATTCAACACTAGAATGAAAAATTGATGGCCAAAGTATGATGCTCTTTCATCGGATGGTGTTAGTAAGATCAGGGTTGAATCTGAAACCACATTGTATGTCCAATAGATGGAAGATACGAGTGCCGTAAGTGTGACTTTAGACAGCTAGTCCTTACTTTGAGAATCAACTCAAGGATGTTGTCATCAATATTTACGACTCGTGGTTCTTACTTTAGAGGGGTTTTGTGAGTGAGGAAGAAGACCTTCAGCTGTGAACTTGAGAGCCTCAAGTTTGTGGGTTGTTTGAAAGGTTTGAGGTGAATGTAGAGCAGGTCTTGTACATTTAGTAAATAAGTGATTTCTAATGAGAAGAGGGGTTCCTCAAGGAACTTATTAGTCCATCTTGGTTTACATACCAAAGAAAATGATATCTATCTTTGGCTTATCTAGCTTGAACAATGCTTTCAGATAATTATAAAACCTGAGCTAAGAGGTTTAATCCATATACTCTGTTCCTTCTCCAAAACATCTTGCTTATAACCCAGAATGACAAATCTGAGCATGTGGTGTTATTGTGAATGGCACCACTTATCAATGCAGAGAATGGACATTGTAGATATTCTGTTTCCAAACTAATTGGAAAGTTTCTCAATTATGTTAGCTAGGAAATTCTGCTTGTTTGCATAGGGGAAAGGTTCTGATGAGATTTGATCATCACTAAGTAAACGTATGATAATATAGGTACAGTTGTCTCCTTGCCATAAGAAGTTGTAACGTTTTCCGCTGTCCACAGGGCTATATCATGTGGTTCTTGCCGTTTTTCCTTTCCTTTTCCCAGTATTTATCATTTTTTTATGAAGGAAAATAGAGAAAGACTTCCTTGAGGGGTGTTGTTCTGATTTATATTTCCCTTAATACATCCAAATTTGCATGTAATCCTTCTCCATGGTGGTGATACAGAGAGAACATGTTATGGCATGACTGATTTTACAGTTTTGCCAAATATGTATTGCCTAATGTTGATGATAGCATATGCAACCGGTTTTAGTTTTGATCCAAATTAAGAATGTACAAGGACTGCTTTCTCATTTTGTAGTATTCATGCTATTTTTTTATTTGAAATACCTAATGGATTTTGAATAGTCATCTTCAGCAGAATATGAGATAGAGGAGGCATGGGAAGATTGAATAATTTGACAGTTTCAATATTTTTTAGTAGTAAATGATTCTAATAAGTATCATTTTGCAATCCTTATCAACTCATGTATGCCACAGTCATATTCTTTAAGTTCAAAGGTTAGGAGAAGTTTCAGAGCAGTATTTTAATGTCACTTAGAATGAGGGGGCTAAACTGATCATAAAATCAAATTATATGTGCTCATGTTCTCCATTTCTTAGGAACATAATGAGGTTATTAGAAACAAATTGGGAGTGACGCCAATAGAGGATAAAATGAGAGAAGATCGTTTAAGATGGTGTGAACATGTAGAAAGAGGACTAAAGGAAGCTCCAGTAAGAAGGTACAAAAAACTAGATTATAAAAATATTAAAAAAAGAGAAAAATCATAAAAGGTGTGGCAAGAAACAATAAATAATGATTTAGTTGCTCATGTTGAGCTAACTGTCAGCATGACACATGATAGGGGTATGTAGAACCAAATAATACATATATCCGACTCCATCTAGTATGGGGAAAGGCTTAGTTGTTGTTGTTGCATGTTCTCCGTTTCTTTTATCCTTTTTTGTAGAATCTCGAGTTAGGCTTACATATTTTCTCATCAAAGTTCTCCATATCTTGTGTCTGTTACAGTTTCACATGGTTGAAGCAACTTATCGAGTAAGGGAGGCAACAAAGCAATTATACAGCGAGAATGGCAGATATCCTGACAATGAAGAAGTTGCGGAGGCTGCAGGATTGTCTATGAAGAGGCTCACTGCGGTCATGCTAACACCAAAGGCTCCTAGATCATTGGATCAGAAAATTGGGATCAATCAAAACCTGAAACCTTCGGTCAGATTCGCTTATAAAGCATAAACTAAAAAACATTCCTTGTTTTGGTTGGTACTTATTTTTCTGAGTTATTCAAATTTCTTATTATCTGCATTCCTTCAGGATGTGATTTCGGATCCAGATGCAGAGACATCAGAAGAGTTATTGATCAAGCAATTTATGAAGCAGGACCTTGAGAAGGCTCTTGATAGCCTTACCCCTAGGGAGAAGAAAGTGATAAGATGGAGATTTGGCCTTGAAGATGGCAGGATGAAAACATTGCAAGAAATTGGAGAACTGATGGGTGTAAGTAGAGAGAGAGTTAGACAGATCGAGTCATGTGCATTTCGAAAGTTGAAGAGTAAACGACGAACCAAGCATCTGAAGCAGTACTTAATTTCACAGCTGTAGATTATCCGAATCGATGCTGGTGGAGCATAAGCCATAGAGCATTTCCCCCCTACTTTTTCCAGAATCGTGATTGTATGCTTATGCTTCACCATCTTTTCGTTTTGTTTTTGTAATTATTCATGAAATCAGTTGTATAGAGTATGGATTCCTTTTTTTGACGGTTGACTATTTAAGAATCAATCGTCAATGATATTCCTAACGCTTTCAATTGTGCATTTCATTCTTTATCCAAGCATAAATATCTGGACTTTTCTCCTTCAGTTCTTGCATTTTTCTACTGGCTTCTTTAAGAATCAACCTTTGTATTCTTTAGATTGATAGCCTCATAAAGATGACCTATGAAATAATCTGTTTATTCATCTTCTTATGGTGGAAGCCGCCTCCGACACAATAATAGCAAAGTCCGGCAGTATCTTGTTCTTTCTGAAACCAAGAAAGAGGAAATTGGAAAAGGACTATCTTTCATGATCTTGTAGACAAGCTGCTCATCCATCAAGTCAGTTCAAAAGACTACTGTCAGGAGGAGAGGAAAAAAAGAACAGGGGGCCACATCAGGAAAGCGGTTGCTGCCACTTCCAAAGTTATAGTAGTTATTTCTCTTGTAGGAAAGGAAGGCTTTGGTTGTCTACTTCGGTTGAACTCTACGAAGTGCGGTATATGCAATCAATCGGTATCCCACCATCATCAGTAACATTGCGCTGACATCCAAGCCATTGTGTGTGAGCCCAACTGTCTTGATGGCCGGGAAGTCGATGACAAGACACGAAGCACCCGGCTGACATTCGTAAGTGTCTCCTTCATTGTACTGGACACCAAGCAGCAGCTTGTAGCTGTAATAACTGAAGCTCAGATACTTCAACCAGATGATGAAGGGAGGAATCTGCTGGATGTAATATCCGCCAGCTAGCAAGAAGACGAGTGTAGTGACAGAGGCCAGTGTGGTAGCTTGCTTTATCTCCATAAGACATGCCCCGAGTGCAAGGCCAAGACTCTGCGAAACCAACACATTGAGGAGGACAACAAGGAGGGAGAGACTGAATGTTGACGGGTCGGCCTTGAGACCCCCCATCCAGTATGTGATGGTGACGAATGTTGTTGGAAGTGCAAGCTCCATTGGCAGATCCCCAACAGTTCTTGCTAGGAAATATGATGACAGCCGATACATCCCGGAACATCTCTCCTTGATCAGCATAGCGCGTTCTTGCGGGAACGTGAAAACTGCATTGTACAGAGGAAAGAAACCCCAAAACACGGAGTAGAAGAAGAGCAGTGCAACCTGCGAGATTCAAGCCAGTGGATGCTATATTAGAAAGGTTATTGTAGAGAAAAAGAAGACTTTTGATTCTTATTATCATTACGTCAAAGAAGAAACTCCATGGCCTATGCATGTGAGGTCTCAAAGAATTTATGATTACCCTGTCTTGAAGATGAGAGGGGTTCGAGTGCCACCACAAGAGACCAGCCAGTACTGCAACAGAGATCACTTGGAATATCCTAAGAGTTGAGAACGATTCATGCCTTCTCTCTTTCAACCCTCTTCTCAATAGAACCTTAAACTGCTGCCACCAACTTGTGCACCACTTGTCTTCTGTCTTCTTTCCTCTATTGCCTGTGGAGATCATTAACATGTTCGGATATTACTAACAGTTTGGTTAGCTGGATTCCTTTAGTTTCAGAGCTTTCATGCTGCAAGTCTATCAATCTAGATGAAACCGAGTATTCAGGATAGATGGCCCAGATCTTGTTATGCTCGTGCCTTGACTATTGTGGGTCCCTGGCTGCCATAGATTGCTATAATCATTATTAATGAATGACAAACGTTTATCAACTTCATGAGTGCACTCCTAGTGAGAGCTTTAATTTAGGCAGTGGGCCACCAAAGGAAATAATAAATTTTAACTAGGATCTGCCATCCATCTCAAAGATGGGTACGTGGGGCCAACACGTAGGCTGCATCTCTTTCTGTCAGAAATACCAATCTCTCTGTGTGTACCGAGAGCAACTTAATTGCAGATGCTGGTGAGAATTGTCATGTCTGATAAGCAAAACAACCAAACTTATGCTATGGTGATCCACGACCCTTCCTTACAAACTATTTTGTGGGGCGAGTCCATCATTGTCACGCTATTTCGATCCCTGCTGTCTTAAGATGTGGGTGCCGCCAATGTTAGGTATACCAAATAAGATAAAAATGAGCTCATCCAAAGTGATGTGTGTGGGGCTTAAGGTGAGGCCCGTTTCCTCTAGTGCTCGAGATTCCTAGAGTCAGCAGATTGAACCTGGCTCCAAAGTGCGGAGCGGCTGCCAGTCCTTTGCTTGCCCGACGTGGCTGTGACGCGCAGACGGGGCTCTTGGCCGGTAATTGGCAGGTGGAGATGAAGAGATGATCAGTGTCTGGCTCAATTAGTTTGGCTTTACACCTCCTCCCTCTCTCGGTAACCGAACACACGCTAAAAAGCACTTTCCTTCCACATGCATGAATGTAATCTCTCTCTCTGGTTAATGATAACCACGACCATCATGATCACCGCCGTTATGGACGGTAATCGCATTTAAGAAATAAGTTGTAGGTCAGTCAGTGGACCAACTTGCTCATTGCATAGCTGGTCTGAGAGAGAGAGAGAGAGAGAGAGAGAGAGAGAGAGTTCGCCTACTTTTTGATGGGTCCTTCACAGAGCCATAGCCATTGCTGCTGCCTTGGACATCGGAGCAGGAGAGCTCGGACTTCAACCTTGGAGTGATGTGCTTGTTGTATGCCTCCTTCAGCTCTTCCTTTATAGATTTTGGATCGTTCTCCTGTTTTCCTCCTTCCTCTAAGGATTCAACTTTCCTTCCCTCCGGTGCTATTCCTGTCCAATAACCACATCGCCAACCATTAACATAAACTGCTATGCCAACAAAAGATTGCATAATTACAGAGGACTATATACTTAAGTTTCCTCTTCAAAATGAAAAGAGAAAAACCTACGAAGTTTCTTTCTCAAAATTTGTATCAAAATTTTAATCTGTCTTAATACCCAAGGGTAATTACATGGATGAACCAAGTCTCGCAACTGGATTCTGGTCCGCCGACACATATGTGCTTTTAATGAACTGAAAAGTCTGCGTCAAAATGAACCAACCGTTATATGTTAATAAAGGACTTCCATATCAATTTATCCATGTTACTCTCGGTCAACTCACCCTCCAATCAATTTTACCACTAAAATCCATTCAAGAACAAACAAAGATATATATTAGAAATACAAGAAACATAAACGACCATGTTAGACATGGTCAAGTCAAGTGAACCTATTAACAAGTTCCCATCATGCACTGTCCAAAAAGACACCAATAGATCTCCAACCTTGATGACGAAATGTGGCTATCTGGCTCCTCACGAAAATATCCTTTTGCGCTAAAAAGAACTATGATTTTATTGCCGACCAAACATACAGGGACTAACTACAACTTTACAGATGATAAAGATAGTCATTGAGCTTTTACCATTTGCAAGATCAAGGAGGAACTCCGCAGGATTCATTGTGACAGATGAAGCAAAGCCAATAGAACCGAAGTAGTCCACAGCATCTGAGGCATGTCCATGATAGATGGGACATCCTTCGGACAGAAGTATAACCTTGTCGAACATATGGTACAGTCGACTAGATGGCTGGTGTATGGTAGTGACCACTGTGCGGCCCACGCGCGTCAGCCCCTTGACAGTGCTCAGTATCCGCTGAGCGGTAGTCGAGTCGAGCCCAGAAGTTGGTTCGTCCAGAAGCAGGAGGCTCGGGTTCACCAACATCTCCTGCCCAATGCTCACTCTCTTCTTCTCCCCACCTGAGATTCCACGAACCAGTGCATTGCCCACAAGGCTATCCCTGCATCGGCTCAAGCCAAGCTCTGTAATTACAGCCTCTACGTGCTCGGTTTTAGCCGCCGGACTGAGAGACTTGGGGAGTCGAAGCAGAGCAGCGAAGAGTAGCGTCTCCATGACTGTAAGGTGTGGATACAGCACGTCATTTTGTGTTACAAAGCCGATGCTCCGTTTCACCGAGCCAGTGAACGTCTGGCCGTTGTATGTGATCTTGCCGGATAGCTTTCCGGCTAGTCGACCGCCTAAGGCTGTTAGCAAGGTCGTCTTGCCGCTGCCGGACGGGCCAAGCATTGCCAGGATCTCGCCCGGGCAAACCATGCCGCTTATCCCACTCAAGATCGTCTTCTCCCTCACGTTTGCACCACCACCACCACCTAATAGGCCACAACATGGCTTGCTTTGCTTCGGCTGTACGTTCACTCTGAAGGCCACGTCTTCAAACTATCAATAAGATATGACATAGTCTTCCTTAATTAGGGAAACAAGTACAACCAAAGGAAAGATGCAAAAGAAAGGAAAACAAAGAGCATGAATTTCCAGTTCATATGCTTAGAGAGCACCTCAAGAAAGTGATCAAGTTGAGAGAATGTCTTTCTTTCTTTTTTATTTGTAATCTTGGAGAAACAGCTTAGAGGCTTGACCAACTCTGCATAAACTCTGAATCTAGGACCCTCACACTAGTCACTTTTGCCGGCCGGCGTTGTTTTGCAAAGTTCATCGGTGTCACTTAAGCTGGACTTGCAGGTCAATGAGCTTGTAGACGTGAGACAGTATTTTCTATCGAAACCAGAAGAGAAAGAAAGAAAGGTAAAAGAAGAATTTTCAAGCTTGTAGGTGAATCCAACAGTTCTGCCCGGGCAAAAAAATCAAGAAAACAAGCAATAAATCTGGCTAATAAATAAGTCCATCAATGATTAGTTGGTCTTCTATTATCAAACGGTACAAAGAGCCTTCCAAGCAGGAAAAAAGCTACAAAAAGCCTTGTTGTTGAAAGAGAACGTATCATCTAGTTGAGGCCTGCTTAACTACCAGCTTGTCAAAGGAACAATTGATCAAGATAAGACAGTTACCTTAAGCGTTATGGGGAAGACGTTAAGATACACAACAGAAGGATGCCCTCCAGCGATCTTCGGCACTACTTTCGCTTCGGAGGAATCTGTGATGGAAGGAAGGGGGAGGAGTCTTGGAGCCATCTCCTGGTTTGAGTGCTCCACGGACGCTGGTGCCATCTTTAAATTGCTTTAGATCTTATCTCTTTTCTGATTGGAAAAGAGAGACAGAGAGAGGAAGAGAAAGTGCTGCCTTTTACCGAGTGAGAGATCACAGTTTGGTGGTAATGAGCAGAGGGGGGCACCCAATCCATGCTGAGGAGAATGGTGTGTGATTGTATGTGCGTTATGTATGGCAAGAGAGGATGATTGGGTCCTATTTAACTCGAGTGGTGAAGAGTCTTTAGGGTGACGGTATGACGTACACTAATTATGCACCTCTTTAGAATTATATTCTTCCTTGTTATGTATTCCAATATTTACTGTTTGTAGAGTACAAAAGTAAGTAAACAAATGCATGTTACGGGGACCAATCTGTGTAGAGGAAAGAGTTCTGTGCTTCATGAGTAATGCAATGATGCTAATCATCTCTTTTGCACATGATTGTGTGTATCACCGTATCGTGGCTCGTGATCTTTTAGCAGCACGCATACACACACACACACACAATTGGTATGAGAGATCTTGTTGATTTTTGCATCCCCAAGTGATTGGCATAGTTGGTAACTTAGCTGGGAGGTTCATAGGGGACCATAAGTTGACAGACAGACCAACTTGGGGTGTCAACCGGTCGGACCTGCCTCAGATCTATGATGGGTAGGGGCAGAGATGCTAGAACCATACCCGAGTCTGGGTCACATCGGGTTTATCATGAAACAACTTGTGTTTTGAATTCCTTTCTTTATGTTGCATCTTATTCATACTCGGACCAATGCTGATTTAATGATTTTAGCCTTTCATCTTCTACTTTCCTTCCTTTTTCTTGTATTATTCCAAGAAAGAGTGCCCTTCCATGTGATGTTTCACCTGACACACTAGGTCTTGGACATAGAGATTTTTGATGGGCTGGCTTACTCAATTAAATCAATTCTTTCGTAATGTCCTTTCCTTATTTAGCAGTGTGGAGATGTAGGCATGCGCTGGATTTGGGTTGCACCCAACAACTTTGACACCTAGCGCATTAATGTCATAACGGGCTCGAGCTTAGTGCCCAAACTGGTTAAGTAAAGTGGGTCAGCTCGATTTGTTGGTTTTTCACTTTTGGAAGCAGATGAAATAGGGCACAGTAGTAGTTTCTGGCCTTTTATGTGATAAAAGAAGCACAGTGGAACATCCTAGCTACTGCAGTGCAGCCAATGTAAAGAGGCATGTGTGGATGTTGGTGGGGTCCTATCACATATATGTGCAAAACCACTCCCCATGCTAACATGCTATAAAGGCACCATGTAGTAGTTGTTGAGGCTATATATTCTAAGGCATCATTTAGAAATATAGAAAGAAAAGGTTGGTAGGGTTTATGTGAATTGTTCTCAGGCATGACTAAAGTATGTTATGCAAGCACAGTAACAAAATATTGATTGTATTTTTCTAAGATATTCACAAAGAACCTGTTTATCTTGCTCAAGTAATGTTGACTGTATTGTTCTAAGGACACATTTTTAATAAATTTACGAAAGAAAACTTGATTATACTTAATTATTTTAACTTAAGATACTATCAACATGTAATGTTATTGAGGTTTATATCAACCGTTTATACCTCGAAAAACGGAGTTTGGTTTTACTAATGATTTTCATATTTCGCTCTTCTTGATGTAACATGTACGAAATTTATATATAAGACACGAATGAACACGAAAAAAAATCAAATTGCCATGCCTTTTGATGTATGTGATGAATCATCGACAGGATCGCATGTAATAATAACTGCACAAGTTAATTATTGGGTTTTCTTCGATTGAGGTGAGGGTAATTCTCAAAGGCCATGACAGTTTCTGGGGTTGATCTGATTTTGGAATATCCGTGGAGCACGCCCCAAACAAGTAATTAGCTCCAAGTAAAGCACTCTTGATATATTCGGCGATAAAGAAGCTTTCAAATGAGAGGATTTAACAAATCAAGAGGAAGGCAAGTGTGGAATCCACCCATCCACTGTGTGTTTGTGTCTTTAGAGAGAGAGAGAGAGTGGATAATCAAATCAAGATGAAGGAAAGTGTGGAACCCATCCATTCACTGCTCAGAGAGAGAGAGAGAGAGAGAGAGAGAGACCATGTGGGGCTGCATTATTTTTAGCCATAGTCCATGCGTGTTGGAATCGAATGCATGCTGCTTTCTCTCCTTAGCTTTTCTCTCTCTGTCTCATATATTTACTTGTCTCTGCCTTTTTCGTTTAAGGCAATGCTTTGATTGCAAAAGGCTAAAACATAAAGCAGGTGCGCACAGTCGTTTTTTGGTGTGTTCGTCTGTAAAGGGGAGTTCATTATTTGGAGTAATATGTTATCGTGGTGCACATGGCTTGGGATTTAAGGGACCTCCCAATCACCTGAAATTTAAGATTGACAGCTTTTCAGATACATCGGACATGGCCTACACAATTTTATGAGGAGAATATTATTATATTAGACTTATTTTATTATGTTGGTCATGAAGGGGTGGTCAGGATTGCATTGATTAAAGTATTTAAGAGAATTTTGGCAGAAGAAAATCTTGCTTACGACGTACTTCCTGACAAGATACTGAAAGATATTGGTAAATCTTACTTTTTCTCTCTCTAGCTGACGCGCGCACACACACACGCAAGCACAAACACGTACACCCACGCAGATGATCCCACGAAGGAATAAAATTATGAGGGGAGCTAATTAATTAATTTGGAATTCTATAGTTCATAGAGAATGTAGGAAATATGTTTCCTTGGGAACCTTTAATTATAGGAAAACCTGGAAAATTTAAAACTTTTGGATGTTAATTATTTCTTACAAAAGTTTCTTTCCTGTGGAAGAATATGACTTTGCAAATCTTAGACTTTCTCTCTCTCTAACAGAGGCGCGCACACACACACGCAAGCACCAACACGTAACCCACGCAGATGATCCCACGAAGGAGTAAAATTATGAGGGGAGCTAATTAATTAATTTGGAATTCTATAGTTCATAGAGATGTAGGAAATATGTTTCCTTGGGAACCTTTAATTATAGGAAAACCTGGAAATTTTGAAACTTTTGGATGTTAGTTATTTCTTAGAAAAGTATTTTTTTTTGCCGGTGGAAGAATATGACTTTGCCCACCCCGAGAAAAAGCAAAGGCGTTCTAAATGTATCTCAAACACATGAAAAGCTAACCTAGTCTCAGTGACACTCAAAACCCTTATTGTCCAAGCAAACACGGGTCATTTGGCTCCTTTCCACGACTTTATATGTGCTTTTCAGAACTTCACCATAGCCACAACTCTCTCTCTCTCTCTCTCTCTCTCTCTATATATATCTATATATATATATATATATATATATATATATATATATATATATTTGGTCCATACTCAATTTTCATTCATACTTAAATCTTCTTAAATATTTTTACCATTCAATCCATGTGACCAAAGGTAGAGACTGACATCCAAAAACCAACTTGTACTATTCTATTTTTGTAATTATAATGATACAATCTCTTTTTTAAATTCAAATCTCTATCATTCGTACCAATTAAATAATAAAGATATTTGATTAGATTTAAGAATAGATTAGATTGAGTATATACCATTATATATATAGATATATAGAGAGACTAGTGTGCTAGCATATCCAAACAATTTTCAATTATTATCGTTTAAAATTTTAATTTTAAAAAGAAAGAAGTATGATAAAGTAAACTTATAAAAAGCACAACAAGGTATACTTGCAAAAAGTATATATTTTAAATTCAAATGTTAATCATCTATCATTGATCAATTTGTTGTGCAATTAATCTAGAAGCTCCTCACATTTTAGCTTCTTTAATTTCAATTATGATAGTAGGTGCAGTTTTTTATCATCATAAATAAACTTTTCATAGACGGTTTTATAGGATTCAAAATCAACGTCTACAAATCACCTAAAGATTGCCTCTTTAAGAAATGTTCTTTCGTTGATCAAACCTGACTAACAGTTGCAACAATTCTCAGTGGTTGTTGCTAACAAAGAGACCAATGGGAAACAACCTCAAGATCAGATTTATTTCAAACATACATATTGTTGTATATCTTATTAGTCACATATAGACACAAAGGGCAAGCCATTTGGTCAGCTGGCAAAGAAGCTTTATTATGACCCTTCGATGTGCAAACTGAAGAAGCCTGAGGATCTATATAGCAGCTCCCTTTCTTTTGAGTGGCTCTTATGAGACAGCCATTACCGCAGAGTGGGCCCTTTCTTTAGTAACGTGAGACGGGCCCTTGAGATTTGAAAAAGACACAACGAAGGGGGAGAAAGAGCCATCTACAGAAGCTAAACCGAGAAGCGATAGAGCATCCTGTTTCCCGGAGTGTCAAATTGCACTGGAAGAGAAGCAAGGGGCCGCTGACCAGGGGGCCAGTCGAATAGCAGACGCATGGAATTGGCTAAGCATTTTCTTCTGCTGAAAGGGTGATATCTTCTTGAGTCTTGAATTGACTTCTTCCTCTCTTACCAACCGTCGAGACCCTTCTTTGGGGGAGGGTGGCCGTTATCAAAGTAGGTGTTACAAACCTCGTGGGAGTAGGGTGCTTCAGAGGTGTCCGATGGGTGTTAGAAGTTGTATGCTTGCAAGAAGAGGATATCGGCAGTCCGGTACAGGAGTAAAAAGAAAGAGAGAGAGAGAGAGGAGGGATAAGGTTACCCGCAGAGGGTTTTTCCGATAAGGAGGTAACGTGTATATCTTACTGTATGTATTGTTTTGTTATATATATATATATAGTTTTTTTTCTTCTTTCGAGTTTTCTTATTTGAGCTTTCCTTTTAAAAAGCCATTATATGTTCATTCGAGAGATGCCTAATACTTTTTCAAAAGTAAAAACAGTTTTGAATAAAGTTTGCATTTTTGTAAAAAACAACTCATGAAATCCATGCATTTCATGGTTCACGTTAGTATTGAGGCCGATAGTAGCCACCAACTACTTACATCTCTCACTTGGTCACTAGAGCCAACCTATGATTCAAGTAACCCTAGGTCTTTTGTGTCTACTTAAAGTTTCAGTTTGGTCAAAAAGATTATTTATGGTTCAAATGAAGATTAATCTAGTTGTACAAGATCGTAACATACTCATTATCATTTTTAAGGATGTCATTTTTATTGTCCTCTAAGAATTCAATATCCCTTCTCTTTATCAGTTCATGGTCCTTATGATAAAACTGATATCCCTTACATCCTTTAGGATATCCAATAAATATATATCTTAATAACCTACTGTCTTGCTTATCTCTAGACTGGTCAATGATCTTGACATGAGCAATAGATTCCTACCTTCTGAGATAACCTAGGTTTGGTTTTATCTTAGAATACAACTTCACATGATACTCTGTTGAGTATATACACAGTTGTGCTTATCACTTCTCCATAAAATATCCTTGGTACAGAAGCATCTATTAGCATAAACCTTGTCATATTCAATAAAGTCTTATTATATCTCTCTCCTACACCATTCTGTTGAGATGCCTTGGGCATTATATTTTTGTTTTATATTACTAAAGTCTTTGTAGAATTCTAAAAATTCTACAGAGATATATTTTCCATCTTTATCCAGTCTTAAGGCTTTGATTGTATGCCTCAATTGGTTCTAAACTTCATGATTATATTCTTTGAACGCTTTAAGTGTCTCAGATTTATGTCATAAGATATATATATATATATATATATATATATACATACATATGCATATCTCGAGTAATCATCAATAAAAGATTATAAAATAAATATTTTCTTGATATGATCTTACTCTAAAAGGTCTACATAAATCATTGTGAATAATCTCTAGTAGGGTTGTTGCCCTAATTATTTCTTTGAAAAATGATTTTCTAGTTATTTTTTCTTGTATAAAGGCCTCACACTTATTAAAAGTGTTTTAATGAAAGCTAGGCATTAAGTTAAAGTTGGTTAATTTTCTCAATTTCTTTAAACTTATATAACCCAAGCATTTATGTCATTATTTCAAATCAATCATATAGACACTATCAATATAAGCAAAAGAAAAACTTTCATTTTTATTTACATTGAGTTTGAACAATCAATGCATCATCAAATAAACTAGAAAAAGCCATACTACCATGCTTTCTAACAGTGACTTTGTCAGGGACAAACCTAACCTCAAACCCTTTCTTTATCAAGGCAGTGACTGATACAAAAATTCTAAATGACCCAACCCTAAGAATAACAGAAAATATATTATTCTCCATATACACCCGATGCTTGTCAAGTTTGTATTCCTTAAGATCTATTGCTCTTTCTTTGCTCTTTAAAATATGTTAGGTCACTCTTAAGTCGATCCACCAGCCAGTCACAAGGTGGTCCATGTACAAACACTAAAAAATGATGCAGATTATTGAGCCGTGTCGTTGATTGTTTTCAATATTATTTTTCTTATTCCGGTAGTTCCTTTTGTAGAGTCTCATCTTACCACATTTGAAGCACTTTATCCGATGAGTGAATTCCTATAATTTCTTAAAGTTTTGATTGCCTTGCCTTTTATTCTAATCAAATTTCTTATTTTATTTTTTTCTTGTCCTAGTTGTTTTTGGAGTTAGGTCCTAAGTCATGTTGAGCAACTAACAATCTTTTTCTTTTATTTTTATTCATATGTTCTTGTTCAATTGCTAGTTTTAGTGAGAGTTGTGAAAGAATCAAATATGATCCAAGTCTAAGTGTTGTAGTTACCATATTCTACGAAGGGGGTAAACTGTTTAGGATCGTGGATATCTGCATTGGTTTAGGAATGACTAACTTTGCTATAACTAAATCTCTAACCATTATCAACATTGGGTTAACATGTTCAACCATATTATCTTCTTTTATTTTATAGGAATTGTATTTTTGAAGGAGTAATTGAACATGCAACTTAGCAATAATATTGTATTTTGTGGTCAAAGAGTCAAATAATTCTTTAACAGTCTCAAACTCTTAAAAGACCCTAATCAAGTCATCTTCTATGTATGTTAACATTATGGTCCTGACTTTATCATCTCTTATAAATGTCTTATACTTATCATTTTCTTGATCTGTTGCAACTAAAGTAAAGGGTAAAATTGTTTCCCTTAGTACATAATCAACTTCCTCTAAAGTTAATGCCAGTGAGATTCTTCTCTTCTATGTTTGGAAATTTAGGCCATTTAACTTTTTCGTCTTTGACAATTTTGACACACAAATTCTAAAAGTTATTTTTAATAATTTGGCAGAAACAACAAGTAGAGGGAATGTATATTTTTTAAATAGAAAAACATAAAACATGCATCATATGAATTGACACAAGAGATTTCATAAATAATCAATAACAAAAATTGTCAGGCACCTAAATGTAATATCCATAAATTCTAATTACTGAACTATAAATATTTTGCAAGCACTAAAATGTAGTTTATTTACCATACAGGAACCTTTCTGGAAATATCATAAAACCAGGGACAAAACAGTAAAAAGATTGCTCATGATATTTCTCAAAAAGTATAAGGGCAAATATATACTTTTCTCAAGTGACATAATGAATAATATGTCAAACAATTAGGGTCATTACCATAAAATCACCTGAATATCTGATTCTAAAAATCCAAAAATTGACAAGGGACAAAACTATAAAAATAAAGATGTTTGTATTACCTTAAGATAGTTAGCCAAATCAGAAAAGTATATAAACCATAATTTCTACTTATGCATTCAAAAGAATGAAGTCAAAGAGGCTCTTAAACATATGAAGGGTGGTAAATTGATAAGACCAAACAATATTCCTATAGAAGTTTGAAAACTAGTAGGAGAAATAAAAATCACTTGGCTCACAAGACTATTTAATAAAATACGGAGAAACCAAAAGATGCCCGAGGAATGGAGAGTGAGTACACTTATCCCATATATAAGAACAAGGGAAACATTCATAATTGTGCGAATTTTCGAGGTATCAAGTTAATGAGTCATACTATGAAATTATGGGAAAGAATTATCAAACGTAGGTTAAGAGAAGTATCAAGTACAATAGAGAACCAATTTGGATTCACCTTTTGAGACGTCTTATGAAACATTTTAGAGCAAAAAAGAAAAACTTTCACATGATATTTATTGATTTAGAAAAAGCTTGCGATAGGATACCGAGGGAGGTTCTTTGGAGAACCTTGGAAGAAAGAGGTATCCCATTGACATACATTAACCTTATAAGAGACATATACGATGGTGCAAAAACATGTGTGAGGACTCATAAAGAAATGACAGACTTCTTTGAAGTTAATATTGAGTTACATCAAGGATCAACTTTAAGTCCATACGTATTTATAATGGTGATTGATGAGTTAACAAAACATATTCAAGATGAAGTACCTTGGTGTATGTTATGTGCAGTCGACATTGTGCTAGTGGAGGAGTCCGAGGAAAAAGTTAATAAAAAATTGGAACTATAGAGAGAAACATTAGAAAGCACAGGCCTACGACTTAGTAGAACAAAGACAAAATATATGAAATGTAAGTTTGATCATTTGGTTACTTTAGATGACATAGAAATTAAAATTGGCACACTGCATCTCCTAAAAGGAAAGTTTTAAATACCTAGGGTCAATTTTTCAGAGTGATAGAAAGAATTGATGGAGATGTTATGCATAGAATTAATGCTGGTTGGTTAAAATGGAGAGGAGTATCATGTATTCTTTGTGATAAAAAGATACCATTAAAGTTAAAAGG